>OW240922.1:71036716-71062938 GCA_933207985.1 Pelobates cultripes | reverse complement strand
ACCACGGCTGTACCTGCCATACCTACATGTCCCTCTATACTCCCCCCTCCAGCACCTGGCACAGCCATCACACCTTTCGAGTCACCAGCACACTCCGTCCTAGATTCTATCAGGAAAGATATCCTAGACGGGAAGGATGTGTGTCTGGTGTCTTTACTCATAGCCTCTCAGGATGTACTCGAGAACAAGGCATTCAATTATGGTGACATTTCAGTTGTGCTCAAAACGAGGGATCCCAGGCTTAATAAAAAATTGTCTATCCCACAGTTTGTGATAGCTTTTGGGATATACCGCGACGTCATTTGCACGGTGTATCCCCATAGGAGAGAAGAGCTAGATCTCTATCTCCACAAGGTAGTGGATCTAGGCATCAAGTACGGGGGCTCTTCCTTCTATGACTACCACAAGTCAGTTTCAGCGAAGGCGGCGACCCATCTCAAGCAGTTCAACATTAGAATGAACTGGGGTCAGATGGACACGGAACTTTTCTGCCGCTGGACTCAGGCCCCCGGCTTGTGCCATCTGTAATTCTACATCCCACTTGGCGGACTTATGTCCCGTCGAACCAGATCCCACCACCTCCACTCCCACCCCTCACCCCACGTTCACACCTCTTTCACCCCTCACAACAAGCCAGCGGGTGGTCTCCGGGATAAGCTGGGTAGGCCCATCTCCTTTTTAGGTAAAGCACAGGTGTGCAATAATTTCAACGCAGGCTCCTGCAGTTTCGGCGCCTGTAGATTATTGCACATCTGCTCCATATGTTTCAGGGCACATACCAAGACCATGTGTCCAGCCAGGTTGTCACCAAACAAATGACTAACCGACATAAATATCGACAACCTGGTTTTTATCTAAGGTCTCACCCCAGCAGGCACTTAGTGGATTTTCTCACCACAGGTTTCTCACAAGGGTTTCACACAGGCATAATAGCCATTCCCCCAGGTACACTAGAATGTCCTAATCTCCAGTCTGCACGTTTAGACCCAGTCGCTGTAGACACTCTCATTTCCGCAGAAACCACAAACGGTTTTATGATCGGTCCTTTCACCTCTTCACCGTTTTCCTCCTGGCGCACTAACCCTATTGGTATTGCTATTCACAAATATTCTAATAAAAAACGTCTCATTATCGATTTATCGGCACTGCACTCCTCTTTTGTTCCAAGCATAAACGCACTCATTCCAGCAGACGAATTCTCTCTGCAGTACGTCACCATCGACGACGCTATACAATCTATCATGACATCTGGTAATCGACCCTGGCTCAGCAAAACAGACATCACTAACGCCTTTAAATTACTGCCCATACACCCCTCACTCTGGCACTTACACGGTGTTAAATGGTGAGGGTATTATTACTTCTCAACACGACTCACTTTTGGTTCTCGAAGCAGCCCCAAACTTTTCGACATTTTCGCAGAGTCATTATGCTGGCTGCTTCTGAACGTCATCAGGTGTCACTCCGTTATTCACTATCTAGACGACTTTCTACTGATAGAGCCAGGGTCATCTACACCCACAGCAATCAATAGTACTACCGCACTTTTTTCCACACTGGGAGTCCCTTTGTCCCCAGCCAAAACTATAGGACCCACAACAAAGTTGACCTTTTTAGGCATAGAGCTCGACTCTGTCAAACTCAGAGCTAGCCTTCCCCACGACAAACTTTCACGATTGAGAGGGGAGATAGACACGTTCCTGCGGAATGACGTTTGCACCAGGAGAGAACTTCAGTCCCTTCTTGGATCTCTGAACTTCGCCATGCGCATCATTCTGCAGGGAAGGTCTTTCATATCCAGACTTCTTTGCCTGCTCCACGGAGTCCCGGACTCCGGCACAGTTTCTTTGGACCCCCACGCCAAGGCTGACTTAGCTATGTGGGGGAAGTTTTTGAAAGACTGGAATGGTATCTCCATGTTTATCCCCCTCTCTCCACCTCTTCACCCATCATCCACACAGACGCAGCAGCCAACACCGGTTTCGCAGCCATTTTCGGGAACCACTGGTTTAGGGGCCACTGGCCCACTGAGATGGATGCCTTGCCAGGATTCAGGGAGACCTCAGCCCTATTTGAAATTTACCCCATTGTGGCGGCCGCGCACACCTGGGGTCATCTTTGGTCCGGCAAGGCAGTAAAATGCTACTCAGATAACTCGGCAGCTTGCGATATCATTAACAAAGGGCGCTCATCATCCCTGACCATCATGCGGCTGATTCGCAAGTTGACCTGGCTGGCAGCATCCAATCAGTTTCACTTAGTATGTTCTCACATCCCGGGTATTCACAACACCGCCGCTGATGCTCTTTCTCGTTCTCGATTCCAGGCATTTTCTCATGCACTCCCAGCAGCTCACCAATAGCCATCCAGGACACCACGGTTTCACGAACTAATATTGGATTAAGCACACTCTTGCTTCACGCTAGATCACTCACTCACCAAGCATTATCACCCAACACTGCTATCACTTACAATAGGGCACTTAACATATTTAACAAATTCACTGCAGAATTCGGGCTACAAGGTGACTTTTTTATCCAAACCATGGTGTCTTTTACCTCTTTTTGCCACCTACACCTTAATCTGTCACACAACACCATTAAACTTTACCTCACCGGGGTTCAGCACCACAGCCTCACCAATTTTCCTAACAGCACTCCTTTTTTGTCTTCATACCCCATAAAAAAGGTCTTGAAAGGTATATCAAAGGTTTCACCACCACTCGCAAGCACTAGATTACCCATAGACAGGCCTATCTTCAGGTCACTTAGCAATCTCCTTGACACAGCCCCATTTGATAGCTACACCAATACGGTGATAAAATCTGCCATATATCTCGCTTTCTACGGTTTTCTCAGACCTAGAGAGTTCACCGTGATTTGTCAAGGAGATATCGCACGATTCCTTAAAACATCACACCTCACCAAGGTAGAGGATCACTACCTCCTTTCTATCCCTACCACGAAAACCAACCGGTCAATACATCCTACAATAATTCCTCTCTTCCCTACTGATAATGCCTGGTGTCCGGTGAAAGTTCTCGACCAACTACGGTCAACTCTTCACGCTCACCTGCCAGACTCTCCGCTCTTAACATTACAAGGGCACCCGCTTACCACGGCAAAATTGATGTTACATGTCAGAACCCTGTTATCTAAGCTCGGAAACAACCCGGCTGCATTCTCCGGGCCTTCCGTATAGGAGCCACCTCAGCAGCCTCTAGCACAAACGCACCGGTCCACATCATCAAAAGGCTGGGGCGATGGAAATCCTCCATATATAATGCATATATTCCGCAACCGGAGAAAGAGCTTCGCCAAGCTTTCAGGAACTTGGTCTTGTAAAATGCAATAAAGTGTGTATTTTCTCGAATTTATCTTTTTGCCCTCTTTTATTTACAGGCCCACTCGTACGTTGGTTTCGGCACACCACAACCAACTTTGCTCACAGATACTATCCATTACGTATTTAAATTCCGAGCACAAATATATATATATATATATATATATATATATGTAGCCTTATATTTCAGCCCTAGCAAAACACGTGACACTCCACCCATGAAGTTCAAAGAAAAATCCAAGAGATGCATAAATTGCAATTTCTCTGCTCCTGAAGGGAAAAACCTGTATAGATCATGCCTGATGGAAATAGCTGAAGAATCTAACAGGACGAGTTCTCCTCAAGAAGATCTAAAGTTATGGATACCTCAAGCTATAGCTAAAGGCTTTAGGAGTACTACTGAGAAAAGACCGTCCAGAAAAAGTACTAGAATTGAGCCTCAGTCATCAGTATCAGAAGAAGATTCAGAGGTTCTGACATTTTCAGAAGAAGAGGAGTCATAGCATTCTCCTAGATCCTTCAATGCTAGGTCAATTGATAAGCTGATTATCTTAAACACCTTAAGACTTCAGGAAGAAAGACCTGATTCACAGTAAGCTGACAGATATTTTGAAGATTTAAAGTCAACCATACCCCCTTTTCCAGCCCACTCTGTGATCAAAGATGGGATATTCAGAAATGCAACAAACCAGAAAAGAAATCCACTTTGAAGTATAAGATCTCTAGGGTGTATCAGTATTCCTCAGGTGACGGTAAGGCTTGGGTTTCCATCCCAAAAATTGATGCCGCAGTCATAAGAGTGGCTAAAAGAACAACCTTGCAAATTGGCTCTATGGCATACCCGAGAGAGCCGATGGAGAAATGGTTAGACACAGACCTGATAAAAGCATAGTTGTCTTTGGGCTCAGATATACATCCTGTAGTAGCCTTGACTACTTTATCCAGGGCTCTCAAGGTTTGGCTGGAAAACCTTGAAGAAGATATTGAAGGGAGTACACAGAGAAAACCTGGTGGAAAGCCTGAAAGAACTTAAGATGGCTAATGAGTTTTGCCTGGAGGCCTCACTGGATATTACAAAAATGCTGGAAAAAACTATGAAGAAATGCACCTTATACACACACTTATATACAAGGATACTTATCAGTGGTTAGTGAATGCAGCCTCCCTCAGATCGCTCCCAGCTAGCAATCAACTTGAACACAAGAATATACAAAACACAACGAGGGAACCGGCTGATTGTCTAAATGAAGATAAATAAAAAGAGGTATAGTGTAATACAGTTTTAAAATATTAACACTGCGCAATATGAAATGCACTCACAGGATATTGGACAGTTCAGGCATATATGGTGCCACCCCTGATGATATGGGGGGCTAGAGAAATCCCCTGGACACTTCCACTCAAAATGCAGGACTCCAGGTGAAGATATGAAAAAAGCGGCTTTAATTGTTTAAAAATATAAAATAGATACAGATAAAGGTCCTACGCGTTTCGTCCCTTCTACAGAATATGGGACTTCCTCAGGGACCAAAATATTAAAATAACAATCAATGCAGTACAATCACAAAAACAGCCTAACATCCCTCCACCCTCAAGTCCTTTAAATAGGGCTAATCCCTAAATGTAATTAATCACATATGCCTCTCTGTCCTTCCTCATTGGTCCTGTGTAGATGAGTTTCATCTGTTGAAGATCTTATTCCCAGGTGTTCACAGTTGATCTTCATCATTTTTGTAATTCTCCGGTTATTTTCGGCACTTCCGTGCGTTCCAAAAACCGGAAGTGCTATGCGTTCCAACTGTACTCGTAAACCCGGAAGTCATGTATATCCGGAAATGGCATGCGTTCCACCTTCGTTTTTTTTTGCGTTCCATCAGTATTCTGCAATATCTAGCCATAGAATTATATACAAATAGTCCAACAACTTAACCACAAATCTATTCATAGTGGATTTTCTCATAATATATACATATTTACTTTACACCATTTTCACAATACTTAACCAATCACAAAATTTCTTACATATTATATATGCTCATAATCTAATAATGTGAAGCTTTTATAAACTAATCCTTCATACCCTAATTGTGTGACATATTATTTCAATAACCAGAATATTAACCTTTAACTTTTAATGTGTTATCCTTCTTATAATCAATTCAATGGTGTCTTATTTGTTAATTGTATTATTATTATTAATTAACCTAATTCCTCCTTAAAAATTCTGTGCTTATTTTATCATTACCTTTCTCAAAAATACCCATATATATAATGACTATTATGGATAGTAATATATATTTATAGGAAACACACTAAGTCCACATCCACATTCAGTCCACCAGGCTCCAATGTCTGTAGCCTGTGGATCCAGTATGTCTCTCTTTGTGACAACTTTTTAACCCTATCTCCCCCTCTCCAATCAGCTAATACCCTTTCAATACCAATACATTTTAAACCAGTGAAGAAAAATAGTGGACATTGATTGCAATGTACTGGAATAGAATGAGTAGCCAAGTTCTTTTTAATATTATTTATATGTTCCAGAAATCGTACTTTCAAAAGCCTCTTTGTCCTGCCTACATATTGCTTGCCGCACGGGCACTGCAGTAAATAAACTACATGGTCCGTGCGGCAACTGATTTCAGATTTTATCTGAAATACTTCACCTGTAATGAAACTGGAAAAAGTATCTGTTTTTTCAAGATTTACAGTATGGCAAGCTTTACAAGAGTTACAACCTCTAAAGGAATTATTATCAACAGGTTTTCGATTAGCCTCAAGATTTTTTATAGCATAACTAGGTGCCAAAGTATTCTTAAAATTCTGATTTTTTCTAAAAATAAGTTTGGGTTGATCCGGTAAAATAGGATTTAGTACAGGATCCTGTTGGAGAATCGACCAATGTTTTTGTAAACTCCTCCTAATTTTAGTATGGTTTATACAATACTGAGTTCTAAAGGCAGTTATATTCTCCTGATAGGGTTTGGCACGGGGCTTGTCCATCAGATAATTCCCCCTGTCGGTCTGTAAAGCTATACGAATTTCCCTATCAAGTGTATTCTTCTTATAACCTCTTTCCACCAATTTGTTCTTTATATGGTTAGATTGTGTTATAAAGTCCTGAACTTGTGAGCAATTCCTTCTCACCCTGGCAAATTGTCCCTTAGCTATCCCTCTAAGCCAGGGACGGTGGTGGCAACTTTGCCGATGAACATACCCATTCCCATCACTTGGTTTAAAGAAACACTTTGTTTTAATCTGATTATTCTCGCATATCAGAGACAAATCTAAAAAATTTATTTCTTTTTGATTCCATGTGGAGGTAAACTTTAAATTATATTCATTTTGACTCAAATAATTCTCAAATGATTGAAATAAAGAAAAAGACCCCTTCCAAATAATAATAACATCATCGATATATCTCCGCCAGAGCACCAGGTTCTCCCTCCAGTCATGACCAACCCACACTGTTAAATCTTCCCATCTACGCATGTAGGTGTTGGCATAACTGGGGGCGAACCTGGTGCCCATGGCGGTTCCCGTGATTTGTAAATAAAATTTATCATTAAAGAAAAAATAATTGTGTTCTAAAATAAATTTAACTGAATATAAAATAAATTCTTTAATATCCTGAGATAAATTACGATCTTCCATCATGAAATGGTTGATAGCTTCTAATCCCAATTCATGACTGATTATAGTATGAAGGGATGATACATCCAATGTGGCCCAACTATAGTTAGAATGCCATTCAATATTTTCCAATTCTTGTAAAAATGATTTTGTATCTTTTATATAGGAGAGAGAGCCTTGAGCGTACTTTTGTAGATATGAATCCACAAATGCAGAAAGATTGGCTGATAACGAATCTATCCCACTAATTATGGGGCGACCTGGGGGATTAAATAAACATTTGTGAATTTTTGGAATAAAATAAAAAATTGGAATTCTCGGATTTTTACAAAACAAAAAATCATAGTTTGCCTGTGAAATTATATCCTTATTTTTTGCTACTTCTAAAAAATTTTTTTTTTAGAACTAAATTGAAATCCTTAGTCGGATCCCATGTAAGTGCAGTATAGGTTTCAATATCACTTAAGATATTGTGAGCTTCCTGCAGATAGTAATTCCTAGACATAATAACAATCCCCCCCCCTTGTCGGCTTCCTTGATTATAATATCTTCCCTCTTTTTTAGTTGTTTTAAACACTTATCTTCCTCCCTAGTTAAATTTCTACTATTATTGAGATTCTGTTTTTTGGCCATAGATTTAAACTCTCTATCCACTAATTTTTCAAAAATTTCTAAATATGGACCCCTATTTTGTGTGGGATAAAAATGTGATTTAGGTCTAAACTTTCTACTTCTTAGTTCTTCCTCATCTATAGTTGGGATCATTAACTGATTGGATTGTAACAGAAAATGTCTCTTCAATGTTAATGATCTAATATATTTTTTTTAAATCAATATATAAATTAAATTCATTGGACATTTTATTTGGTGCAAATTTCATACCTTTTGATAGTAATTGTATCTCATCATCCGACATGGGTAAACCTGATATATTAAAAATACCTTTCTCTCTTTCTTTAGCCTTCACAATGGCCAAACCACTCACCCCCCACACCCTCAGCCTCACTAGCCCCCACACCCTCAACCTCACCACCCCCCACACCACCCTCAGCATCACCACCCTCAGCCTCACTACCCCCACACCACCCCCCAGCCTCACCACCACTCCAGCCTCACACCCCCCACACCACCCCAACCTCACCACCCCCCAGCCTCACACATTTAATTATGACAACTCCCAACTGGCATTGTGAAAATGACTGACTAGTCAACGGGCTAGTCACAATTGAACTGAACAAGTGCATTTTTACACCACTTTGTTTTACCCAGATTGTTTTCCTGAAATTATAGCATGTATGATATTTGTCTGAATCGAAATGCACGAGGACGAATCCTTGTTCGACAGAACCTAATTTTTATTTATTTTTTCCAAATCGATTTGGATTAGCCATGTGTTTTTGCTGTGGAGAAGTCTTATAGTTATAATATTTAAAGGGAAACAGACATTGTATATTACATAAACTGGTTACATGACAATATAGAAGTAATGTAAGTGGTAATAAAATATAGGTACATTGTATCTATCAGGTTCAAGACATGCCTCTACACAGTTTCAATTAATAATTAAACTTGTGAAACATTCCTTTTCTCCCCCTTCCTGTTGTAACATCGTGTCTGCATGATGTCAACCTGTTGTCAATGAACTTTCCCAGACTCGTTATTGGTGAGCGCATCTGTCATTGAACTGTCCACTTTCATTGGCTGTCTTAGAAGCACTGTGATTGGTGTAGCTAATGGTGTATTCCCTTCTGATTGATTTAACCAATCACATCAGTACAACACATGTTCTGACCCATACCTGGGGAACTTTTTCTTCTGTCATGAATTACAAACATGATCTCAAAACTAATCTGTCATCTCTATCTTGTGTGTCATCTGTCTCATTCCCCTTGGACTGTGGACTTGAAAACTCTGTTGCTTTCTTTCTAAGTGCTATTTTACTCTTTACTCAATATAACTAGTGAAGTGGGATTTGTTGCAATGGCATAATGTTGATATAATATATATATATATATATATATATATATATATATAGATATAGATATAAAAGAAAAATAATCCTGCACTCCATATAATACAAATGTACTTGCCCGGTGCTTGTCAAGCAAAAATACAAAGATGAATAATCCAGATAGCACTCTCAGGACTTGTAGATAAAATAAAACTTAGCTTTTAATTAGCTTTAAAAATGAATCAACGTTTCAGTCTGTTACACACAGACTTTCATCAGGACTAACATAGTTAGTGGTCTGTGTAACAGACTGAAACGTTGATTCATTTTTAAAGCTAATTAAAAGCTAAGTTTTATTTTATCTACAAGTCCTGAGAGTGCTATCTGGATTATTCATCTGTATATATATATATATATATGTGTGTGTGTGTGTATATATATATATATATGTGTGCTCCCTCTGTCTCCCCCCTCCCCTGTGGCACCTTTATTTACTTACCCAATCTCAGAGCCAATGTCCCTCGGCACTCGGTCAGCGCTCTGCCTCCTCCAACGTCGGGCAGAGGGGCACTAGAGGCTGACTTAGTGCTGCACTGTAAACATTACAGTTTTTCTAACACTGCATTGAGATACATTGCAGGCATGGGCGTCCGCAGGGGGGGCAAGGGGGGGCACTTGCCCCCCCTGGATTTTTCAGCTTGTTCTGCTATTTTTCGTGTGATTGAAAATGAACTGCAATACCGGCGCCGTGTATGGAGAGAGACAGGGATAGGAAGCTGCATCTTATCCCTGCTTCTCTCTGCTGATTGAAACTGCAGGGGAACAACACATGCAGCCAGAGAGACAGCCTACAAATCAAGTAAGTGGGGGGTGGGGGGTTTGAGATAGCCTATAGATTTTTTTGGGGAGGCAGCAGCCTATAGATTAGGGAGTGAGGCTGGGTGGGCAGCAGCCTATAGATTTGGGGGAGTGAGGATGGGGGGAGGGTTGAGATTAGCCTATGAATTTGGGGGGCATCGCCTATAGATTTAGAGGCATCAGCCTTAGATTTTGGGGGCAGCAGCCTTCCTATAGGTGGGGGCAGCAGCCTATAGATTTGGTGGGTGGCGGCAGTCTCTATAGATTTGGGGGGCAGCCTGTAGATTAGGGGAGTGAGGGATGGGGTAGGGTTTGAGATAGCCTATAGATTTGGGGGGGGCAGCAGCCTATAGATTAGGGGAGTGAGGCGGGGGGGGCAGCAGCCCATAGATTAGGGGAGTGAGCATAGGCGTGCGCAGCCTTTTGCATTAGGGTGTGCACCCTAAAGCACAAACACACGCCATGTGTATATGTATATGTATATGTGTGTGTATATATGTATGTATATATATATATATATATATATACACACTGCTGTGTGAGGGTTCTTTTAGTGTGCTATGTGGGTGAGGGTGTTTTTGTGTGTGTTTGTGAGAGTGCTGTTAGTGTGCTGTGTGTGAGGGTGCTGTTTGTGTGCTGTGTGTGAGGGAACTAGTAGTGTGCTCTTTGTGTGTGTGTGTGTGTGTGTGTTTGTTCGGGTCCTGTTAGTGTGCTGTGTGTGTGTGTGTTTGTCAGGGTGCTGTTTGTGTGTGAGTGTGCTGTTTGTGTGTGGGTGCTGTGCGGGTGTTGTGTGTGGGTTTTGTGTGTTTGTGAGGATGCTGTTAGTGTGCTGGGTGTGTATGGGTGCTGTGTGTGCGAGGGTGATGTATGTGTGTGGGTGCTGTTTGTGGGCTGTGTGTGCTGTGTGTAGGTGCTGTGTGTATGTGTTACATTTAGGTGATGTTGTTATGGTGACCAGAATGGTCCTTTAATTTGCTTAAAGGAACACTATAGTGTCAGGGAAGGATAGCGTCGGCTCTGCATGAGCCGACTGGGAAAATCCAGAGATCTCCCCTGCCCATGCACACCCGACACACTCCTTGCGCACGCCTATGGAAGTGAGGGATGGGGGAGACAGCCTACATGAAGAGTCAGCAAGGAGCAGGAAGGTAAAGTAAGAAAAGGAGAAGGAACAGAAATGAGCAGGAAGGGACATCAAGGAGCAGAAAGGGGCAGCAAGGAACTGGAAGGGACAGCAAGGAGCACAAAAGGTAAAATAGGAGAAGGAGCCCAAAGGAACAGAAATGAACAGGAAGGGTCAGCAAGGAGCTGGAAGGTAAAGCAGCACAAAGGTAAAGTAGAAGGAGCAGAAAGGGTCAGAAAGGGTCAGAAAGGAGCTGGAAGGGGCAGGAGGAGCACAAAGGTAAAATAGGAGAAGGAGCAGGAAGGGCCTGCAAGGAGCAGGAAGGAGCACAAAGGTAAAGGAGCAGAAAGAATCAGAAGGAGCACAAAGGTAAAGTACGAAAAGGAGCAGAAAGGGACAGCAAGGAGCACAAAGATAAAGTAGAAAAGGGAGCAGAAAGGGTCTGCAAGGAGCAGAAAGGGATCAGAATGAGAAAGGAGCAGAAGGGCGCAAAATAAGCAGAAAGTAGCAGAAAGGTAAAAGAGCAGAAGGGGCCAAGGATAGAAAACAGTGTCAGAAGAAAAAAAAAAAGACTGTCAAATGAAGGAGAGGAAAAGGAGATTGGAGCAGGAAGGACAAATGAAGTGAACCCTCCACTTTACTCTGGACACCACATCCATAAGGCTTTGGTACCTGGGCCAGGCAGGGAAACGCTGGACCTTCTCATCTCCAAAGGCAAAAAAAATATCAGTATTAATGTGTTCACATTTATTTACTGAGTGTCAGGAAGCACAGAGTGCCGTTGGGTAGGGGTGTTGCTGATTGGCTAGAGCAGTCAGCTGGCACTCTAAACCAATCAGTAGCTCCCCATTCATAAAAAAAGTAAAAATATTTTATGAACCGGGAACTAGCGATTGGCTTAGAGCGTCAACTGTCCACTCTAGCCAATCAGCGGCACCCATGCCTGACGTCAATCTGCACTTCCTGACACTCTGTTTCAGAAGCCAAATACCACTGAGCGACCTGGAGCTGGAGGAAGCCTTTGGGGTTAAACCATTTGAGAGTGATTTAACCCCTTAAAGGAAAGCGAGCACCCAGGGGCTTCCTGGCATCATAACATTTTCATTTAGGTGATGTTGTTATGGTGACCAGAATGGTCCTTTAATTTGCTTAAAGGAACACTATAGTGTCAGGAATACAAACATATATTCCTGACACCATAGTTGTGAAAACACTATTCACCCTGGCTTTATGTGATAATGGCTATGCCCCTTCTCTTTCATGACACTGTCAAAAAGGTACCAAGCATGGATGTCATTACAATTATGCCCCCCCCTGGAAAAATTCCTGCGGACGCCCATGATTGCAGGACTAAGTGGGACACGGGCACTGCACCCAGACCACTTCAATAAGTGGTCTGAGTGCCTATAGTGTCCCTTTAAGGCATAAGCCTTTACAAAGCCCTGGTAAATGACAAGTCCAGTATTTCTAAACATTTGTAGTAAACAAAAAAAATCTGAATTTGTAAATCAATCTATCTATCTACCTCACAAAAGTTTTAGGCAGGTGTCAAAAATTCTGTAAATTAAGAATGCTTACAAATGTAGAAATTGTAATAGTTTATTTTTATCACAAAACAAAATGGAAAGTGAGGTGTAGAGACAGGTGAGATACAGCACAAGATGGTGGCTTATGCTGACGAATTATAGCTTTTTGTTACAAACCCCGAGATCTCAATCACAAATATCATGAAAGCATTTGCTGAATATGGGGCAATCTCCAACTTAAAGATAAACTATTCTAAGTCTAATTTTCTTAATGTTGATATGCCAGGGGGTGTAGTGAAAATGAATCTCCTCCACTGCCTCTTGTACCTATTTCAGACTACTCCAACCAAAGGCATTTTTGCCTCCCTGAGGACAGCCTTTATGGGATATATCTGGGGGGGAGGGAGTTCTCACCTAAAATTCAGCCAGGTTACCCAACCAAATGTGAGGGGAGGATTGGTCCTATCCAGACTTTCGCCTATATTATATGGGGTGCCACCTCTTGTGAGTGGTGCAGTGGATGAGACAAGATGTTCCTTAGCTATAGAGATCAGCTGATGAGGTGGAGGCTGGGGTGCCGCTGTTGACTCTCTCTTGGCTACCGATGGAGCAGAGTCTGAACTTGGGAAGGGCATATGGCAGGCAACTGCTGACAGTTGCAGTATCTCCTCCTTCCCTTCACTACTACTTCCCCAAACACGTAACCAGGACTTCCCACCATGCTTAGACCCCAAAACACTCCAGATACTGGGTTTACACCTGTTACCTAGAATATGAAATGTGAGGTCCACCTTGGTGTAGAGGAAGCTTGGAGATCTGGTGGGGTCAGGACTCCCTTTAGATAAAGGCAAATCCAAAGCTATCTACAAGCGTTCCTACAGAGACTTGCTGTTCTCAGGGATTTGTCTCCCTTTGAATCGAACTGCATGAAGTCAAGCCCACTGGTAAATGGGGTCTCCTGTGTATACTATTTGCTCCAAATGCAAACAACTACAGAGTCACCACTATTTATGTGTAAATGGGAGACTTTTACAGGAGAAACCATAGGTGAAATCGCATGGGAAAAAATCTGTGACCTGACGAACCATTGCTCAGTTTCTAGTAAAGCACAGGAAACTGCGTATAAGCTTGTAACCTGTTTTATAATACACCCAGATATTTACAGATCATTGACCCCATGCACTTAGGTTTTTGTTGGAGTTTGTAACCAAGGGGCAGCAACACTGATTTACTTATAGTGGGAATGCACATTGATTCAGCCATTCTGGTGTGCAACCCATGCCATGCTTGGCACATTCTCTAATACCTTTCTTTAAGCCAGCCCCAATGCTCTTACACAATAATGCGACCAAGACGGTACATTACAAGAAGCAATGTGTGCTGGAAGTGTGTAGTGTCAGGGTGTGTTGGCTTTATGTGATGTGTGTTAGAGTGTTGTGTGTGTAAAGGTGGTCTGTGTTTTGTACTCCCGATTACCGTCCTGCAGGGAGGGGGTTACAGCCACTGGTTAAAATCCCCTGATGGCTCAGCAGGGGTTTAACCCCTTAAGGACTGAGCCAAATGTATACTTTGTGATCAAAACAAAACGTAAACAAAATCTGGAATTTAACTATATGTCTGTTCAACTGTAATTCACCTTTTTCATATTAAGTGCAACCACACGTATTATATATAATTTTATTCAGGGGAAACAGGTTTTTCATTTAACATAAAATATTTAGGTAAGAAATATAATTTAATGTGAATAAAATATTTTTTTAAAAATGGGAGAAAACGGCAATAAAATACAAATATTTCTATTCAGCGATGTCTCACATGTAAAACAGTACCCACTATGTACAAGTTTTATAGTGTTTTGGGAAGTTACAGGGTCAAATGAAGCATGTAAAATTTTTTCAGTTTTTTAACATTGAAATTCGCCAGATTCGGCCTGGGCACCTGTATCAGCCCTGCTGCTTGCCCGCAGCATGACTAAAATGAAAAGAAAACTTCCTGCCCGGTGCCTGGAATTTTCCCTTTCCTGGGTGTTGGGTGATAGGAATTCTACATCCCTCTTTTATTTTAGGATAAACTGATACTGATAAAGTACGTCAATTAAAATGCATTACACATGTTAACAATTTAGTAGTCCTGGGTTTTGTCTGTGCATGACATACATAGAATGGTTTTGATTTTGATCTGGGAGTTTGGGAGTATAATACATAAACGCGATGTTATATCTCTTCTTTGCTTTTATTTCTTCAGGTTGTTTGCTTATTTATTTATTTATTCCTGTTTCATATTTGTTAACCGCTCGCAACTAATATTTTCCATGTGGAAATACTGATTACAACTATATGTCATCAGCTATAATTTATAATTTATAACCAAGGCTTTTATGTCTTTTTAATGTTATATTGATTGATGTATGACTTAGTCATGTGGTCCATTGGGTATATTTTACATAATTGGATATTAGTGGCCATGTTGGTTTAGTAGCATAGTAATATGATATAATTCTCTATTTTATATGAGTACTTACTTAGTGATTAAAAAGATATCATTTTAATGAGGATTAGATGCTCTTAGCACCAAACAATATTTAACAACATTTCTGATGAGTATCATGTGAAACATAAACCAAACTGGCATGATATGAATTACCAAGGGTACAAAATGCGTTAAAGTGCATTTCACCACTAAAAGAATTAAAGATGGAAAATGTAACAACTAAGCTATGGTGCTTTGAGAGTGAAGAACAGGGGTAGCTGTTTTTTTATTGTGTGTTAATTTTTCATGGTAAAAGTGCTAGTATTGAAGAACAATAATTTGAACTACCGGTAATGGTTGAGTCCAGACAGGAGATGATTTGACAGACCCTGAAATGAACATTTTATTCTCTCAAATGCTGCTGAGTTAAAGCAGTTTTGTATGGAGTAATAGGCCAAAAAACATCTACTAGGCATTACCTGTTGATCCAGCAAACAAAACAAATGCCTGGTGGGCCATGATGTCAATAGGCTATGATATGCCTGACTGGCCCAGTGCCAAAGCTACTTGCAAGCCCAAAGAGGTGCTCTACCATACTAAGTACTGAAGGGAAGATCAAGGATCTCCCTGTCTAGCCCACTGCATGTTTGTTACCAGATAGAATGTGGTCAGCACCTCAGGCAGGTGCAGATCATTTGTATTATTCCCAGGAGCTCATGCAATTCTAAATACATCAGAGTATTGCTGCCATCTTACAATGGCAACCACAAGCCACATGCAGACCACCTGCAGACCATCTGGGTGTGCTAAGCCAAATAGGGAAATCTTTGACCATCAGGGATAATTATGTCCCATGTCACTAGTCAAAATTAAGCATGTGTGAGGGGAATAAACCTTTATTTATTTGTTCTTTATCCGTGCTCATGTATGTTCTAATCCCTGCTTATATCAGGGAGTCCCAGGTATCAGGTGTCAGCTGGTGCCATTTTTAATCAATGTGGCATCCAGCACTTTCACTAGCTTATATGACATCAAAAAGGATGCAACTTCATTAGCTTCCCAGATAGCGTGTGGTCAACACCACAGGCAGGTGCCATTCATTTGGGTTGTTCCCATGAACTCTGGCGATTCTGAATGTATCAGTTTATTGCCGCCATTTTACCACGCCAACCACAACCACATGCTTCTTTTGACTCTAAAAAGGGCGCGCTGATCCAGATAGGGAAAGCTTTTACCACCCCCATGTCCCTTGTCAAATGTAGGCATGAAGAAGGGGAATAGTTACATAGTTACATAGCTGAAAAGAGACTTGCGTCCATCAAGTTCAGCCTTCCTCACAAATGTTGTTGCTGTTGATCCAAAAGAAGGCAAAAAACCTGGTCTGAAGCACTTCCAATTTTGCCACAAACTAGGAAAAAATTCCTTCTTGACCCCAAAATAGCAGTCAGATGTCTCCTTGGATCAAGTAGCTATTACCCCACTAATTAGAAATTATATCCCTGTATGTTATGTTTTTGTAAGTATTTATCCAATTTCAGTTTAAACATCTGTATGGACTCTGACAAAACCAGCTCTTCAGGCAGAGAATTCCATATCCTTATTGTTCTTACTGTAAAAAAACCTTTTCTTTGCCTTAGATGAAATCTCCTTTCTTCCAGCCTAAATGTGTGACCTTGTGTCCTATGTATAGCCCTGTTTATGAATAGATTTCCAGATAAAGGTTTGTACTGGCCCCGAATATATTTGTATAAAGTTATCATATCCCCTCTCAGGCGCCGTTTTTCCAAACTAAACAGATTTAATTTTTTTAACCTTTCTTCATAACTAAAATGCTCCATTCCTTTTATCAATTTTGTAGCTCGTCTCTGGACCCTCTCCAGTGCCATGATATCCTTCTTTAGAACAGGCGCCCAAAATTGCACAGCATATTCAAGGTGTGGTCTTACCAGCGATTTAGAAGAGGCAAAATTATATTTTCATCCCGAGAATTTATGCCCCTATTTTTACATGACAAAATCTTACTGGCCTTAGCAACTGCAGATTGACATTGCATATTGCTGCCTAATTTGTTGTATATAACAATTCCCAAATCCTTCTCGTGTGTGGTTATCCCTATTTCACTACCATTTAGTGTGTAAGTTGCTTGTGCATTCTTAACCCCGAAGTGCATAACTTGCATTTCTCTGTGTTAAATTTCATCTGCCATTTTAGTGCCCAGTCCCCCAATCTATCCAAATCTCTTTGCAGCAAAGCAATATCCTGCTCACATTTTATTACTTTACAAAGTTTTGTGTCATCTGCAAACACTGATACATGGCTTTCAATGCCTATTTCAAGATCATTTATAAATATGTTAAATAGAAGTGGTCCCAAAACAGAACCCTGAGGGACACCACTTACCACTTTTGTCCAGCCTGAAAATTTACCATTAATTACAACTCGTTGTACTCTATCCTTAAGCCAATGTTCTACCCAAGAACAAGAATATTCATCTAGACCAATTTCTTTTAGTTTGAAGACTAACCTATTGTGAGGAACCGTATCAATTGTGAGGAACCATATCATAACCTTATCTTTTTTATTTTTTTAATACCCAACTGTACACACACAAACAAACTTTACCACAACAACCCTCTCCCTAAATACATGGAAATACACCACCGCAAGCATCCACATATACAGGCACACAACACTGCAATTAGCCTCCTTATATGCACACCATGTAACAGGCATTTTTTTTCACATATATATATATATATATATACAGTTGCAAGAAAAAGTATGTGAATCCTTTGGAATGATATGGATTTCTGCACAAATTAGTCATAAAATGTGATCTGATCATCATCTAAGTCACAACAATAGACAATCACAGTCTGCTTAAACTAATTAGACACAAAGAATGAAATGTGGCCATGTTTTTATTGAACACACCATGTAAACATTCACAGTGCAGGTGAGAAAAGTATGTGAACCTCTAGACCAATGACATCTCCAAGAGCTAATTGGAGTAAGATGTCAGCCAACTGGAGTCCAATCAATGAGATGAGATTGGAGGTGTTGGTTACAGCTGCCCTGCCCTATAAAAAACACACACCAGTTCTGGGTTTGCTTTTCACAAGAAGCATTGCCTGATGTGAATGATGCCTCGCACAAAAGAGCTCTCAGAAGACCCACGATTAAGAATTGTTGACTTACATAAAGCTAGAAAGGGTTATAAAAGTATCTCCAAAAGCCTTGCTGTTCATCAGTCCACGGTAAGACAAATTGTCTATAAATGGAGAAAGTTCAGCACTGCTGCTACTCTCCCTAGGAGTGGCTGTCCTGTAAAGATGACTGCAAGAGCACAGCGCAGACTGCTCAATGAGGTGAAGAAGAATCCTAGAGTGTCAGCTAAAGACTTACAAAAGTCACTGGCAAATGCTAACATCCCTGTTAGCGAATCTACAATACATAAAACACTAAACAAGAATGGATTTCATGGGAGGATACCACAGAGGAAGCCACTGCTGTCCAAACAAAACATTGCTGCACGTTTACAGTTTGCACAAGAGCACCTGGATGTTCCACAGCAGTACTGGCAAAATATTCTGTGGACAGATGAAACCAAAGTTGAGTTGTTTGGAAGAAACACACAACACTATGTGTGGCGAAAAAAAGGCACAGCACACCAACATCAAAACCTCATCCCAATTGTGAAGTATGGTGGTGGGGGCATCATGGTTTGGGGCTGCTTTGTGTATATTTGAACAAGACCATTATCATAATTTCTTGTTCTTGGGTGCCTAAACTGGTTTGTTGCTCATTTTTATGTATTAGTTGGATGGGTGTAAGACGAAAGAAGGCTTGTGCATTAGGTGAAGGAACAGCACCTACCAACCGTACAAGGCACCCGGTTCTATGCAAGCCAGTTTATATTCAGGAAAGAATTAAAATAAATTCTAGCACTTCCTTTAGAAAGTAGCTTAATGAAGACCTTTGCAGAGGTCGTAATGTTGCTGTTTTACACTTTGGGCATCCTCTGGAGTCCAGAATATTTACATTCATATGTCCCCATCCACATGGTCCCCCTTCCATAATTATCCATGGAAATACACTTGGCAACTTGCAGATTATCCAAATAATCACTTCGCAACAGGTGGAGCACCTGTACAAGTCACAGATAACAACAGACCTTTAGGGTATTACATTGTAGATATAAGGTCTGCTCTTGTTTTCAATTTACTTAAAGTTGTGGTGGCATTTTATTTCTATTTTCCCAGCAATAAATGCTTAGCAAAAATGCTGGATGAGAGTTATCAAAGCAAATGCTGCATTTTCTGTCACAAATCTGTTCTTTGATGTGTCGCTTTTTGCACAAGCTCCGTAGCCGGAAGACTTTCTTCAATTACCCTTTGTATTTTATGTGGGTTTGGAAATCTTTTTTCTTTTAATTCATCCTTATGGTTTAATGATGATCTGGATTTGATTCTTTCCCCTAGGGAGTAAATATTTTAGCACTGACATTTTGATTTTAATTCTTTTCAAAACAGGTCTGGTTTTCATAATTTTCATTTTTATATATTTTCTTAACCACATCAAAAAATTGGCTTTTAGAATATAATTCTATTCAGCTCACATGTGAGATTATAGCTAATAACTTGGTAGCAAATAAAAGTTGCTTTAAAACCTGTCACTATCCCTTGACAATTTGACATTTTGCATCATTGGTATTACATATTACTTTGGTGCATATCTTGGTGAAATAGATTATTTGGTTAATGACTGTAGAAAATGTTCACTTTGATTCCCAGTAGTGTTAACGTAGCCTTTCAGCTTTCAGCAGTCAATAAAAAGAGATTGTTCGGGAATAGCAATATCTATTAATCAAATGCCATTTTAGTTAGAGCACGTTTTAAAGAGCTCTAAGTCTCATTGAGGATAAAAGTGCTATTAAAAAAAAGAAAATTCGAATATGTTCACAAGTGTACATATGATCACATTTTAAAAAATATTGAAATACAGAATTTCACATCTTATTTATGAATTATATTCATTGAAATCTATATTCCATCTTGAAAATGCATAAATAAATTGTATGTCTGCTATAAGCATAGAATATAGTGTGACGAACAGAACCTCACCACGGGGTTTTGGAGGGGCCTGCTTACCAGCCTCCTGCCAAAAGACTATGGGCCAGGTCAGCGACTGTAAAGACCCATATTTTATTTTCCCTGGTTCCCCTGGTTCAGCACTTTCCATAGAACTGATCGCTAGCTCCCTGGTGGCCGTTCGCATGGACCAAAACCGCAAATAGACTTCAGGGGGACTTAGCCGCGAACAGGGCCGCCATCAGAAATTTTGGGGCCCCTGACAAAGCACAAGGTCTGGGCCTCCATCCCCTTCCCTCCCCCCAGGCCCGCCCACGCCCTACCTAGTCCGCTGACAATGATGCAGGACTGAATGTGGTGTGTATAGTGGAAGTGAATTAGAATGTGTGTAATGGATGTGTGTTTGTGTGTATTAGATACTGTTTGTGCAGTGAATGCAGAGTGTGTGTTTGTGTAGTGGATGCAGTGTTTATAGTGAACGCAGAGTGTGTTTGAGTAGTGGATGTAGTGTTTGTGTGTACTAGATGAAATGTGTTTAGTGGATGCAGTGGATGCAGTGTGTGTATTAGACACAGTGTCTGTGTATAGTGAATGCAGAGTGTTTCAATTTGTGGTGGATGTAGTGTGTGTACTGTGAATACAGGATGTTTGTGTAGTGGATGCTGGGTGTACAGTTAATGCAGAGTGTGTGTTATTGTAGTGAATGCAGAGAATGTTAATGTGTAGTGAATGCAGAGTGTTTCAATTTGTGGTGGATGTAGTGTGTGTACTATGAATACAGGATGTTTGTGTAGTGGATGCTGTGTGTATAGTTAATGCAGAGTGTGTGTTATTGTAGTGAATGCAGAGAGTGTGTTAATGTGTAGTGAATGCAGAGTGTGTGTTAGTGTAGTGAATGCAGAGTGTGTGTTGTACTAGTGAATGCAGAGTGTGTGTTGTACTAGTGTATGCAGAGTGTGTGTCAGGGTAGTGTATGCAGAGTGTGTGTTGTATTAGTGTATGCAGAGTGTGTTTTTTATTAGTGTATCCAGTGTGTGTGTTGTATTGGTGTACGCAGTGTGTGTTGCATTAGTGTATGCAGAGTGTGGGTTGTATTAGTGTATGCAGTGTGTGTTGTGTTGGTGTATGCAGTGTGTGTGTTGTATTGCTGTATGCAGTGTGTGTGTTGTGTTAGTGTATACAGTGTGTGTTGTGTTAGTGTGCAGTGTTTGTTGTATTAATGTATCCAGTGTGTGTGTTGTGTTAGTGTATGCAGTGTGTGTATTGTATTTGTGTATGCAGTGTGTGTGTTGTATTAGTGTATGCAGTGTGTGTATTGTATTGGTGTATGCAGTGTGTGTTGTGTTAGTGTACGCAGTGTGTGTGTTGTATTAGTGTATGCAGTGTATGTTGTATTAGTGTATGCTGTGTGTGTGTTGTGTTAGTGTATTCAGTGTGTGTATTGTATTGGTGAAGTGGAGGAAAAATATAACAGATATACAAAACAGATATACAAAACACACTAATCACCAATTAAAGGAGCAAACACACAAACAGGTATACAAATACCTAATTAATTCCGAACTGTAGAGCAAATAGGACTCCTCCCAGTCCTCGTAATACAATAGAAATAGAAAAGATCTACAGAACAGAAAAAATAAAAACTCATAGAGTAGTATAGCCATTGTTTGTAGACAGAACTTTTAGTCCGCTTACTTATAACAGTTTGTTTATTTATTTATTGATTTATTTTAATTGATGTTAATAAATAGTTTTTAGTCACAGTATTCCCCTTATTTTGTTCATTTACCATCAATTGGAGGAGGATGGCTGTGGAGGATACTTCATGATATGCCTTTATATCATTATTAACTTGTAAGTGTAACTGATTACAGTGCAGGGTTAAAATTACTTACAATCTACACTTATTTGCGGTCTATTTTCTCTCCTACATGTCCATGTGTTCGTGCTGAGGATTCCCTTCTATCCAGCTCTTCATTATTGAGATATGCCTACTATCAATTTATGCCCGTGAGTGTATCAAACTAGCAGGGTTTTGATGTATTTTGGCTATACTACTCTATGAGTTTTTATTTTTTCTGTTCTGTAGATCTTTTCTATTTCTATTGTATTGTATTGGTGTATGCAGTGTGTGTGTTGTGTTAGTGTATGCAGTGTGTGTGTTGTATTGGTGTATGCAGTGTGTGTGTTGTGTTAGTGTATGCAGTGTGTGTATTGTATTGGTGTATGCCGTGTGTGTGTTGTGTTAGTGTATGCAGTGTGTGTGTGTAAATGTGCAATCTGGGGGTGGGGAGGAAGAGGCATTTTCACATACATTTTTTAATTTTATATTTAATTAAATGTTTCTCCCCCTCCCTGCTTCTTACCTGTGTCCAGGGAGGGGGGAGATTCCATCTCTGGTGGTCCAGTGGCATGGGGGGCCCCTGGCTCCCTATTACCGCAGAGGGGGCCTAGCACACTGCCTCTACTCTTCTCTCCTCTTCTCTTCTAATAACTCTCGCGAGACCCGTGGCCTGCGAGCCGCGGGTATCGTTGCCATGGCAACTCTCAGAAGGCCGCGGGTATCGTGAGAGTTATTAGAAGAGAAGAGAAAAGTAGAGGCAGTGTGCTGGGCCCCCTCTGCGGTAACAGGGAGCCAGGGGCCCCCCATGCCACTGGACCACCAGGGATGGAATCTCCCCCCTCTCTGGACACAGGTAAGAAGCAGGGAGGGGGAGAAACATTTAATTAATTTAATATAACATTAAAAAATTTATGTGAAAATGCCCCTTCCTCCCCACCCCCAGATTGCAGAGAGGTAAAGTGGGGCAGTCCGGGCCCCCCAGGACCGCTGGGCCCGTGACAACCATCATGGTTGTCACCCCCTGATGGTGGCCCTGGCCGCGAATGCCCTGGAACTATTTTTGGCCAACGGTCCCTTGGCGGCACTTAGCCGCGATTCTATGGAACTGTTTTCGGCAGGAAGATTTCGCAGTTTCCTGGCGGCCGTTCGCATGGACCAAAACCGCAAATAGACTTCAAGGGGACTTAGCCCTGGAACTATTTTCGGCATGAAAACTTTGCAATTCCCGGTCAGTCCCCCTGCGTCACTTAGCCTCGATTCTATGGAACTGTTTTGGGCATAGGACCATGCGTACGGTTGGCCAAAACTATGACTTACAGGAAATTCCTGAACCCCTGAACTGATCTGGGTGATTTTTGGATATTTTGTTCACCCGGATCGGGGCTATCAGGGAATGTAAACTTTGTGGGGGTTTTGTATGTTTTAAAGGCATTTTGGTTTTTTTTGTGTCTGGAGATAATTGAGTTAGTACAGAACTTGACTCAATTATCTCCCAGGTACAGGGGAGGGATTCATCTATTATGTATTGGAGTGTCTGAATCTGAGAGCCAGTGTGACTGTGTATTTGTTTCTACTGTGGTTTATTCTCAGGTCCAGGGAGGAGTGCCCCTTGCATGGGGACTGTCATAAAAGGCCAAGTGTGGTCTCATTAAAATCAGTTCACTTCACCCTCAACACTCAGCCTCGTCTCGTGTGTGTAGGGAACAGCTATACCAGCTATACCAGCGATACCTGCTTCGGATTGTTATACTGGCTATAATCACTTGCTCTTATAAGAACTACACTGCTATACCTGCTAGACTCTCTGGAGTAAGAGAGGTCCACCCACTGGAAGCTGGATCCTGGGCTTGGGTCCAGGGTGGGTGGAGGATAGTGAGACCCCAGCTATGGTGGCTAATGGGTACGGTGCTTATGGTGTCTGGTGCGGTGCTTATAGTACTCCAGGCTACTAGGAAGCAGCGATTGGCGGAGGCACCCAGTCGGGGTGCCAGTTGGTGCATCACATATATTTATTTATTTATTTTATTTGACAATTTTTATTTTTGTCATAAAACGCAGGTGAGGGATACAGAAAGGAAAAAGGGGGGGTTTAAAAAATACAGTGTAGCATTGTATATATCAAACACACATCACTTTTATACATCATGTTATGCAATTTAATTGATCATATTTGTTGAGCTTGTGGACTGAGACCGAGTGGGGTAGTCAACTCCCTAGGTGCTTAGGTACGAGTGGGGTTTGGTCGTGTCCCCGGTTCACCCGGGAGGTGTGGGTTACTGGGGTTTCCCAGTGCTCACACCTTGCCGCCTCACAGAAGGTGATATCAGGTCTACCCAGCTATCCGGGATGTCCGACCTATTCTATTGAGGGGGCTGGGAGCATCTGCAGATTGTTACCCGTGTCCCAATGGTTATCGCTACCTCGCGCACAGGTGGTGGTTGGTGTAGTCCGGTGTCTGTCTATGTGTGCTTGTATTCTTGTCACGTATTCATCCGCTTATAAAAATGTGATTAATGGAATTTACTGTTCAGACAGAAAAAGTTGTGCCGAACAGCAATCAAATCCACAGCAGGGTTTGTGCTGAGCAACAATTATGCAAATGGGAACCTGGTAACTGCCTGTCTGGTTATTTGACTTTTGCATTGTTTTTGACTTCCCTGTTTTCTGGCATTCCTGACCCCTGGCTTTTCCTTATCGTTGTGTCTCTTTCTGTATCCCTTGACCTCGGCTATTTCTGACTATTCTTTGGTATGTTAGTCCGGCCATTCTAAGGTCTGGTATACGTTACCTATCAGTCCTCTGTGTTACACAATTCTACGTGCTGGATCATACTGTAATCCTGACAATTCTATACTAGAAGTGCGGGGAGGTGGAGGTAGGTAGCAGGGGGGGAAGCAGCATTGAAAGAAAGTGGTTATTGGGGGGGGTGTTCATCCAGCATACTGGCTTCAGTGGGGGTTTGGAACCCTTGGTACAGGTATGGTCCCATGGGTCTATGACCTAATGTTTCTCCCCTCCGTTCGTCATGTCCCATATTGGTTAGCTAACTGTGGTGTTGTTGTCTCCCGGTGTCACCCCTATGCTTAGGTGTGGGGATGTTTCTCTCGTTGGTGTAACTGGGGTTCAGGTCAGGTGTTTCAGTGCCCAATTTTCCCATACTTCATGTCCCCAGCACTTGTGAGGTGGTACCCGGGCTATATTGGATTTGTATTTCCCAATTTGGGAGATATGTCGGATCAGCTCTTGCATCGATGCATTAGTTGGCGATAGCCAGTTTTTTGCAATGAAGTGTTGGGCTGCCACAAGTATGTGAAATATTAAGTATTTAACTGGTTTGGGGTAGGTGGTTTTGAACATAAGTAGACGTAGAGAGGCTGGGGAGTTCGGTATTGTGACCAGTGGCGTCGCTAGGGGGGGCCAGAGAGGGTGATGGCCCCCCTACGTCATGCTGTGCCACCCCTTGGAGCTCCCCCAAATTCTAGCAACTTGCTGGCCATGTGCTTCCATTCTATTTCCTCGGACTGTAACAGTATGTGACAGCCCAAGTGAATGCAGTGCTGGGGGCTGTCTGTGGCCGGAGGGAGCACTGACAGGCTCCCCAGCACAGGCCCCGCCCCCAAATGAAGCCCCGCCTCCTGCACATAAGCCCCATCCCGCCGTTAAGCAGCAGCCCATGCTGCTGCTGGAAAGAATGGAAGATGGCTGTCTGACCCCCAGCAACAACCTCCAGTGACCGGTAGGCTTGGTGTGTGTGTCTGTGTGTGTGTATGGATTCAGCAGAGTATGTGTGTGTGTGTGTGTGTGTATGGATTCAGCAGAGTTTGTGTGTGTGTGTATGGACTCAGTACTCTATGTCTGTGTATGGACTCAGCATTCTGTGTGTGTGTGTGGACTCAGCAGTCTGTCTGCATGTCTGTGTGTGTGTGTGTGTGTGTGTGGACTCAGCAGTCTGTGTGTGTGTGTGTGTGGACTCAGCAGTCTGTGTGTGTGTGTATGGTCTCAGCAGTCTGTGTGTGTGTGTATGGTCTCAGCAGTCTATGTGTGTGTGCATGGACTCAGCACGCAGTCTGTGTGTGTGCATGGACTCAGCAGTCTCGGTGTGTGCATGGACTCAGCAGTCTGTGTGTGCATGGACACAGCAGTCTGTGTGTGTGTATGGACTCAGCAGTCTGTGTATGTATGGACTCAGCAGTCTGTGTGTGTGTGTGTGGACTCAGCAGTCTGTGTGTGTGTGTATGGTCTCAGCAGTCTATGTGTGTGTGCATGGACTCAGCACGCAGTCTGTGTGTGTGCATGGACTCAGCACGCAGTCTGTGTGTGTGCATGGACTCAGCAGTCTGTGTGTGCATGGACTCAGCAGTCTGTGTGTGTGTATGGACTCAGCAGT
>OW240922.1:70971716-71031716 GCA_933207985.1 Pelobates cultripes | reverse complement strand
CCTCCCAGCACTACTTGCGGCTGCGATTTTTTATTGCATGGCCACAGCGCTGATCGGGCCCTTGAAGATATAGGACCCATTGGGTGGCCCTGAGTGCTTGGGCCAGGTTCAGCACCCTGGCAGGCTGTAGTTTGAGGACCCCTGTTCTAGCTGATAGTTGGGAAGAATGCCCACCATTTTACATCTCTTGAATCCTAAAGCCAGGCATTGTACAAAATGCATTCATGTGCAAGGTTGCCAAAACAGAGACATGCCAAGTAAGATCTGTGTATTTAGGAAGCAGTGGTGATATTGAGAATGTTGCCTTAGAATCACTCTGAAAGTTGTATAGGTTAAAGGACCACTATAGTGTCAGGAAAACAAACTTATTTTCCTGACACTATATAGTCCTTAGGGTCCCCCCATCCGCTGAGCTGAAGAAGGTGTTAAAACCCTTTCAGCCACTTACCTTTATCCAGCGCCGGGCTCCCTCAACGCTGGTGATCTCTCCTCCCACTCCGACATCCACTCCTGAGTGGAGCCTAATGCAAATGTGCGGCCAGAGCCGCATGCATTAAAAAAAATGCCCATAGGAAAGCATTTCTTAATGCTTTCCTATGGACGTTCTGCGTGCTCAATGTGATTCTCGCACTGAGAGTCGGGGAAGCGCCTCTAGCGGCTGTCAGGAAGACAGCCACAATAGGCTGGATTAACCCTGCAATGTAAACATAGCAGTTTCTCTGAAACAGCGAAGTTTACATTTGAAGGGTTAAAACCTGGAGGACCTGGCACCCAAACCACTTCATGGAGCTGAAGTGGTCTTGGTTATTATAGTGGTGCTTTAATATATGTTGCCTCCTCAAGCAACAGATAAACTTTAAAGTGACACTCCAGGCACCCAGACCACTTCTGCCCACTGGAGTGGTCTGTGTGCCAACTCCCACTACCCTTAACCCTGCAACTGTAAATATTGCAGTTTTCATAAACTGCAATATTTATATTGCAAGGTTAACTTCTCCTCTAGTGGCTGTCTACTAGACAGCCACTAGAGGGCACTTCCTGGTTTATAGCACGTTATGTGAGTACCTCCAGCGTCGCTAAAATCCACATAGGAAAGCATTGAAAGCATTTTCAATGCTTTCCTATGGAGAGGTCTAATGGGCATGCGGCATAGGACTCCCCCGCCGGCCGCGCAATCGGTCTCCCCCACCAGATGACGACGGCGCGGGGGGAGAGGGAGGAGCGTGGACGGACCCTAAACCAGCACCGAGGGACATCGGCGCTGGTCTCAGGTAAGTCACTGAAGGAGTTCTAATGCACATTGTTATGGCATTAGTTTAAAACCAAGATTGAATTCTTGCATTGCTTTAACCCCTTAAGGACCAAAACTTCTGGAATAAAAGGGAATCATGACATGTCACACGTCATGTGTCCTTAAGGGGTTAAAGCAACAATGGCTTCTACAGCTAGTGATCCGCCTCCTTTTCTGCCCAGCATGATCTTTGTTATAAAAGCAACCACCCAATCAGACCTTTGCTTTTCATAGACCAGCACTGAATTGCCAGGCACAGTCTTCGGCCAGGTACTGGGGAAGGATCAGGCAGGGCTGACATGTGAAAAGACTAAGAATTTAGTGTCCGCATGCTCTCTGTGCAGACAACTAGCATAAGATTTGCACAAAATTAGAAATGATTTTCTAATGTTCATGTACTTAACCACATTAAACACCAGAAAATGGTTATCTGCAGTCAAATAATTTCAAGAAGTAAACTTGCATAACTACAATATAATTTAGTCTTTCAATTCTGTTACAGAAATGAATCCACAAAGAGAAAAAAAAAAATAGATCTAGATACATATAAAAATCTGTTAGACATTCATTACCCAAGTTCAGCATTACATTTCCTTCTCAAAATACAATGTGTGATGCAACAAGTTGTCACATCACTAGCTGTAAATCAAGAAGGCATGTGCCAGAATCTAAGCCACGGGTACATCAGCACTTCAGATTTTGTGCACATCTCCCACAATGCTTCAGATTTTGTGCACATCTCCCACAAGTCATGTGACATGTCCACAAAAAAAAAAAAAAAACACACACACACAATTATCTTACTAGGAGTTAGCTGTCTTTACTTTCGTGTTACATCGGCATGGAATTCAAGTCCCAAAAGGAAAAATATGTTAAAATACAAAATCAGGGGCAATGTGAAATGTTCCAGCTCTGGCTGTCTAGAGAAAATAAGACCTGTGTGAATATAAACAAAATATTGTCAGCTTTGAGCATGCACATTATACCATACAGGAGATTTTATCACAAGCTGTAGAATGCACCATTGCTTACCAAATGCATTAAATGAGTGTTGAAGAGGACCCAGGAGAAAAGTTAAAAAATTTAAACACAAAGAAAGCTTAATTTAGTAAAATGATAATTATCTGGATTGCCAATATAATTTTACAGTTTTCATCACTAGTTACCCAGAACATAGCTGGACAGAAAACATAGGTAAAATTTACAATGTATGAAACAAGCAACATAAAGCAGCACAAATTTGGCAGTAAAATTTTAGTATCCATGAAACCTTCCTCCTGGGTTATGGAAGTCTATTCAATTTGCAGAGGGACACAAAAGTTTTAAACAAGACTCCAGCATAAACCTTGATTGTAGATTAGATGCAGCTGAACAGCAAGGGGCCTAGCATATTGTACAACTCAAACAAATTATTCACTGGATTTTAAAAAAAAACAACACTAGCTATATAATACCAAAACACATTGCACAAATATGAATTATATTAGTATATTTGTAACAGCCCTTCAGAAAAAAAACAAAAAACAAAACAGGAACACTTTTTAACAGTACATGGTGTATAATGGGAGAGGAAGTTATTGATTGTGTTTCCAAATGGAGAGAGAAAAAGGTTTCTAAACTTAGAAGCTAAACTCTCTCCATAACCCACACTCTTACGCAAATATATGGGAGAGAGAGAAGGGAAGAGAGAAGAGGGGAGAGGGAAGAGGGGAACTTAGAAGCTAAACTCTCTCCATAACCCACACTCTTATGCGGGGAGAAAGAAGCGAAAAAAACAAAAAAAAAAACACTACCATAATAAACCATTTAATACAGGGATTTAAGTGGGTTACAGCTGTGGCACTTGGCACACCAGATGTTTGCAAACCATATTTCTCATGATGCTCTGCCAGTCTAAAGATATGACATACATCACAAACTTCAGTACCATTGCGAATAGTAAATTATCCAACAGAAGTTTAGCCTCTTAAATAGTTTTACTATGTATAATAGTATGGTGCTGTGGGTTCTCAAGCCCATCACCAGACAGAACTAGAATGATCAGGATAAGCATCAAGTTCACTGAAGAACGTAAGTTCTACGTTAACTTTAAATATCAGCAATAGCCTAAAAAGGAGTCAACATTCAACTACCAAAGGTACAGCGCCATAAAATAAAAAATTAAATAAAAAAGTCCCCTTATGTTTAATTGTTTAAAAAAAATAAAAAGCAACAGGAGTTATTTTGGCATTTAAAACCTGAACATAGATCACAATTTCTTCAAATAGGCAGATTACAGGAAACCGACCTTTTAGAAAATGAAAATGTCATGCATGGGGGAATGTAAAAGGAGGCAGCCAGACTACTTTATCTAAATGCTCGTTTAGTCTTGCAATTGAAAACAGTGCAGTTTTGTAGGGACAGCAATGTTTTAATGCCTGGTCGAAACACTGCTAGTGGCTGCATTTCCAGGAGTCCTTAGAGGTACTTCTGCTTCGACGACTAAGATTCAGTCATGTCACAATTGACATCCATGAGGATGTTAAATGATATTAAATGCTCCTCATACGAATTTGGCTTAAATACATCCCTAAGAGAGGCTTCTATTGCCACACACGTGCTTCATGTTCATTTTATTTCCATTCTTGTTAAAAATAGTCACCAAAACAACGTTCGTTTAATAACGCAGTTTTTGTTTATAAATCATGCATCTGAATTCTCATTGCTCAATTCTCTGCCATTTAGGAATTAAATTCTTATTTATAAAGCGCTAACAAATTCCGCAGCGCTGTACAATGGGTCAACTGACAATTATATCCAGGCAAGTTGTACGCACAGGAACAGACCCTGTTTAAATGAGCTTAAATGCTACATGACTTGTTTCTGTCCATGCAGCCCTATCCACACTTCCCCTGGCTGTGACTCTCACGGGGAATCATTTTCAGATGTTAACTTGCTTTATAGGTTTTTAATATCCTGCTCTGTAAATTGAACTTTAGCTACAGGAGGCTCCAGCTGACTCTTGTAGAAGATCGGAAACTATATTAAACAGATTGTGCAATAAAGTTTAAATATTAGATCTCACTTTTCAGGAAGTGTTTAGGAAGGCTGTGTACGTCACATGCAGGGAGGTGTGACTAGGGCTGTATAAACAAGGTGATTTAACTTCAAAATGGCATAGAACAGAGCAGAGAGACTACAGAGGCATGATCTATACATCAAAACTACTTCAATAGGCTAAAAAATTGTTTTGGTGACTATAGGGTCCCTTTAAAATTTGAAATTCACTCTGAATTCACTTTGAATTTTCTTTCGTAAATAACTCAGTATAGCATTCCTTTAAGGAAAATTCCCTTCCTTGTAGCATATTTGAAAAACCTATTGCTCATGTGAGTGTGCATTTGCTATCCATTCAGTACAGAGAATGCCGATTTTCCACGTGGTGTAGGTCCAATGTTTTATGTTAAAGGGACTCTTCAGGCAGCAGTTTTTACTCACATGGTTCCAGCGCCGGGAGCCTCGTGAAGCCGCGCCCCCGATTTCATCAAAATGACGAAATAGGCGGGCGCAAGCAATGAGCAATCAGACTCTTCCATTTGGAAGCGTCATTGCTCCCTTGTGCGCATGCGCAGCTTCGCCGCACATACTTCAGAGGGTGGCATTCATGCCGTCCTCTGAAGTGTTGAGCGCACTACCGCGCATGCCATTCCAATGCCATACATGGCTCCCTGTACACCCCCAAATATCTCTTCCCTCCCTACCCTTACTGGCTCAGAAACAGTCCAATCAAATGCTTCTCTGAGATGCATTAGCTTGAACCATATTAAAACACTGGTAACATCCAACAGTAATCCTTTAACACAAGCTATTATTCACAAGAGCCTAACTAAACCCTATAGACTTAACTCTGCTAATTTGACTTACACAAGACAAAACCAAATATAATTAAACATTCAACCATACTACCAACATGTTCATTTATTTTTTTCAAAAGTTATAGCACTAGTTAGGCAAAAACAACATACATTATGTAGTCCATAGCACTGTGCAATATGATACAATCTAAAATGAAGAAGCATAATTGCAGTACACAATACTTGTTCTAGGGAGCCATTTTTGACAATATATGTGGGCTTAATTACTGAAGGCTATAAAACCGTTGCTTTAAGATACATAAAATGCATGACCATGCAGATGCCTGCCAAACATGGAAATCCAGAACTCAATCAGCATTGTGGTGTTTTGTTTTTGCATGACCTGACTATTCAGTTCATTAAAGTGTTTATAGTGTCAGGAGCCCCCTCCATGGAGCCATCCTTCCATTCAGTGTTGAACAGGTTTTAATGCTAAACTGAAGTCCCCAAGCCCTATCCCTTCTGTGCCACCTTGGCAAATGAGGAAGCATTAGCCTGAACAGTAATGGGAAACCGAAAATGGCTGAAAGTGCCAGGTGGCTGCCTTTAGGCAATCACAGCAACCATTACAGGCATGAATTTGAAGGGGCTGGTCTGTGAGCAGCCGGGTACCCCCATTCATTGTTAAAAGGTTTGAGAACACAGAATGTACAGAGATATAGGATTCATTACAATAAAAACAATTCGATGAGATGAAGTTGTTTTAATTATAGTGTCTCTTTAATGTAAAACCTGCCACTACTAGTCATTCCCAAAAAGGGTATTTAGCAGCAGCCCAGCATTAAGACAACTGTAGTAATGGCAGTATTAAATATGAATGGCATGAGAACCAACAACATTTTTACCTGTTACAGAACAAAACTGAACATAGGATAAACGTTGAAGCCATATTCTTTTTAAATTTTAAAGTCATTCAGGTATTTTTTTGCCACATGCTCTGTTAAAGGGACTCTTCAGTGCCAGGACAACAAACGGTTTTCTGGCACCGCAGGTCCCCTCTCCCTCCCACCCCCCATCCCATGTTGCTGAAGGGGTTAAAACCCCTTCAGTGACTTACCTGTATCCAGCGCCGATGTCCCTCGGCGCTGGGTCAGGGTCCACCCACGCTCCTCCCCACCATCGTTATCTGGCGGGGGAACCTAATGCGCATGCGCAGCAATGCCGCGCACACGCATTGGACCTCCCCATAGGAAAGCATTGAAAAATGCTTTTAATGCTTTCCAAGGGGATTTCAGCGACGCTGGAGGTCCTCACATAGCGTGAGGACGTCCAGCGACGTTATAGCACACTTTTCATGTGCTATAAACATGGAAGTGCCCTTTAGTGGCTGTCTGGTAGACAGCCACTAGAGGAGGAGTTAACCCTGCAAGGTAATTATTGCGGTTTATGAAAACTGCAATAATTACACTTGCAGGGTTAAGGGTAGTAGGAGTTGGCACCCAGACCACTCCAATGGGCAGAAGTGGTCTGGGTGCCTGGAGTGTCCCTTTAACTGAAACTAAACAGGAATCATTCAATAATCTCTAGAGTACAATTGAACCTGTAGTATGTACATTGATATGTGCAAAAGACCAAACCTACTAAAGTATGTAAATTTGTAAAAAGCCAGTGGAGAGGAGGTATTGGGTACACTGAACTAATCCCTTTTGATCCAGTAAGTCCAATTATATCAAGCATGTCAAAGTCAAAAGGCTAACACTGGCCAAATAAACAAGGTTTAAGTTTACGTGGGCCGCAAAAAACAAAACCTTTAGTATTCATAGAAACGTAGATTTATTTAGAAACTTACAGTATATATATAAAAAAATATATATATTTAAAAAAAAAAAAAAGCTGCCCAACTGACACTTGACATCCTCACGCTCGTATGGCTTCATAGTAAACAAAATATCAAGTAAATTTTAAGGAGATATGTATTGCATATAACCAATGTTTCAGTCCAACTACCTTGACATAAGAAAAGTTTGGTAATGGCATTGAAATGGTGAATGTATGCTGTTGCACAGCTGAATAAAAAAAAAAAAAAAAATTACAAAAAGAAAACCACACAAGACACTGTCTTGTTGATTTTGAAGTCCTATGAGTGTGTTCTTCACTTTGGCTTAGATTAAACTTGATAGTCTCAGCCAATCCAATGCTTTCCTATAGGCTATTGTGCCTGTGTGGCAAAATCAGCATCTCCATGGTAAGCGTTCAGCGATGCAGACTCAATCTAATACACTGCCCCCTCCCCCAATTCAATACACTGCCCCGGTCCCCCCAATTCAATACACTGCCCCCCCCACTCTAATCAAATACATTGCCCCTCCTCCCAGCACTAATTTAATACACTGCGTCCCTCCCCAAATTCATACGCTGGCCCCCTCCCTAAAATTACACTGCCCACTCCCTCCCCCAAATGGCACTATCCCTCTCCCTCAAATTAATACAATGCCTCCCTCCCCAATTTAACACACTACACAGGAAGGTCCCCCAAGCCCCTCTTTCCCTACCTTAAGATGAGCTGCCCCATCCACCAGTTACAGCCCTGCTCCTCTTTGCCCAAGCAGGCCAGACGCTCCTCTGGCACTGCGAGCAGGAGGGAAGGGGGGGTGACTGGCCTCCAGGAGCACGCAATTGGCCGTGGGAGGGAAGACAAGAATCAGACAGGAAATATCTTTCCTTTCTTGTGGCTGGTCGCAGTCACAACAAAAAGTTGCCCCAGGGCAGGTGGACCGCAAGTTTGAAATGCTTGAATTATATACTCTATAACCCATTCTAGGAATAATTGCTATATTTTATATAGCCTCTAACTAAAAGTGCTATATATGAACCGATAGGCATTAGTAGTTTGCACATAATTGGCCCATAAGACTATTTTAGAAACCGGGATCAGCCAAATTATTAAGAATCAGATCACCAATGAAAAACTAGACAACAGTTTATGCGCTGTAAGTATATGGAATTAATCCACACAGGATTTTCCTATACATTAACGGACCACTACACTTGTTTTCCTGGCACTATAGTGCCCTGAAGGTTCCCCCACCCTCAGGGTCCCACTCCCGTGGCGCTGAGGAAGGGATTAATCCCTTTCCTTTTTTCCAGCGCTGGGACTCTCATCCCTCTTCTTCCGTCATCGGCTGAATGCGCATGCGCGGCAAGAGCTGCACTCGCAGCCAGTATCATAGGAAAGCATTCTCAATGCTTTCCTATGAACGCTGGCGTCTTCTCACTGTGAAAAATCACAGTGAGAAGCGCGGAAGCGCCTCTAGCGGCTGTCAATGAGACACCCACTAGAGGCTGGATTAAACCATAGGTAAACATAGCAGTTTCTCTGAAACTATGTTTACAGCAAAAAGGGTTAAACCTAAGCTGAAGTGGTCTGGGTGCCTATAGTGGTCCTCTAATCAAACCATTAGTACTGTGCTACTGAAATATCTTGGGTGGCATTGTGGCTAAGGCAACAGTAACAATTCTTCCAATGTGCATTACACCAGGTCAGAAAATGGGAATTAGTCAGAAGATAAAATACCAGGGATTTGTTAAAGGAAACCCTGGACATACATGAAACCAACGTAAGTGCAATATCAATAGCATAGTAAGTTAAGTATAGAGGGAGATAGGAATCCCCATTTACTTTTAAATGCTGTAAAATTGAACTGGCATGGGTTCAGATAGGCTGTATCAATGCTTGCATTGATTTGCACAGATTGATTTTTTTTGTCTTCCATTCATCCCAAAGCAATGCAGAGTATTTCAGAAAACTAGTCCATTATTAAAAAGGTAAGATTTCTGCATTTTAAACTGCATGCAACTAAAAAACTATCATGCAATTTAGGATGATTGATTATTATATTTGCTTTAAGGTGAAAAAAATTGTAACCGTGCACAACATGTAAGTTACTTCTCATCAATACTGGTTACATTCCATTATACAGTAATATACCTACATTTTTGTTATATTCTCATAGAAATGCTTTGCAGAATATGTACATATATTTAACTTAGAGTGTTAAGAGTCTTGTAAGCTCCAAGCAGGGCCCATAGCCTATACTTCTATTGGGTCTAATCTTACCAATTACATATGGTGGAAGTCATTTGCACTATTCTATGAAATATGTGGCACATTAGAAAAGTTTGTCAACATTAAGATGTGCCCTCTTAATTTTACAGTATGTTTAATAAACAAAATGTGAGAGGAGAAACTGAGGCCTAGAAATAGGTAGGCGTTTCACCAAAAACAACGCACACTCAGCAGAGATCAACTCCATTTATCAGGTCCACAAACAAAGCAGGACAAATTTAAAAAAATAAAGTATTTGTTCGGTGCAGCAACAGTTAAATTTTGACCAAATAATGACAATTGTGAAGTTAATGTAATACAAAAAAGAAGACCATTAAAGAACTTTTCATATTGCTAAAACGCAAGCCAGGACAATGCAGGTTGCGGATATAAAATGAATCCAAACAGTCAGATAATATGCAAGTTATCAATGCCAAGAAACTGCTGGATCTCATTTAGTGCAGTCAATGATTTCAGTCAACCAGTTCTTCAATCTACCAAGGGAACAGAGGAAAAAAAAAAAAAAAAAAAAAATATTGCAAAAGAGTCTGATGCAATTTGTGCAGTTATATTTTTCATTTTAATCTAATCTCAGGCTCAATCACAGCACTGAATGCTTTTATGTTGAAAAGTTTAAGGGAATTAGCATAAAGAAATGAAAACCCACTAGGTTCTTTAACCCCTTAAGACCGGAGGGCGTACAATTACACCCTATTTTAGGCGGCTCTAAACGCCGCCGGGCGTAATTGTACGCCCTCCGGTCTTTCTTTACTTACCCGGTCGCCGGCAGGCCCCACGCCAGCAAGCCCCCTCCCCCCCCCGCGGCAGATCCTCCTCCGGTGCCCCCCAGCCATGTGAGAGTGAGGTCCTCACAATCACATGGCCTCTGTATTGCCAGCAGGGGGGCTGCCTGTAATGACAGGTGGTCCCCCTGCTGGCTGAAAATAAAATTAAAATAAATTAAAAGTGTAAAAAAATTATAATAAAAATATATATATATATATATATATATATATATATATATATATATATATATATATATATACACACACACACACATATATATATATATATATATACATACATACATACATACATATACACACACACACACACTATATACATATATATATATACACACATACACATTAATTTTACATAATTAGGTATCTTAATTACAGTTAGCGGGACCTGCCTGACAACCCATGCCGAAAGTAAAGGGAATTTAATTTGCAAGCACTATATTTAACCCTATAACTTTCCAAGACACCATAAAACCTGTACATGGGGGGTACTGTTCTACTCGGGAGACTTTGCTGAACACAAATATTAGTGTCCCAAAAACAGTAAAATGTATTACAACGATGATATCGCCAGTAAAAGTGAAGTTTTTAGCATTTTTCACGCACAAACAGCACTTACACAGACGATAGTATTGCTGCGATACTTTTTACCGTTTTGAAAACACAAATATTTGTGTTCAGCGAAGTCTCCCGAGTACAACAGTACCCCTCATGTACAGGTTTTATGGTGTTTTCAAAAGTTACAGTGTCAAATATAAGGCTTGCGTTTCATTTTTTTTAACATTAAAATTCGCCAGATTGGTTACGGTGCCTTTGAGACCCTATGGTAGCCCAAGAATGAAAATTACCCCTATGATGGGATACCATATGCAATAGTAGACAACCCAAGGTATTGCAAACGGGGTATGTCCAGTCTTCTTTAGTAGCCACTTAGTCACAAACACTGGCCAAAATTGGCGTTTTTTTGCTTTTTCACACAAACAAATACTAACGCTAGCTTTGGCCAGTGTTTGTGACCAAATGGCTACTAAAAAAAATTGGACATACCCCATTTGCAATACCTTGGGTTGTCTACTATTGCAAATGGTATGCCAATTGTGGGTGTAAATTTAATTCCTGGGCTACTATAAAGTCCCAAAGGCAACGTAACCAATCTGGCGAATTTCAAATGTAATGTGCTATATTTGACCCTGTAACTTCCCAAAACGCTATAAAACCTGTACATAGTAGGTACTGTTTTACACGTGAGACTTTGCTGAATACAAGTATGTGTATTTTATTGCAGTAAAAGCAAACCGTATGACATTCACAGTTAAAATGTCATGTAGAACTATCAAAAAAAAAATTCTCCCATTTTTTTCATATTAAATTATGTTTCATAGCTAAATATTTGATATTAAATGAAAGCCCTGTTTCCCCTGAATAAAATGATATATAATAAGGGTGGGTGTATTTACTACGGTTGGACAGACATGTAGCGCAAATGCCAGGTTTTGTTTACATTTTGTTTCATTCACAACGTGTACATTTGGCTCCGTCCTTAAGGGGTTAAGTGAATATCTGAGAAAATGGGTGGGTGAAAAACAAATCATGAGAATAGAAACTGTTTACATGCTTGAAAAATGTTGGGCAAAAAAATAAATAAATCACAAGCTCAGCTTCTCTAACTTGACAACTAAAGTACATCTGCATGGAAATAAAAATGGTCTCAATTATCTACAATTTAAAGGAAATCTGATAAAAGCTGACAATAAATCAGTGCAGTCAAATATAGTTCATCTGATTCTCTTCACAGTTTGGATCCATGTAAATTTGCAAGGATGTGCAAATAACCTGACTCGAAATATTGCTAAAACAGTAGTGACAGGCAGGTCAAGGCATGTTCAAAATCAAAACATTTCCATCAGCTCTGGCAACAGGGCACTTGTACCTAGGCCATAAGAGAAAGGAAGTAGGGAAAAAAGAAAAAAAAAAAAAAAGCCTGTAAAAGAAGATTCATTGCACACACAAAGTGTTGAAAATTGTGCAGGTGCTGCAGAACGTAATACAAAAGGACCAGCCACATTCTTATATTTTACTCAATGCCTTCAGGAAGTATCAAGCCATCATTTCCGGGAGGTTACAAAAAGTACCTACCAATTGACTATATAATTTGCGCAATTTCACCTTCACACCCACTAAACCACAACTCCCAAGAAATAGTGATGGATCTACATTGATAATGAATTACCGGTACATATATTTGACAAACACTGACATACAAAAATTCTGCACACACAATAGTACTGTTCACGCATAACAACCTTGGTGAACTAATAACCAAACTGCAGAATGAAAGCCAAAAAAAAGTGTGGAGAAAATAACAAGCAACAGATGCTAAATAAGTCTAGCTCTAAAGACAGAATTATTTAAATTTACTTACTGAAATATTTTAAGCATAATATAATAAACAGGTGCAGGGACTAGTCCATTAATTGGAATAGAGCTAAATTTCAAATTCATTAAATTACACTCAAGCCTACTCTTTGAATTAAGCACAAAGTACCATGTAAAAGATGCAAATTGTTCTTTTAAAGACCATATGAACCAACAATTTTTCAATAAGGCAAATACAGTGAAAAAACCTTATGTGCATAAACATACATACCGCCAAATCAGATTTCTTTTAAATATGCTGTACCCAGAGAACCTGTAATAAAACTACCTGGGGGCAACACTGAGTTTGCAGGTAGATTAGCTTATCCTGATGCGAATAGCTAGATATATCTTCCACAGATTAATAGGGATTTTGCAGCAGACAGTTGGGCAAATCCAGATGTATTACCATGGCTACAAAAGCTGGGTGTTAAACTTTAAAGCATCATTCCCCTCAACCTGTATCAGAATCGGGGGTGGGGTTAATTTATCAAGAGAACAGACAGACAGGTGCCATTCTGGGGCAATGTGCTAAGCGGGTAGCAGGTAGCAAGTACCATGGAAACCAACAGCACTTTGCTTATTGCACCAATACCCATTCTAATGTGCTACACTGCAGGACATACTTTAAATCCCAGGACATATTTAAAAACGAGAGAAATCTCAATGTATCCTTCCTGGGGGAAAAAAAAAAAAAAATCTAAATACATATTTTGCTTAACATTTAAATTTCACATTAGGGACATCTACTTAAACGTGTTACTGTCACAGCTTGTCAGTTTTACTGACTAGACAAACAGACCATTGCCTCACTATAAATAAAATCGCTTAATTTGTTTCCTTTCTGAATTGTAGCACTATACCCCAGCATTCCATTTAATAGACCCCCCCCCCCAAATATATATATATATATTTTATTTTATTTATTTTTTTTAAATCTCTGATCGGACAAAAAAAAATAAGAGAAATCTCAATGTATCTGTGACAAAGTGCACAAATATAAATGAGCATGGGGATTATATTAATGATTCACAATGCAAGTTTATTTAAAAAAAAAAAAGTGACTAGGGCTCCAAGCACATCCCAACCAACACAATATTTCTTCTCTCATCCAGATTGCCTCCAACTGTCTCCTCTCTCCCTATCATCCGATACCCCCCACTCCCCTCCAAATACCATCTTTTTCTCAATGCCCCCTATCCATCCAGATACCCCCAGCCCTTTCCCAATACCCCCTATTCATCCAGATACCAGCCCCCTGTTTCTCAATGTCCCCTATTCTTCCAGATACCTCCAGCCCTTTCCCAATACCCCCTATTCATCCAGATACCAGCCCCCTGTTTCTCAATGTCCCCTATTCTTCCAGATACCTCCAGCCCTTTCCCAATACCCCCTATTCATCCAGATACCAGCCCCCTGTTTCTCAATGTCCCCTATTCTTCCAGATACCTCCAGCCCTTTCCCAATACCCCCTATTCATCCAGATACCAGCCCCCTGTTTCTCAATGTCCCCTATTCTTCCAGATACCTCCAGCCCTTTCCCAATACCCCCTATTCATCCAGATACCAGCCCCCTGTTTCTCAATGTCCCCTATTCTTCCAGATACCTCCAGCCCTTTCCCAATACCCCCTATTCATCCAGATACCAGCCCCCTGTTTTCTCAATGCCCCCTATCACCAGATACCCCCAGCCCCTTCCCAATACCCCCTATCCATCCAGATACCAGCCCCTTCCCAATACCCCCTATCCATCCAGATACCAGCCCCCTTCCCAATACCCCCTATCCATCCAGATACCAGCCCCTTCCCAATACCCCCTATCCATCCAGATACCAGCCCCTTCCCAATACCCCCTATTCATCCAGATACCAGCCCCTTCCCAATACCCCCTATCCATCCAGATACCAGCCCCTTCCCAATACCCCCTATCCATCCAGATACCAGCCCCTTCCCAATACCCCCTATCCATCCAGATACCCCCAGCCCTTTCCCAATACCCCCTATTCATCCAGATACCACCCCATTTTTTCTCAATGCACTCTATCCATCCAGACGCTCCGTGACAGGCTCCTTTTATTCTTTCCAGATTGACAACAAGGATGGGGGGGGGAGAGAATAGAGAGAGAGAGATGGGGGAGGCAGCAGATAAAAGCCCCCCAAATCAGATATAAAGAGATAAAATGGATACAGGTTAAGTCCAAGTCGAAGCCATCCTCCTGGTATCGCCTTTTGTTCCTGCTGACAAACTCCTTGATGATGGCAGTCATGTCGGGGAGCCGGGGGGTGGGGAAGAAGGAGGACAGGGGGGCAGAGAGGTGCTGCTGCTGCTGTAAGGGGGCAGCAGCGGCCCCGGCTCCGTGGTCGGACTCCTCTGGCCGGCCGCTCAGGTCCGTCCTCCTCCCCCTCCTCCTCCTCCTGCTGCTGCTGCGGGGGCTGCCGGGGGAGGCCAGAGTCTGGCCGGGGAGGGGGCTGCGGCCTAGTGCTGCTCCCCGAGCGGGGGCTGTTCAGTCCGGGGTTGGCGGCTCACGCTGAGGCCGCTGGGGGGGGGGGATTAGGGCCGGTCTCTCGCAGCCCTTGCCGGGTCTCCTGTCTCCGAGTCCCCGGATCCTGCGGCCGTTTCCCCCGGGTGACACTAGCTCCGTGCCCCCCTCCTGATCCCGAGGGCCGGCGGCTCCGTGTCCCCTCCGCCCGCCGCTCTCCGCCGCTCTGCTTGCCGGTGACGAGCAGCTCCGCTTTAAACCGCCGCCTGGGTGCCGCGTGCAGGGTCCCGCCCGCTGCCAGCTCTCATGTCTCCACAGCCGCACGCTCAGGCTCCCATCATGGCTTCCCTCAGAGAGGCAGCGAAGAGGCACTGCGTATCCCTCCGCGGATAAGCAATCTAACCTTCCTTCCACTCCATCTCCCTCCGCCTAGCTCACCAGTCACCACACACTCACACACACACAGAGATAGAAACCAATCCGCGGAGTCACAATATAGTCCCCGCGCCACATCATCCGCCAACGGCTCCCCTCCTGTCAAACCCTCTCACCGCACATCTCACACCTGCCTGCCACACACTGCGCCGGGGCATGGGGGGCTGACAGACCTGGACACTGTTCATTTCACAACAGAAAGCAAACGAGAAGGGATGGGGGACATTTTTTTTTTTTACAGAAAAGGGGAATGTGGAAGGATTTTCCCACAGCAAGGAAGAGTATATTTGTGTCGTTACGCGTGTTTTAAGGGACTATTTTTCAGTTTCTTGAGGAGGGGGAGTCACGTGATCTATGGGGATGGGGAGGGAGAGAGACTTTGCAAAATGTCATTTTTTTTCTGCACTTCATTTCCCTCTCTTCCTCTTGCACGAAGAAGGAAAAAAAAAAAAAAGTGAGAGGCCTTTTTGTGTATCCCTTTAACAGTGGGGGATGGGCCCCTGTTTCCTTGCTCTGTATAGATATATTGAAGTCTAACATGGATTTTCATTTATTTTATATTTAATTCTACAGATTTTTTTTTTTTTTTTATGCCCAGCCAATAGCTAGTTTTCCAAACCAAGATAAAGTATTGCCAATTATTCATAATATTGCAAGTTGCTGAGAGAAAACATATTACTTTTGTATAAAAAACTGTTTAAATGCAGTTTTGTTTTATTTCTATTTATCTTTTTTGGAGGGGTGGGGGGGGGGTTATTTACACAAAAAAACAAAAACCTCCTCATAATATTAAGACAAACAATTTGTAAGCAAAACCCCTGTTATATCTCTTTAGTTCTCTAATATACTGTATACTTCTAAGCTCAGAAAATGAAAACATAATGCCAATAAAGTATTTCGTTTTTAGAGCTTTCTATGACTGTAGAATTACCAAAACATGTGATCAAATCTTCCAGAATGTCTTGGGAATGCTTACATTACAGTGGAATGTAAAAATAATGTGTGCATGGGGTGAGGATGTTGGCCCCAATAGTTAAACTTTGCTATTCATTTAGATGGTCTCATAGAGACCATTTGATTGGCACAGCGTGGCATTTTGCTGTGCATGCGCACTAGCCTGCCAATGTTTCCTTATGGGATCTTGATGATCTAAGACAAGGAGGCAGAGTTTCGGCACATAGACCAACACGTTGCACGATACAAGGTAATGGGGGAGCATCTACATAGGGGATACCTACATACGCAGGGGAACACTATAACATTGGGAATACATGTATGTGTTCCTAATAATATATTGTTTTGCTTTAAAGAAAAAAGTATGCATGTGAATTTTACTCAGAGTATATATATATATATATATATATATATATATATATATATATATATATATACTCTATCAGAATTTCATTGATATGGATATGATAAGACAAAATAAGTATTTTGTCAAATATGGCACAATGCAGAGCTTCAATAAATTTCAGTTTACTGTATTATCTTGCCATTACCCATCCGCCACCTTCCCAGGGTCTATAAATGTTTATATTAGTAAAGGAATACGCCATGCACCATAAACACTACAGCACACTGTAGAGGTTACGGTGGCCAGGTGTGCCCTGGCGCACCCCATTATTATCATTTTTTAATGGAACACTCTAGCGGAAGAGGCAACCGGCGTCCGGTTGACCACAGGTATGTAGTCAAACTGTTATTGAATGATTGACTACTTACTGTGTGAGGATGCAAGGGCAGTCCTGAAACCATAACCACTACAGTGTTATGTAATGCATTATCAATATTTTCTAGGTTTCCTGCTGCCCTGATGAAACAGCACACATGACTGGACAGAAAGCATATCTGGGCAGGTAAATAGACCGGTTTCACAGCTCTAGATTAGTCTACTTTAAAAAGACCAAGACGGGAGGCTCAGGTTCATTAGTAGTAGACAAGTAAATGGTCAGAACAGGAAGCAAGCTAGGCAAAGTCCAACATCAATCAAGGTCAGTATACACAGGCAGGTAGCATCCCTTTTTCAGTGTCATGCCAAGGTATACAGTCAAAAGAGCAATGCAGGTGGCCTTGTGCGCATATCGCTGCCCACCAGAGAGAGAATTAAAGTCAACCAATAATTAGAGTGCTTGTAAATGAACAATTTCAGGTCTGCCGTACCAGAAACTTTCAGTAACTTTACCCTAAAATATCACATTGTGACCTAAGGTACCGTGCTCTGTACGTATGTGTATACTTGAGTATGCAGTGTGACTGAGTTAGTTCACAAGTGCAAGAAGCTGGCCTTTTTCACTGAACTATAAATATACAGACGGACATAGATATGATAGAATTATGACAGATTTAGATTTTTTTTCTGTATACGCCAGGCACCAATTTGTTTGCTGTGCTGTATAGGTTAGTTACAGTTACATATGCTATGTGTCTTTCTAACAGTCTTTTATGTTTTAAACAAAATAATGCATAGATCTTCCCTGCAAGCCCACCCTTTTTGCCCTTCCAACTTCTATAATTTTTATTTTTGTTCCCATAATAAAACTGCACATATTGTCATAACTTTTTAAACTTGGTTTCTGATTTCTAGATTTTTTACGGAAGAACTGTGAAAACTCTGCCCATATAGGACTTGTGTGAAAGTATGTATGGGATACGCTCAGCACTGTTGTAGCATACTAGAGAACTATTATGATTGTAGATCGTTTGAATTCAAAGAAACCATTATCAGATGTGACGGTTTCTCTAGTCAAGCCTGCTTGTGTTTCAACTCATTTAATGGCCACATAGGTTCACAACGTGGATGAGACACTTTAATAACTATCACACTCTGGGATTTACAACTGTTGTATTCACACCCTGATGTGGAATTAGTTGCCACTGGCTTGAATAGTGGTTCAACTGGATTAAGTCTTCAATTAACCTGAATTATCATGCTTGCTAAATCCATCATTAGATGGAGATTGGCACCTAATCATTACTGTTCATAAAGTGCTTTCCAAATATATTGCTCACTGTATTGTCAAATAGTAAATTCTATTATTTTCAGATCTAGATACCTCCAAAGAAGTTGAATTTTTGTTTTCATGCTGGAAAGAATAAAGAAAAGCTATGCAAAATAAAATTTTAACCCAATTGATGATACTAAGGGTTCCTGCAATTCATCTCCTTTCAACAATGTTCTGGTATTTCGGCCAATGGAAGGATTAAATCAAATACTAACAGGGCTGTTTCACAAATAGGGAAACTCCCTAGCGGCCATTTTAGGTAATACACGTATAAGGTTGAATAATGCTGATTGTGGTTATGCTGAGTAAATAGGCATTTTATTAATATGAATTGGGTTAATATTTTGTCCACAACTGTCCCCCCTTAAAATGACTATTTACTAAAGAGACAACTACTAACTGACCCTAACAATGTCCCTACTTGGCTGCAGCTAATCTGTCTGAACAGGCCTCGAACGCTTCACTGCGCGGATATCCCGTGGTGGCTAATCCACTACGTCTCCGGCGTCAGACTTCTACCCGTGGAGACAGACGCTGTCCCTATGCTGTCCCAATAAAGAAGTAGTTGTCCTTTTGAGGTGGTGGGACTGAAGAGGTGTGTGCTGGGTGTCACAGTCTATATCGTCAATATCTTGATGTAGGAATGTAGGTGTGGTGCGGTCAATGGTCTGATCTACAGTCTTTTGCACCCAGGGCATCACGCAGCAAACCAGGAAGAGGAGTAGAATCACTACTGTAAGAACTGCCATACCTACTTGAAAGATAACTCTCTGCCATCCACTCATCCATCCCAACCATCTGTCCCATGAATTGGAGACCCCTGAGTTCTTTTTTAATTCGTCAGAGAGACTTTCTAATTTCTCTATGGCCATGGTTACTTTACCATTGGGGCCTGTATTATCTGGAATGAAGGTACAGCATGTCATAGTGTCGGAGAGTATTTTACACACACACCTCTTTTCTGCTAGGATCATGTCTAAGGCCATTCGATTCTGGCATGTCATTTGGGAGGTAGCCTGCAATTGTTCTGCCAAGCCTTGAAGGGCATCTCTAGAATAATTGACAAAACGTTGCTGATTATAATAGGTATAATTAATCCAGTTAACATTCTTGTTAGCAGTGAAGAGTGGGATCAAGGATTCGAATCCCGCCGCAACCTCATCGCTGGCCTTGAACTCGTTTGGTACCCCCCTTGGTACACCTATGGCATCGATATATATATGTGGGTCGAAACTACCTTGAATAGGGGTTTCTCTTTTTATCCTAAAGTACGTGTGTGGGGAATCAAGTGGGCCTTGGTGGTTATCAGAAATTATGTGTATAGGCATGATGGCTTTGGTCAGAGTGCATTCTCCCCACCACAGGCCAGTCATTTTAGATCTGAGTTGCATATCACCACATAGCCAATAAATGTCTCCCAAGGACTTGACTTGATTTACCAATAAGGAAGTGGGAGGTTTCCAATAGGTGGCACAGTAGCCGGGAGGGAAACTACCCACAAATTTACCTGTGGCTCCGTGTATAGTGTAGCAAGTGTAATTACCTGGATACACGGTGCTTCCATCAGGTGGCCTGAGAGTCCCTTGACTTATTGGATATGCCTTTTTCCATGATTCACATACTGATGAGTTTGTGGCTGATTGTACATAGAGGCTTAGAAAACACTTCTCAACATCGGGGGTAGATTAAAAGGCACTGTACCCAGATGGGGTCTGGCCCTGCCACAGACATAACAGTTAGTTTTATTGTGTGAATTAGCATTATACCTCATCCACTCAAGCCATAGGTTGGTATCTGAAAAACCGGACTCCACAGCCATAGTGTCCTCGAATCTGGGATTGGCAATTGCCACCATGTCCTTAAGAGTTTTAATGTGTGGTTTTAGAGGGTTAGTGGTCATGTGTGTAGAGTCTACCCAGTCAGGTGATGTATGCATGTCTTGTAAATAGAAGGTCCCCAACTTGTTATATGAGCCACCCCCTCTCCAGTACATACCCATTTCGTACTCTCCAGTGTCTCCTGGGCTGGGATGTTCTATGTTTAAGGTGAGTTTCATTGGGGTAGACCCTGTTGGCTTACATAAGGTCATTCTGTGTAATAAGGGTTTCCCATGTCTGTCCACCCTATCCAAAGCGCTTTGTGGTCTGTAGCTCCATGGTCTGCCCATGTTCCAACCTGCTGCTTTCCAGGTACTACAATGATGTCCCCAATGGTCACCTGTCACACAAATGTATGGTTCCTTTCTATTGGGTATGTCTTTGTATATTGCTGAGTGTTGTGATTGTGGAAAAGTACAAGGAACAATATCACAGTAATCAAAGGTAAAAGTAGCTACATGTGTGTTTGAAGAGTTATACCAGAATGTGTAAACACGATTATCTTTGGTGATAGCAACTTGTTGGGCCTTTAATAGGCCTAGCAGCAGAAATAGACACAGGAAGCTCATAGTTTAGCGGGATCTGCTTCCTCTGGATCAGGAACTTTCTTACAGTGCGAGGCGTGTATCCAGGTATTCTTCCCAGCCAATTTTACCGAGGTAGACATGGTCAATAGGACTTGGAATGGACCATCAAACCTTGGCTCAAGAGTGTGTTTTCTCAGGAATTTTTTGACCATAACCCAGTCACCAGAAAGGAGTTTATGTGTGCCTGTGATTGATTCTGGATCTGGAATAGAAGAAAACACCTGTGCATGGATTTTGGTCAAGGCATGAGAGAGTGCAGTTATATAATATACATTGCATCTGACTGAATTTTAAGTTGTTGAGGAAAATAACAGCCTAGCCTGGGTGCTGTACCAAATAAAATCTCATAGGGGGATAAGCTAAATCTACCTGTTGGAGTGTACCTTACACTAAATAGTGCTATGGGAAGACTTTCTGCCCATGGTAGGTTAGTTTCTTGGGCCATCTTAAGCATTCTGGCTTTCAAGGTGCCATTCATGCGTTCTACCTTACCACTACTCTGTGGGTGATAGGGTGTGTGGAATGCAAGGGTCACCCCCAGTGCTGCCCAGATTTCCTTGGTTAGCAACGCGGTGAAGGATGTTCCCTGGTCACTTTCAATCACCTCAGGAACTCCATATCTGCAGATGATTTCGGTAAGTAGGCGCTTTTCTGCGGTCTTCGCAGTGAGATTAGTGACAGGAAAAGCTTCTGGCCATCCTGAAAACATATCCACTATGACCAGTGCATATTCATACCGGCCACTTTTTGGCATTTGGATATGATGAATTTGGATCCTTTGGAAAGGGTACTGTGGCTTGGCCAAATGGTTTGGTGCAGCTTGAATTATTTTTCCCGGATTACATCTGGCGCAGATAGTACAGGATCTGCAGTAATTTCTTGTCAAAGTAGTGATTCCGGGTGCCTCAAAATATTTATCAATCAGGGAGTTCATGAGGTGCTTGGATAAATGGGCTGGTCCATGGGCCCACTGAACGACAGCTGGGTACATATTCTTGGGTAGACAGAATTTGAGGTTGATTGTGTACACTTCATTCTGGAGGGTTGCCCCTTTATCTTTCCAACTTTGTTTTTCCTGAGGGGTGGCAGCGGCCTGTTGTTCTCTCAGGAACTTGAGATCGGTAGGTAGGGTTTGCATAGTGTAAATAGGAGTCTGTTCAACGGGCACTCTTCTGTCCACTTCCCGACACTGGCGTGCCGCTTCTTTAGCAGCCTGATCGGCTAAGTAATTGCCACATGCTTCTTCTGAATTCAATCTTCCGTGGGCCTTTACCTTCAATATGGCCACCTCTTCAGGGAGCAGTAAGGCATCCATTAATTCGTTGATAGCTGCGCCATGTTTCACTGGAGTACCTGCTGCTGTAAGACACCCCCTTGTTTTCCAGATTAAGGCAAAATCATGTGCTACGCCCAGGGCATACCTTGAGTCTGTATAGATATTAACACGCTTCCCTTCAGACATCTTACATGCTGCTGTAAGGGCTATTAGTTCAGCTTCTTGTGCTGACTTAGATGATGGAAGTGAAGATGCTTGGAGTACTCGGTCTTCTGTGGTGACAGCATATCCGGTATGATATTGTCCCTCTACATTGGCAAATCTAGAACCATCCACAAACAGGGTGAAGTCAGGATCTGATAGAGCAGCCTCGTGCACCATTGGGAGATGGGTTGTCTCCATTTTCATCTGTTCAAAACAGTCATGAGGGGCATCAGGGTCCTGTTCTATAGGAGGGATGTCTTCACATATCTCTGTGTGGTATCAAGGGTAACCGACTGTTTTGCAATTTATGGTCCATTTAGTGACCCCCGTCAATGTGAGCTGTTCTTGAGTTGCGGTACTCCATGTTTTGGCCATTGGGCCGAGTTCTTTCCATGAGAGATTTGGAGATTTGGTGAAAGAGATATGAGGAACTGCCACCTCCCAGTGGTGGTATAAATGTGATACCTCCATGGGCAGGTAGACCAAGATAACAATATTTCCTCTGGAGTCACAGAACAGGTCTTTCAGGGTGATGCGTATTTCCACGAATATTCCATGAATAATTCTTCTTTAACATTCCTGAACCACTGGTGCAATGTAAGTAGCCCTCAGGTTGTTCATCATGTGGAACCATGGGCTTTTTCACTTGAAGTTCCATATGAACATCAGGATTTATATCCAGACTGTACCAGTATTGTGGTACTCCCCACTTGGGAATTGGCAGAAGAGTGGCCGGGTTGAAAGAGTAACATCTTTGTAGAGTAACTTTATCAGGCAAGAGGAGGGAGGTTTGAAGGCGGAGGTGTCTCTGGGAGGAGAGATGTTTTGGTTGGACTTGATTCAGGATGGCCGTGATATCATGGGGAGCAAGGACAGTGAGTTTATGTCTGAGAACAAAGTCAGTAGTTTTGTCCAGCAGGGCACTGGCAGCAAAAACAGCAGGTAAACAAGAAGGACCGCCTTGAGCCACGGGGTCCAGCATGCATGAAAAATAACCAATAGGGCGTTGACAGGAACCATATGATTGTCTAAGGACCCCTGAGGCATGGCCCATCTTTTCAGAGACAAAAAGTTTGGATGGCTGCTGATAGTTAGGTAGGCCCAAAGCTGGGGCAGAGGAGATGACCCTTTGAAGGGCGTAGTAGCAGGAGCGAGCTGTTAAAGACAATGAAAATGGTTCAGTCTTCAAGGCATCATAGAGAGGTTGCATGAGCTGAAAAGCCTCAGGGATCCAAGACCTGCAGTATGTGATGAGGCCCAAGAAGGCATGAAGAGCTTGATGAGTAGATGGGAGAGAGAGATTTGTAATAGCAAGTACTCTGTTCTTTGTTAGGTGACGGGTGCCATGGGAAAGGCAATGTCCCAAGAAGACCACAGAGGGCCGGCACCACTGAAGTTTTGTTCTGGAGGCTTTACATCCTTCTTCAGCGAGGAAACAAAGGAGATCTTCGGAATTTTGTTTAGCAGTTGGAAGATCATCTGCACAGAGAAGTAAATCATCCACATACTGGAGCAGGACCACATCAGGGTGAGACTTCTGCCAAGGTTCTAAGACAGTTGACATAGCTTTGGCGAATTGAGTAGGGGAATTTTGTGCACCTTGAGGCATGACAGTCCAAGTGTACTGTTGGCGATCATGTGTGAAAGCAAACAGATATTGGCAAGAGGGATCCAAGGGCACGCTGAAAAAGGCGTTTGCAAGATCAACCACAGTGAAGAATTTAGCTGTTGGAGGGACTTGTGACAACAGTGTATGTGGATTCGGGACAACAGCAGTGTCTCGGTTGGTGACATCATCAACAGCGCGGAGGTCTTGAACCATACGGTATTGGTTAGGTTGGATTTTTTCAGTCTTCTTCTTCACTGGAAATAGAGGGGTGTTACACTCTGACACACACTTTACCAGAGCGCCTTTTGCCAACAGACTTTCAACTTGTTTGGAGATGGCAAGGGCTTGTGCAGGCTTTGATGGGTACTGCGGTCTTCGTGATGGATTAGCTCCCTTTAGTAGCGTGACAACCACGGGTGGGACACTTAGGCGTCCAATGTCATCTGGGCCTGTAGACCAAAGTTTGGTTGGGACCCTATCCAGGGCACTGGGGGCATCTGGGACCCTTACCTCCTCGGAGGGGGATGTCATGTGTAACAGTAGGGACAAAGAGAACAGAAGTATCTTTGCGAGAAAGGGGAGTTAATAATTGAAACTGGCCATCAGCGGTGAAGGAGATAGCAGCTTGAAGACGGGACAGAACATCAGCATCTAATAGGTTAATTGGACAAGTAGAAGAGACAACAAACCGTGAGAGAATGTCTGAACCCACCCGCAAGAGCTTAGTTAATGGGTTGTTTCTAGGGATACCATCGACAACTACACAAGAGACATCTGTGTCGGATAGGTAAGATGATTCAGGCAGGTCTTGTTCTCTGAGAACACTGCGGGCTGCACCTGTGTCAACTAAAAAGGTAGTAGGATGACCCTCTACGGGTAGGACTACTGTAGCGAGAGGTCCCCCTTTGTCCCCTGTAGACACTGCCATGACAGGGGTTTGCCAGTTACCTACTGTATGAGGTCTAGATGAGATTGATCAGGGCCAGTGTAGTGACATGTGGATGCGGTGGAGCGACTGGTCTGCTGAGTCTGGCATGTAGGGCGATGTTGATTGGGTACAGGACGGTCATCTTGTTGATAATCATCTGTATCATAATTATCAGGGGAATTGTGAACATAGCTGCGGTGTGGAGGGTGATCATCAGTTGGAGGTGGCTGACATGCAGCTTGGGTATATTCCTGAGGAGGGTAATACGAAGCATGTGCCTGAGGATATACCTGTGGAGGGTAACCTGACTGGAGGCAACCATGTGTGATTGCAGGGGCATTGGGGTACATAGGATAGTTGAACGCAGGATTAGGTGGTCTAGTGGTCGGCTGTTGTGGTCTAGGCATCTGGGGTGTGGACAATCTTTCCTGAAATGACCTAATTGGTTACAATTAAAGCAAGCCCTGGTCTGAGGCCTAGGTGTGTGTGTGTATGGTGTTGTACCTGTGTAGCTGGCACGGGATACCATGCGGGTGCTGGGGCAGGTCTGGTGGTAGGACTATAAAGGGAAAACAAAAGGGGATTACTTTTCCTTTGGGGTGGCTGGTGTGCAGATTCTAGGCCTTTAGCAACCAAAAGGAGAGTGTCTAGCGGAATAATCCTATATTCAGGGCGGGAAAGCACTAAGCCTTTCCTGATGGCTTCCTTAAGGCCCGCAACAAAGGCCGCTGATAACATTTGGGTATGTGCCTTATTGTATACACTGAATCCTAGATCAGAGAAAGTTTGAGTCAATCGTAAATGGTACTTCTCCACAGACTCAAGTTTATCTTGTATAATATCATTTATACAAGTGGCTTGGTCAGCTAGTTTATCCTGGGCCCAGGCCCGAAGCTGTTCACAGAATGTGATACCCTACTGAAAATTCATATCAGTAGTGAGGAGAGCGTCATTAAAACTCCTTTCCATAAAGGGGCCAATAGACATTCCCAGCTTTGATCTCACACAGACTACACCGATCGCGCCAGGCAGCTGAGTATGTCTTGCAAATCTGGGCTATCCTCCGAAAGAAGGGCATGGGGTGTTTCTCAGGGTCAGGCAGGGAAGTTACCAGGGTTGCAGCTTGGGATGGGTTGAAAGTAACATACATTGGGGGATCCCCTTCCACAGTTGATAAGGTGTGGTTATGATTGGCCAGGGTGACCTGTCTCTGGGAAACCCTATGATTCACAGGGTGGAATGGGCTGAGCCCCTGCACGTTGTCATCTTCAGGGGGAATCGGGAACGGGAGACCGTGGTAGCTGACGACATCTTGTGAATTAGGGGCTTGAGCGGCCGGAGCACCGGAGTTGGGGGAACCAACAGCATTGGCCTGGTGAGTAACTAATTGAGAGGTAGTGGGATGAAAGCCTGATGCAGCAGGAGAGGCACCTACAGCATGAGGTTGTTCCGATGCAACAGATTAATTCGACCCAACTATCATGATTGGGTAACTGGGAGCCGCCATGAGGGAGGTGGAGACAGGAACTGGACTGGGTGGGAGGGCGGAAGAGGAAATGGTTGGAAGGGTGCTGGGAGGGGAAGTGATAGTCCCTTCAGGCTTTTTGCAGTAAACATTGTCTTTACATTACAGCATAGGGATAACTACACTGGCCACTCCTCAGATGGCTACTAGGGGTGCTTCCTGGGGCCGTACTGCACAGTGTGCAGTAATGACATTCAGTCTCTCCACCATATGCATGGAGACTCTGAACTTTCTTCAAGGAAATGCATTGATTCAATGCATCTCTATGAGAAGATGCTGATTGGCCAGGGATGTGCTTGGCTTGTGCTGGTTTTGCCTCTGATCTGCCTCCTTGACGCTCTCAGATAATCAAATGATTTATTTTTGGGAAAGAATTGTGATTAGCTGAGATCACAACTTCTGATGATGTCAGCCAAGGAGGCAGATCAGAGGCAGAGCAGACTGGAATAAAAGTAAGATTATACTATATTTAGGGGGGCTGGGGGCTAGATTGTGATTTTAACACTATTGGATCAGGAATACACAATGAAATAGAATGAAAATAGAAAGCACTCTCGGACAACCAAAATGAAAATCATGACAGGGCACAGTTTTAGCAGTGCTGAAGGTTTAAATAGGAAGAGGCATCCATTCATGATGGCCAGTCATTGGCTGAGAGCATTAGCTGAGGAGGGTCTCCTATTTTTACAAAAAGTGCAGATGTCAAAAGAAATTGGCACATTTCTAAATCAACATTGTTACACCCCCTGTCAATCATGCAATTGGCGTTACGTCCGTATTTGTTTAGCTCACTGGAACTAAATTCAGGAGTCAGACAATTAGTCAGAGCACCTGCCTTGCAAATACTTCTAACTGAGCTGCATTGGGATATTTTTATAAACCACTCGACTTTTAGATTATGCAAAAATATCAGAGATGGAAAAATATAGCTTAGATGGAGACATTTTGTGGTTCAATTATATTTGCCTAACGGGTGCAGATTGTCAGTTCTTTACAACATCTGCAATTTCAACTAGGATGACAAGCTGCTAGACATAGTAGCTCACCAGGGCAACTCCGTTTACTTTTTATGGGGTAGAATGCACTAGCCAGCTGGGCACAGCACATTCTAGTTTGGTAACACAATCACACTATGCACTGTGTTTTATGGGGACAGCAGAGAACCAAGCTGAAATTACTGGCCTTTTCTTCAGCATTGAGCAACTCAAGGAGACCATTCTATTTTAACCAATTATCAGATGGTGCTCTTGCTGATTAGCACATATCACACAGAATTTTCAGAAGTTTTATTGATTCCATTGCATTTTTCTTCGTACAATAAGTTAACCTTGTCTATCTTGCATTAAGCTTGTCTTTCTTGCATAAAGATATCTTTTGAGGGGAAGTAGATTGCATTATCATATCTTTTAAGCTGTTATATAAGCTGCACGAGACCCACTGTGCTGTTTTACTAGGATCATATAACAGTAGCTGCTCAAATTTTATTATATTCACTTTTCAATGGTTTAAGCTGACTTATCAAAAAACCTTCTTTCATGTGGAATGTTATGTGTTTTTAGAGCTTTGCTGATATTACCGAGGAATGAGAGTTTACGAGTTGCTGTGCACTAAGGCTACCAAACTTAGCTCTCCATATTTTATTTGACTACTATAACCAGACTTTGGCTTGCAAATCATTACAGGAAATGTAGTTCAGAAGAAATATTGGCTATGCTATATGAGTATGCCTGCCTTTAAAGCTTTTCTAAAAAGGCACTATAAGTACCATAACTGCTACAGTTCATTGTTTTGTGTTATGGTGGACTTCAATTCTCTTACACTCCCAGACTCAACTGTAAAGGAGGTGATGTAGGCATCTTTCTCTCCCCTCAATGTACCTTTCAACCAATCATAACTCCCCCTGCCCTATCCTTTTCTTCTTTTGAAGACCACCATAGGTATCCTAGGCTATTCATTGAGCACTTTTCTTCCTGGCTTCCCCACTTCCTCTCATCTAGCTCTTCTTCCCTTATATTTGGGGATTTCAATATACCAATCAACAACCCCAACTGCACTGATGCCTCTCATCCGCACTCTGTAACCTCCTCCTTTGGCCTTACGCAATGGTCCAATTTAGCAACCCATATAGCGGGAAACACTCTTGATCTTGCCTTCACCAATCTCTGTACCGCCTCTAATCTCTCCAATATTTGTTTTCCTCTATCTGGCCCTCAGGCACTCTCTTACCTTAAGGAGTTGAACCTTTCTGAAACAGTTTAACCCCAAAGGTTACCTCCAGCGCTGATCTCCATGTTCCCCAGGTGTCATACAGCTTCTGAAACTCAGTTACAGGAAGCGTGGAGTCCCACCTGTCAGGGGCGCCGCTGATTGGCTAGAGCTGTAGCTCTCCGTTCATAAAAAAGGTACCTTTTTAATGAATGGGAAGTTAATGATTGACTTGGAGCGTCAGCTGACTGCTCTAGCCAATCAACAGCGCCTCTGCACTTCCTGTAACTCAATTCCAGATGCCAGATGCTGCCTGGAAGACCTGAAGATCAGCACTGGAAGCAACCTTTGGGGTTAAACCGTTTGAGAACGGCTTAACACCTTAAGGTAAGAGAGTGCTCAGGGTCTCCTGGTACCATAACAACTTAATTTAGATGCAGTTGTTATGGTGACCAGAGTGTTCCTTTAAATCTAGCTGGTGGTAATATTATGGGAGGATTGGGGGCAGGATAGACAATGGCTAATAGGTACCCATTTGACAAAAACTCTCTGCACCATAACTACTTCACTGAACTGCAGTGGTAACTGTGCCTAGAGGCCAAAGTGAATTTTAAATTTAAGGTTAAAATAGCCAAACTGTAAGAAGTCAGCTCTATTTTCAGTTCAGCTATTTTGGCCTTAATTGAAATGCACTTTAAATTCACTTTGAATACTCACTTTAGTAAAAAAAAATTTAAACAAATTTGAGTGTCAGCTAATTTTTGGGTATTTCATCAAGGTGATCCTTCTTTTTTTGCCCTTTATGAATATTAATGGAAAATAGATTAAATGGATGGGAGAGGGTAATTTTGAAGAATTTACTAAAATTAAGATCAAATGGATATTTAAAATGTATAACTTGTATTTGTATTGTGTTTTTGAGGCCAATGGGAAGGTCTGTTTTAACTGTATACACTATACCACTCTCTTGACTCTTTATATTGCATATCCTCTGACACATTTAACAGTTTTTAAAGTTCTCATATTTATATATAGTTTGATAAATATTCTCTGCTAAGTTTAAGCTGTCCAGTACAGTTTCTGATTGTTTGGAGGGGCACCACGTGCCTTACCGTAACGAGGTCAACCCTCATATGAGACCTAGACATTGTACACTTTATACAGTAAATTTAAACCATTAGAAGGTCGCCGTGCAATACCATTTACCGTAAGACAAAATTATTTGGGTTTATCTCTGTTATACTTTGCACAAGAAATATAACCATTTTGCTGTGATACACTTTGCACACATTATCACTGTTTTTGGATGTGAATGCGGACATGAACTTAGCCATTAGCCATTCAACTAAGGCTAACCTGTATCCAAAGTTCTCTGCCTATCAATGCAAGTCCAAAGTAGACGCCTAATACAGAAGTTTACTTCTGCAGCAGCCAAGACATAGGAGCTGGTCTAGGCTTATGGCACCAGGATAGCCAAATAAACCAAATTTATGCCATCAAAAGTCTCTGTAATACTGACAACGACTTTGGAATAATATGTTTTTGAATTACACATAAATTAACACTGTATCCCTAAAACAATGTTCTGGGAACGGTGCAGTATTCCCTCTGTGAGTGTTGAAGACGGCCTTTAAAGTGCTTACAGCACTTTTGCTTATTCGAGAGTTATGACAAGGTCTTTAGATCTAAGCACCTAATAACCATTTACTTATCCTGTAACTGTCGCTCGTTGATCCAGGTTTAGTGCATTGCAGTAACGTTTGATATGAGTGTATCCCCAGCTTGGTTGCTTGCAAACCTTGACACAGTCATATATTTCCCGTAGTATATACTTAGTATGCATTGCCTGTAGTCTGCTATGAACAGATTCCCCGAAGGACCGACACTATATAAAATAACCACTTTGTGACAGATGAATTGCTGAGATTCTGATGATATAAAGGAATTTGCCTTATCCCATGTCAGCTAACCCTTGTATAATTTAAATACTTAAAAAGCAAAGTTAGAATGGGTTAACTTAATGCATCCTAAGTCTCTGTGTTTATTAGTGATATCTCCTCAATGAGGCCCAAATCGTTATACAGGTGGTCCTCACTTTATGACCTACCTGTTTTACGACGGCTCGCACTTACAACTAGCTCTGTAGTGTGGGGATTCAAAGGATTCCCCATGTTAGACAGCTGGTCTACGTTCGGGGAATTTTCCCTGAACATAGATTAGAGGGATTCCCTGCTCTGGTGTGTATGTCTCCGTTTGGATAAATTTCCCCGAACATAGAAAAACGCACCAGAGCAGGGAATCCATCTTATCTTTGTTCGGGGAACGCTCCCCGAACATAGATTTAAGGGATTTTCTGCTATGCTGCGCTTGTCTATGTTCAGGGAAATTTCCCAGAACATGGACCTGCACTGGTGCGCATGCTCTGTAGCGCATCCTCACTTACCGACCAATTCATTTTACGACCGGGTCGTAAGAACAGAACCCGGTCTGTAAGTGAAGAGTTTCTCTATTCGTTTATCCTATGGGGCTCAGATTATATGCTATTTATAAGTAAATCACAAGAGGCCAACTTCCATAATTAAGCCAACCAGCAATATGGAAGTTGGGCTGAAGAGGGAAACTGTGGCACAGAACCTCTAATGGAAAAACCAGGATTGGGAAAAGGGAACTTGTGATAAGATAAACTGGGGTGGTAAAATGGAGACCCTTAATAAAGAAATAGGAGTGGAACAGAGGTTCTTGTAATGAGAAAAAGAGATGAGAAGGAAATATAACTTGTAATGGGGAAATTGGGTGAGAGAGAAACAAATATAACATCTGATACGGAAATGGGTGTTGGGGACAGCAGGCCTACAATTAAGGTAAAGTGTTGGAGAAAGGGAGAATATTAATTAATATTTTTGTTCAGTATTTACAGGGAGTGCAGAATTATTAGGCAAATTAGTATTTTGACCACATCATCCTCTTTATGCATGTTGTCTTACTCCAAGCTGTATAGGCTCGAAAGCCTACTACCAATTAAGCATATTAGGTGATGTGCATCTCTGTAATGAGAAGGGGTGTGGTCTAATGACATCAACACCCTATATCAGGTGTGCATAATTATTAGGCAACTTCCTTTCCTTTGGCAAAATGGGTCAAAAGAAGGACTTGACAGGCTCAGAAAAGTCAAAAATAGTGAGATATCTTGCAGAGGGATGCAGCACTCTTAAAATTGCAAAGCTTCTGAAGCGTGATCATCGAACAATCAAGCGTTTCATTCAAAATAGTCAACAGGGTCGCAAGAAGCGTGTGGAAAAACCAAGGCGCAAAATAACTGCCCATGAACTGAGAAAAGTCAAGCGTGCAGCTGCCACGATGCCACTTGCCACCAGTTTGGCCATATTTCAGAGCTGCAACATCACTGGAGTGCCCAAAAGCACAAGGTGTGCAATACTCAGAGACATGGCCAAGGTAAGAAAGGCTGAAAGACGACCACCACTGAACAAGACACACAAGCTGAAACGTCAAGACTGGGCCAAGAAATATCTCAAGACTGATTTTTCTAAGGTTTTATGGACTGATGAAATGAGAGTGAGTCTTGATGGGCCAGATGGATGGGCCCGTGGCTGGATTGGTAAAGGGCAGAGAGCTCCAGTCCGACTCAGACGCCAGCAAGGTGGAGGTGGAGTACTGGTTTGGGCTGGTATCATCAAAGATGAGCTTGTGGGGCCTTTTCGGGTTGAGGATGGAGTCAAGCTCAACTCCCAGTCCTACTGCCAGTTTCTGGAAGACACCTTCTTCAAGCAGTGGTACAGGAAGAAGTCTGCATCCTTCAAGAAAAACATGATTTTCATGCAGGACAATGCTCCATCACACGCGTCCAAGTACTCCACAGCGTGGCTGGCAAGAAAGGGTATAAAAGAAGAAAATCTAATGACATGGCCTCCTTGTTCACCTGATCTGAACCCCATTGAGAACCTGTGGTCCATCATCAAATGTGAGATTTACAAGGAGGGAAAACAGTACACCTCTCTGAACAGTGTCTGGGAGGCTGTGGTTGCTGCTGCACGCAATGTTGATGGTGAACAGATTAAAACACTGACAGAATCCATGGATGGCAGGCTTTTGAGTGTCCTTGCAAAGAAAGGTGGCTATATTGGTCACTGATTTGTTTTTGTTTTGTTTTTGAATGTCAGAAATGTATATTTGTGAATGTTGAGATGTTATATTGGTTTCACTGGTAATAATAAATAATTGAAATGGGTATATATTTGTTTTTTGTTAAGTTGCCTAATAATTATGCACAGTAATAGTCACCTGCACACACAGATATCCCCCTAACATAGCTATAACTAAAAACAAACTAAAAACTACTTCCAAAAATATTCAGCTTTGATATTAATGAGTTTTTTGGGTTCATTGAGAACATGGTTGTTGTTCAATAATAAAATTAATCCTCAAAAATACAACTTGCCTAATAATTCTGCACTCCCTGTACAGATGAAAATGAAGGAAAGGGGCCCAGTTAGGGAAAAGGACAAATTAGTAATTTGTTACACGTGAGTTTACAGAGGAAGAGGTTCTATTTCAACTGCCAAAAGTAAAGACAAATAAGTCAATGGGACCTGATGGAATAAACCCAAAGTTATTAAAAGAGCTTAGTGGTGTACTAGCAAAACCATTAACAGATTTATTTAACCAATCATTGTTAACAGGAGTAGTCCAGAAGATTGGAAGTTAGCAAATGTTGTGCCCATTCACAAGAAAGGTAGTACGGAGGAGTCGGGCAACTATAGGCCAATAAGCCTTACTTCAGTAGTGGGGAAAGTAATGGAAACCATGGTAAAGGATAGGATTGTTGAACATCTAAAAACACATGGATTTCAAAATGAGAGACAACATTTGTTTAGATCAGGGAGATCATGCCAAACTAATCTTATTGATTTTTTTGATTGGGTAACTAAAATAAAAGATCAGGGTGGCGCAGTAGACATTGCTTACCTAGATTTCAGTAAGGCTTTTGACAGTGTTGCACATAGAAGGCTTATCAATAAACTACAATCTTTAAGTTTGGATTCCAATATTGTTGAATGGGTAAGGCAGTGGCTGAGTGACAGGCAACAGAGGGTTGTAGTCAATGGAGTATAATCGAAGCTTGTGCTTGTCACCAGTGGGGTACCTCAGGGATCTGTACTTGGATCCATTCTCTTTAATATTTTTATTAGTGATATTGCAGAAGATCTTGATCGTAAGGAATGTCTTTTTGCTGATGATACAAAAATATGTAACAGGGTTGATGTTGCAGGAGGGATAAGCCAAATGGCACATGGTTTAGGTAAACTAGAAAAATGTACATACAATACAGGGTGGGGTATCTTTCTTTTTGGAACTAGGATAATTCCTGGATCATTATATTCCTAGGAATGAAATATAAGCAGACAAAAAATAGTGCAATATAGCCAATTATGAATAGTAAAGTGCAGTAGTGGATGGAAAAACACTCACAAGCGAGGAGCCACTGAATTAGGCTCAGATTTCCAGCTTTGTGAGTTATAGAGGTATCCACTCCCTTCTTTCTGCTGATAGGAGGTCTCAAGCAATTGGATGTCCTCACAATGATCAGTGTAGATGTAAAGTGCTTTATTGGAAAATGCACAAATAGTAAAATGTATAAAATAAATAAATAAAAAAACCTTACAATTTTGGAGGCAAGTCCTTTGTGTAAAGTCTTTACAGTGCAAAACGCATTTTGCCTCGTCCAGAGGCTTCCTCAGTTGCTGCTGTGTCTTGTTCGTGTTTTTTTTTAAAATGATTCTTAATTGGTGGTGTTTTTTCACCCTTCTGTCCTCGGCCGTCATTCAATTGAGTTCTTACTTCCGCTTCCGCTTGAGACCTCCTATCAGCAGAAAGAAGGGAGTGTTTACCTCTATAACCCACAAAGCTGGAAATCTGAGCCTAATTCAGTGGCTCCTCACTTCTGAGTGTTTTTCCATCCACTACTGCACTTTACCATTCATAATTGGCTATATTGCACTATTTTTGTCTGCTTATATTTCATTCCTAGGACTATAATGATCCAGGAATTATCCTAGTTCCAAAAAGAAAGATACTCGCAACCTTTGTATGTATATTTCTGTTTGCTGTGAGGTTTAAGGGAAAACTCACTAAGTTGTTAGAGTATCTACCACCATTGGCATTACTCATTGGGATATTGCAATATATATATTTTTAAACTAGAAAAATGGTCAGAGTTGTGGCAACTGACATTTAATGTGGATAAGTGCAAGATAATGCATCTTGGGCGTAAAAACCCAAGGGCAGAGTACAGAATATTTAATAGAATCCTAACCTCAACATATGAGTAAAGGGATTTAGGGGTGATTATTTCTGATGCCTTAAAGGTAGACAGATAATGTAACAGATCAGCAGGAAATGTTAGCAGAATGCTTGGTTGTATAGGGAGAGGTATTAGCAGTAGAAAGAGGGAAGTGCTCATGCCATTGTACAGAAAACTAGTAAGACCTCACTTGGAGTATTGTACGCATAGGCGTGTGCAGCCTATTGCATTAGGGTGTACACCCTAAAGCACAAACACACGCCACGCGCGTGTGTGTGTGTATGTATGTATCTATATATATATATATATACACACACATACACACACACACACACACACACTGCTGTGTGTGCTGTTAGTGTGCTGTGTGCCGTTAGTGTGATGTGTGTGTGAGGGTGCGTGTTTGTGACTGTGCTGTTTGTGTGTGAGGGTGTTTGTGTGTGTATGTTTGTCCTGTGAGGGTGCTGTTAGTGTGCTGTGTGTGAGGGTGTTGTGTTTTTTTTTAAAGGTGCTGTGTGTGTTTGTGAGGGTGCGGTTAGTGTACTGTGTGTGTGTGAGCTGTATGTGTGTAGGTGCTGTATGTGTGTGTGCTGTATGTTTGGAGGGATTTGGCAGATTAGTAAATCCTTGCTGCCATGTGCCATCCCTGGTGGTGCAGTGGAGAGTGAACTCTAGCCTGCGGGGCTAGAGTTAACTCTCGCGAGATCTGAGCGTTGCCGCAGCAACGCTCAGATATCGCGAGAGGAACCTGGCGGAGCTTCTGTCTAGAGCTCCCTGGGTCCTCTCCTGCCTCCCTCCATGCTGCTGTGGGCCGGTGAGGTAGATCTTTGGTCTCCCCGCCGGCCCATGAAAGCTTAGAGCAGAGCCGGCACTCAGATAGCGCCGGCTCTGCGTGTGTGTGTGTGTGTGTGTGTGTATATATATATATATATATATATACGTACACACACACACACTCACAGACACACACACACATACATACTCACAGACACACACATACACTCACAGACACACACTGACACACACACACACACTGACACACACACACACACTGACACACACACACACACATACATACTCACAGACACACACTCACAGACACACACATACTCACAGACACACACACTCACAGACACACACACATACTCACAGACACACACACACACTGACACACACACATACTCACAGACACACACACACACACTCACAGACACACACTCACAGACACACACACACACACATACTCACAGACACACACACACACACACACACATTATTATATTTTAATTTTTTTTAAAAAATGTCCACCCAGCCTCCTACCTGGAGTGCTGGTGGACTTGTCCCTGGGGTTCAGTGGGGGCGGGCACCTTTCTGCTCCCTCTCGCCGCGCGGGCTGTCTGCTGTAGCAGGGAGCCGGAATATGACGGCTGAGCTGCAGAGTGGGGGGGGAATCCATCACCTCTTGCCCTCCCCATGACAGGGTCAAGAGGTGAGATGGGGGGCGCTGAGTGCCTGCAGGAACAGCATTCCTGCTCAAAAAAAATTGCAGGAACACTGTTCCTGCAGGACTCAAACCATAGGCGTGCCACGGGGATTAGGGTGTGCGCACGCCTATGATTGTATGCAGTACTGGAGAGTGTATCTCCAGAAGGATATTGATACTTTAGAGAGAGTTCAGAGAAGGGCTACTAAACTTGTTCATGGATTGCAGGATAAAACTTACCAGGAAAGGATAAAGGATATTAACATGTACAGCTTGGAGGAAAGACGAGACAGGGGGGATAGAAACATTTAAATACATAAAGGGAATAAACACAGTAAAGGAGGAGACTATATTTAAAAGAAGAAAAACTGACACAACAAGAGGACATAGTCTTAAATTAGAGGAACAAAGGTTTAAAAATAATATCAGGAACTATTACTTTACTGAGAGGGTAGTGGATGCGTGGAATAGCCTTCCAGCTGAAGTGGTAGAGGTTAACACAGTAAAGGAGTTTAAGCATGTGAGGGATAGGCATAAGGCTATCCTAACTATAAGATAAGGCCAGGGACTAATGAAAGTATTTAGAAAATTGGGCAGACTAGATGGGCCAAATGGTTCTTATCTGCCGTCACATTCTATGACATGAAAGGGCAATGGGGGACATTGCTAACTAAGGACAATGACACTTTGCACAGATTGCTATATTTATGGATTGAATTGTTCTACCAGCTTATTTTCATAATTTATTCAGTACATTATCATTTGTAAGAGGTAACATGCATTATTTTGAAATATTATGTTGTTTCCCGTATTCAGAATACATGCAGTCCAACTGAGGGCAGAGAGAGAGCAACTGCTGTCAAGATCTATTATCGTGGTTCTATTTATGCTTAAGTTATAAAATTGTCACTTGGTCCATCAGGTGACTGAGTATACATTTTTAATAAGAAGCACCCTGGTGAGAGACTTATGAACTTCCCAAATAGTGGACACTGATAAATCATCAAAATAATGAGAATGGATGCAAGCAAAACCTGTGATTACATATCTTCCTAATAAAGATGAGTATTAAGATTTCATTAAGTCACCAGTTACGAATTCATGGGTCTGTTATTGGTGATACAATTAAAAACAAACACAGGAGAATGATCAGTCCAAGACATTGCCTATTCTGATGGTGCAGAGGAAATCTAAATCCTAATTTTGGTAAAAAGATAATGAAGGAGTATGTATAGTACATTTAGGAAAAATACAATTATCAGCAGTCATTTGAATTTGCTGTACGGGGAGACTGCATACTCCATGAAGGATAAGTAGAGGTGTATTTGATATTATAGAAAACAGTTTTTTTATAGAACTGGGTTCATCTCACCAACTTAAAGCAATGGTTGCACCTGGAATGTCTTAAAATCACAGCCACATCTTGGTGCTATAATGTCCTTTAATGACCCTCTGGCAGATAGTTGGTTTAGAAGTGGATATTATTATTATTATTATTATTATTATTGCCATTTATATAGAGCCAACAGATTCCATAGCGCTTATGAGACTATAGTGGTAGAGAGAGATGTATTAGCACTCCTTAGATTGACGTGACTCAACAGAAAGGCCTCAAGAGAGTATGGCAGACTGGGGATACAAAGCCGCACTGGAAAAAAATCTATTCTAGCCCTATATATATATATATATATATATATATATATAAAATACATGGCACAATGCAGGGCCCTCTTTAATACTGATTGGACCATGGGCAAGAATTTACTTGGGCCCCCTGGATCCCGCCCTCTCACTCCCTAGCATGCAATCACGCTCTTCACCCCAACAGCCACACACAACAAAAACCCACTCACTTCGTAGACCAATAAACTTTAATGTAAACATAAAGAACTGGTTCACAACGTGCAGTTTGTGAATGTATCACAGGTCACCTCATCAATACAATGCACAGGAATGTGCAGGGTGTGAGTACATCTTAGCCAATCCACTAATTTCCCATAGGAACGTATTGGGAGGCTATTGCACATGCGTGGCTAAACACTAAGCTTCGCCGCACTAATCAGCATCTCCTCATAGAGAGGCATTGAATCAATGCATTTCTATGAGGATTGTTAAACGTGAATGCCAGTGTTGCACGTTGTGTAACACTGGACTAGGAAACACCTCTGGTGGCCATCTGATGAGTGGCCTCTAGAGGTAATCCTAGGCAGTAATGTAATCACTGCATCTTCTCTATGTGTTTATGTTAAAAACCTGCAGAGACAAGCTATAGACACCAGAACTACTATGTTACGGTGTAGTGGTTCTGGTGACAATTGTGTCCCTTGAATATTCCTGTGTAGATATAGTAAACAGTAGATTTTAATAGCAGGGATCAGTATTTATAAATCTACATGGCTCACTTCTTACATAAAAAATACAAATGTCACTTGGAAGAAAATCCTTAAAATGATGGTGCTTAAAGGAAAAAAAACTAAAAAAAACAGCACAAAAGTATGAAATAAAATGCTGTATCATTATACTAGACATGAAAAAAAAGAAAAAACTAAGCACATTCCTAGCCTGATTTTAGGCACAGATTATGACACAAATATTTTTTTATTTTGCAGATTACTTTTATATACATTTTTTTTTATAAATGCACAGATTGTGTACTAACCCCCTCCAATGTACTAACCTCCCCACCCCTCACCCTCTCCAACCTTCCCACTCTCCCTGCCCCCTTCTCCAACCCCCCACCCCCCTTTTATTCCTTCTTAATTAAATACTTACAGTTTTGAAGACCAACAGGATCAGGATTCAGGAGCCGCTTTGCTGTTTGTTTTGGGGGGAGAGTCAGGAGACTGATGACGGCCGCTGCACAGCCTGTGTCCCGGGGCTCACCCTGGCGTTGCCGTGACTCCACTTCTGCATGACATCACGTGATGCGGGTGCACGGTACGCTGCAGGTGCAGAGCCAGGGAGGAGGAGCAAGTAAGTCCTGCACTATGAAAGATTGTATGGATAAGGATCGCTGGGGCATGCCAAAATAAATAGATAATAGCAGAACATATCTATTATCTATTTATTTAACAAATTTTTGTGGCCAGTGGGGCTCAAGAGGCTGCTGCGTTGAGCCCCCCAGGAGCAACTGGGCCCGGGGCATTTGCTCCTTTTGCCACGCGTTAAAGACGGCCCTGGCACAATGACTTAAGGGGCTAGCATAGATTTTTTTTTTTCAGTGCGGCTTTGTATCCCCAGTCTTACACACACTCTGAAAGGACCAATTGTTTGAATTAGAAAAATAAATATACCAATAATATGTAAGGCTGTCTTGCCACCCAATTGATATTACTCGATCATCTGGGGTGGCAAAACATAGCCTTACATATTATTGGTATATTTATTTTTCTAATTCAACATATTGGTTGTTTCCAAGTAAAATCTCACTGGCACACACAGACAAGCTTATTGGTACACAAACAAATTTAGTACAGACAAACTCTGACACACACAAGCTTACAACAGACGCGCTCACTGTCACACACACATGCTCACTGACACCCACATGCTCACTACAGACACACACATGCTCACTACAGACAAGCTAACACACAGATGCTCACCACAGACAAGCTCACTGACACACACACATGCTTCCAACAGACAAGCCCACTGACACACACATGCTCACTACAGACAAGCTCACTGCCACACACACAAGTTCACTCAGGAGCAGGCACACACACAAGCTCACTCAGGAGAAGCCACACACACACATACAAGCTCACTCATTAGCAGGCACACACACACACACACACACACACACACACACACAGAAGCTTACTCACATACAAGCTCACTCACTAGCAGCCACACACACACACACACAATCTCACTCACTAGCAGCCACACACACAGGTTCACTAACTATCAGGCACACACACACAAAATTCACTCACTAGCAGCCACACACACACAAAACTCACTCACTAGCAGCCACACACACACACAAGTTCACTCACTAGCAGCCACACACACACACACACAAGCTCACTCACTAGCACGCACACACACAAGCTCACTCACTAGCAGGCACACACACACACAATTTCACTCATTAGCAGCCACACACACAAGTTCACTCACTAGCAGGCACACACACACACTAGCAGCCACACACACACACACAAATTCACTCACTAGCAGCCACACACACACAAGCTCACTCACTAGCAAGCACACACACACAAGCTCACTCACTAGCAGGCACACACACACTCACACACACAATTTCACTCATTAGCAGCCACACACACAAGTTCACTCACTAGCAGGCACACACACACACACTCTAAGCCAGCGTCACACTGAGCAAGCATTAACCTAAGCCAACATCAACCTAAGCCAGCATCAATCTAAGCCAGCATCCACCTAAGCCAGCATCAATCTAAGCCACCGACAACCTAAGGCCCGTTCATTCTAAACCAGCATCGTTTCCTGCAGGTCTGCAATGAAATGGAGCCAGGTTAAACACACTTGCAGACAACAATATAGATCTGAGTTCGGTGACAACACGACTAGTTGTCATGGTGTGCACAGTAATTACATTAGGGTGTGACTATAACCGTCTAATTTTTACTTCAAAAATACTCATATACAAAAGGAGGTATATGGAAATATGTTGGGTTTTAGCTCAGTGATAACAAGGTGAGCAGAGAAATACTGTGATACATACAGAGTCTGTTACATGAAAACATAGAGAGCTAACTCGTACTCTCCTAACAGTGCCCCTGGAGACCCAGCCAAGTTGGCTATGCACTCAGCCTTTTACTAGCAGCCACACACACACACACAAGTTCACTCACTAGCTGGCACACACACACAGACACACACACAAGCTCACTCACTAGCAGCCACACACACACAAGTTCACTCACTAGCAGGAACACACAAGCTTACCTGGCACTGGTAGGTGAAGTTCCCATGTTGTGGCCTCTTCCTTCCAGCGAGGTCAGCAACGTGCGTGGGGGCAAAGCTTGCGTGCGTGAGTTGGAGCTTCTGTTCAGGAGGTGGGGCTTGCGTGCAGAGGTGGAGCATGCAGCCAAAATTGCTGTAAGTTTTGAAGGGAGACTGAGAGGTCTCCCTCCGGCCACCAGCAGCCTAATTGCGTTCGCACCAGCCCCCAGCTCCTTGCTCTATTCTCCCCTTGGACTGGAACAGTCCGAGGGCAAAATTATTTCAATGACATTAGCCTGATGATTTGAGCTGTCAGTCCGGCCCCAGGTGCAGTGGCCCACCAGGAAATGTCCCAGTATCCTAGTGGGTCAGTCAGTCAGGTCAGTATCCTAGTGGGTCAGTCAGTCAGGTCAGTCCGGCCCTGCAAGAGAGGCTGGAAAACCAGGAACCCAAAGAAGTTAAGCTTATACAAAAGTACCAGAGTTTCTTGTAATCAGAAATGCTAGCCAAGGTCATTAAAGAAACACTATAGGGTCTGGAACACAAAAATTTATTCCTGACCTTATAGTGTTAAATCATGATCTAACCCCCCTGGCCACCATTTCCCACCTAAATATAGCAAATTCTTATCTTTATTCCAGTTTGCTGGTGCTGGCTCTGTCCCTGATCTGCCTCATTGGCTGACATCATCAGAAGTGATGATCTTAGCCAACTGCAATGCTTTTCCATAGGAAAGCATTGAGTTGACTGAGAATGTCAATTCTGATGATCTCAGCCAAGGAGGTGAGCTGAAGGTGGAGCCAAACTCCACCCTGGCCAATCAGCATCTCCTCATACAGAGGCATTGACTCAGTGCATCTCCATTAGGAAAGTTTGGTGTCTCCATGCAAAAGGTGGAGACACTGAATGTCAGAACTGCACACTGTGCAGCAGTTCCCCAGAAAGCACGTCATATGGCCACATGGCGAATGGCCAGTGGAGGTATCCCTAGGCTGTAATGTAAACACTGCATTTTTTTTTTAAAAAGACAGTGTTTACCGCAATAAGCCTGCAGGGACTGACTATACTCACCAGAACAAATACAATAAGCTATAGTTGTTCTGGTGACTATAGTGTCCCTTCAAAGTTGGTAGTCATATTAGCAATGGCAAAAAAATCAGAAAACAAACTAAAGTGACAAAACTCACTAAAGGTCTACAGAGAACAATAGAAAGGCACTGCAGGAATAAAATAGGAGGTTTAAATATTTAAGCATTCACCTGGGGTTGGCCGTCCTTCGGCTGATGAAAAACAAAAAACGTATTGCTTATGTGTGAGCGGTGTTCGAAGCTTTGAATTCATAGTTGCCATAGTTGACCATTTAATAGAGGCACCACAGGAATAACTAGTGTCTGGGAGGCTGCTTCAGGTAAGTACAGCAACAGGAGCTTGCCCACAGTGCCTGCAGAATATCAGCTAACAATCCAAACAGTTTTTATTTATGAACTCCAGCCTAGCATATCCTTTTTAATGTGAAAAGCTTACTGAAAGAAATAACACAGTTTTGCATTCAAGTAGTTCCTTGAGTCTATGGCGAGATAGAAATTAATGTTAAATACAGATGTACAGGTGTCAACCAATGTTACTGAAAGTGTGTAGTGATGACTGAAATCAAAACTGGATAAACCAGACTTGCTTCATTCTTTTCCTATCTTCAAATGTATGAATGGATACTTTCTGTTTCTTTTTGTGTGTACGTTTGTTCAAATATGTGTATGTGTGTGTGTGTCTATCTAGTGATATGTATGGGTGTATCTATGTCAGTCTCATGATTACAAGGTGTGCTTCATGTGTGTTTTTTAGGTTTTCAGTAATGTTTCTGAATGTAGACTATCTCTCGTAATCTTTGTCTGTGTGCCTGGTTAAAGATGTATGTCCATTGATTCGTTGACCTTGTTTATTTGGCTCGAATTAGCCTTTGGGTTTGACATGCTTGCTCTACTGAGACCCAGAGATCCAAGACCTTAGTTCATAGGCTTTGTTTTTTATCCCTATTTTAAAATACTTACATAACTGATGTACAAAACAGTGAAAGTGATATAAAGCTTTATTCAGTTGCTTATTTACTGTAATCACATCAGAAGATGAAGTACTTGCTCTGCATTGACAGTGTATAACATAAACACGTATCCTGCAGATAGACCCCATTCTAGATTATCTGCTATTTGAGTTTAAAATGTAAAATTTGCGGGGGGCGGGGCCTGACCAGCATGGAGAATAGACGTGCTTCTGCAGAGCTCCTCAGAAAACAGGGCAATTAATGTCATTTCTGGCCCTAAATAACCTGAAACTGACAACAAAAATAGACCTACCTGACCCACGAAGGGGCACAAAACCGACACTGAGGTCTGCGACCCATCTGAGGCTGGCTGGTCGACCGACTTGTGACATGAGGCCTGGTGCCCATCGGGCGGGAGAGGCGGCCGATCTCCCGGTCCGGCGCCATGGGATGCCGACACATCGCAAGCAGGAGCCCCGATACTCCCTCCCCGGACCATCGGGGGTGATCGCGGTCCATACCAGGGAGGCAAACCTGGATCAGAGAGAGCGCAGTGAGGGACAGCACTGACATGCCTGCAACACGGCGCGGCACCCAGCATGGCAGACTCCACATGTCTCCCCGATCCTACAGACCCACAACATGGGGTCCTACAGAGGCTGGATGCAATCTTCGCCAATTCCTGGCGCAAGCTGGAGGCCAGATCACAACCACTTGCCTCACCACACCTAAGCAGCCTCCCTGCCAAGAAACTACCTACAACCAGAAGGAAGGCTCAGCTGGTCATAACCGCAAGATAGACATCACTAATGAGGCAGACCAAGCTGCACCACCGACCACAGCCCAAGAGGGTGAAAATACGTATGAGACATCATCGCAGACACAAGGCACAACGGAGAGTTAAGACCCGACATTCCCACTCACCCTGCCTGGTGATTCCTAGGTCCAGAGGACTGCGAAACCTAGCCCCAAGACAGACCCGAGCCTGACAAGCAAACCGGTCCCTTCCACCAACAACTGGGCGCAGAAATCCGCACCGCCTCGCTGTGATGCAGAAGTGCAGGATATCCAAGGCGGGCATCGGCAAAATGAGACAACAGCCTGGGCAACCACTTCTAACAGGGACATTTTACCGCCCAACAGCACCCTCCTGGCTTTTCCCGAACTTGGGAATCGGCTGACTGGTGACTATGATAGGAACAGGCCCACTGCCTAAGGTTTGAGCCTCATAACTTTTAAAAAGCCACCAGCAAACCTGATTTAAAACAGACCCTCTTTTATGTGACTTGGTTTTATGCTTTGTATGTTCTTTATATTCTTTGTGTTCTTTATATTCTATGTCTTAGCTTCCATATGCAGGGAGCAGCAGAGGTAAGGCGCTTCTAGTTTTAGTTACAACTGTACTAGCGAAGACCTAGATTGTTATACATGTCAGATAATATAAATTGTACAGTTCCCACACTTATAATGTCTCATGCATACTGGAACCGCTTTCAACCATGGAAGCTTCACTCACCCACACGCAGGACTTAGACACTAAGCAAGACAATAACGGCATATAGTTTTAAGTTTTAAGCAGAGGCTAGTTTAGTTAACCTGCTTACTTTAATTTATTATTATTTCTGTAAACACGGGTCGCCTCCTGGGATTCTATACAAACGTACCATCAGGCTTGCTGCCTGTTATTTAGAGCTCAACCCCCTTCTCTACCGCCTCTGAGTCCTGCATCAGCACAACATAACTTTACCACACTCTACCGGCCACCAACCTAAGACTTCCCTGGGTCCATACTCATGTCTCCAATCGTTAGGACTATTCCTACTGTGTGTACATTATAAACCATTGCGAAAGCTTTACCAGAAACGCTCAACTCATATAATCTACGCAGTATCCTCGACACACATGCTACATCTAAATGATAATTCTACACAATTCTGCCCTGAGCAACCACAATGTCGACCGCACACTCAGCTATACCTTATGCAGTATGATTTAGTTCGCCTACACACTGTAGTACTAAGCTTACCGTTATCATCACTATGTCTTAGACCTAACAAATCAAAGTTATATATGTTCTAACTCACTGTTACTAAGCAGGTCTTGAGATGTATTTGTTCAAACTATTTCATAAATATAAAATTGTGCAAGCTTCATCCCGCACCTCAATGTTACAAATGACTATAATGCGTTGGAGGATTTCTGTTGGGGTACCTTCACATGCAATTGTTATATGAACATGCACTGCAAAAAAAAAATACATGTAAAATTCGCTTGTCAATTACAAACTAGTTACTCTTTAGTGAATAACCCTGTGTGGTTTATTGAACAAACAGCAAAGTGTGGTGCCTTTTGTGTAATTTTACCCCACTCCTGTAATATAAATCCTCACTGCCTTCTCTTCCAAATATTTACCTTGTCTTGCTAAACCTTCTTGTGTAAGACCATTTTTTGTACAGCAAAGTACACTTTATACATTCATAATAATGTATAAAATTCTTGCCAAAATAGCTGAAACATTCTACATCTCAGCTATAATCACAGAACGGCTGCTTTAGCCTGAAATTGGCAATTCGATTTCCAAGTAACCACACGAATAAACCCTTGTGAGTGTCTCAGAATCAGGGAGCTAGTAAAGAACTGCAAGGGAAATGCAAATTTCTGGAAAAAAACTGCTGAATTGCAATTCTCGCAAATTCCACTAAACAAAAAAAGAAAGTCGAAACAAAAGTTTAGTGAATAATCTTGAGGTTTACCTAAATTCTGCCCTGTCGATTTCTTCCTTCCCAGTAAGGAGTCAGAACCTATTATCAGTGGCTAAATTGCTGGTATGCCACTGCAACATACAGCAGCAAAGGCATGTTTGGGTACCCTTCAAAATAACCTATATTTCACATTAATATTATATATATGGCTCTAACAAAACTTTAATAACAACAGTCCAATTAAATGTGATATCTTTTAGATAGATGTTCACCCAGTCTCCACTCCTTCAAAAAATTGTTAAAAAACCACTTCTTCATAAAAGCGTATCAATTAAACTGTTAATAGCTCCTGACTGATTCCTCTTCTGCAACTGTCACTAGTCTAATATTATCCTTACCTTTTTGTGTCATTTTACCCCACTCCCTCTAGCATGTGAGCTCATTGAGCAGGGCCCACAACCCCACTGTTCCTTTGTGTCCAACTTGTCTGGTTACAACTACATGTCTGTTCGTCCACCCATTGTAAAGCGCTGCAGAATTTGATGGCGCTATATAAATATAATAATAATAATAATAATCTTGGACTTGTCATTGCTTTTATTCAACATTTATTGCAAGCTTGTTCGAGCAGGGCCTTCTCTACCTCTTGTCTCTTGGAATATTTTGTGTGTCAGTTACTTCTTGTGAATTATCCTCGTTCTATAATTCATTCTACTTGCAAAGTGATACACAATATGTTAGTGCTATAATAATAATAATCCCTATTCCCTATCTATAACATTTTCCCCACCAAGGCCAGTTGGCACAAGATTATTCATGACATCCAAGGAAATGACCAGGAAATTGCAAATTTAAAGCCAAAACAACTTAACTGTAAACATAAGCAAGTTGGACTTAGATTATTTTACTTGCAATTTGCAAATCCCTGGACAATTCCCTGTTTAGTTTCTAACCCTTTGAGTACCATAATACTAAGAGATGTGAAGTAACCGTCACACCTTAATAACTCTCTAAAGTATACGGTCAGCCAATCGTGATGAGAACTCTAGTACAAAACAGCTGGCCTTCCAAAGGTTAGCCATCTCTGATCTAAGGGTTAAATCCACACTGGTCCTTGGACTTTTACAGTCTTGTATTCATTAGTGTGGTTAGATAAACACAAGAAAGGACTGCTGCAAGGGTCGTGACATTGTAAATGCTTCATTACCAGACAAGTATAAATAATGTGAAAATAGTGTCACATCTCGGGATTCAGGAAGGACCGAGGAATGTAAATATTTCTTAGTATCAGTCTTCACTTCTACCAACAGCTGAAAGATTAATATGACTGCTTCTATTAGCGTATCTATATAACTTGAGGTTTAGTCACATAATGGGATTTTTCCGAGGTCAACAAGACATTAATAGAATGTTCAGATATATCCTTGATAACATTGAACTTTTTTATGGTCATGATTGTTGGTAGAGCCCCTTCGGTATTTAATGGACAGTCCACATAATTGCGGAAAGTAAGATAAATGTTTGTTGTTGTTGTTGTTTTTGTTTCTTGGGGGGTTTTTTTTGTTTGTTTTTTAAAGGTACGCTATAGTCACCAAAACAACTATAACTAAGTAAAATACATATACAATACAGGGGTTATATGATTCTTTAATCTGTAATGTTGCTTGGAAAAAAATTTAAAATAAAAAAAGAGTTTAACAAATGAAGACCTGACTCTCAAGAAAGAATATTTCCAATTTTTTATATTCCGGTTTCAGGTAACTTAACAAACATTGACAGAAGAGGGAAAAAATGTATTGCACATCTCATTACACATATTAATGCACATTTTCAATTACTTTTCTTGATAGGACGGAAGGTTGGAGACAGGATGTGGTGTAGTAAGAGGATCTTAGAAATGTTTTTTAGAATGTGATTCACCCCATGTATTCACTGCTCCTTTTTGTGAGTCTCAGAAGCCTACCATTGTCTCTTGGTAGTTCTCCTGTAATAGAGTCCCAAATGGAGAATACATTAAAAAAAATTTTTCCTAATGGACTACCTTGCTGTAATTTTTTTTTAGTTTTCTAATCAATTCACCAGAATTCCCTGTTGTTCAACTAAGCAACATCGTTGTATCATAGAAAAATACTTCTCATTCTTCACACTTACAGGGTTATTTATTAATTGAAGTGAGCATTGGCAGGAATTCAAAGTGATCTTCAAAGTTGAGGCCAAAGTAACCAAACTGGAAATATTCTCCAAGTCAGATATGCTTAAAGTTCCGCCACTCTGACCTTATATTTGAATCACTTTGACTAAACTACATGAATTCCTAGAAGTTGTCACTAATAACCCTGAGAGGTGAAACTGTAAATAGGCATAAGGGCTTATATTACTGATATCAGCAAAAAGGATGAAGCCAGGTTATATGTAGCCTTTCTCTTGTGAACGCCATGCAGAGTCCTGGTGTTAAAGGAAAACTCTGTCATGGTCATAGCACCATAAAAACTTCAGTAGAATGAAGTAGTTCTGGTGCCAGAGGCATAACTAGAAACCACTGGGCCCTGGTTCACAAATTGACCTGGGGCCCAATATGTGTCCCCCCCCCCCCCCCCAGTCCCCAATGTGACTCATCCCCCCCCCCAGCAGCTCCCCATGTGTCCACTCAGCCATGCTACATGCAGTAACCGACAAGAGGGGAGTGCTATACTGTGCTCTCCCCTCCTGCCGGTCGCCCGGCCACTGTGCACCCCAGGCCAATGCGACCATTTAGGAGCTGAAGTTATACCATCTCACCGTGAAATTTCCCGGTAGCCCTGTGCATCAGCAGGGCTCAACACAGCAGTCAGACCACTGGAGTGACAGCCCGGTCGTAGCTGCTCCTTTAAAAGGAAAGTATACTTTATTAATTATTATTTTATTATTATTTTATTATTTATATAGCGCCATCAGATTCCGTAGCGTTGTACAAAGGGCATTAATAGCAGTTATAGCCCAGTTTATTTGGTAAGTAAATAAACAATTGCCCTTTCATAAGTAATGGCATATCAGGCATTATTCTATGTTTAAAGGCACATAGCATAGAACTACATTAGTGTCATTTCAAGACCTCATATATATTTAGAAATTTCTACAAAGACTGATAAGAACAAAAAGATAAATGAAACAGAAATGTTATTGCAAGCAGGCCAGGAATAAGTATGGGCCCCACTTTGCATTTTAAATATTTTATCTGTGCAGCCCAAAGAGGGTCCTATTGAGGTCAGCAGCCCATGCTGTCATTTCTATGTTGCTTTAATGATAGATATTCCTTTGGAGCCCAAAGATAATGAAAATATCACTAGAAAGCCCAACATGACATGAGTCAATTATTCTACATTACATAATAGGGCAAATGGAAAGATATATCTGTGGGATAATGGGTCTCTTGGAAGCTATAATTTACCGGTACTAACCCAGTTTATTCATGTGACAGACTCTCCCCCTCCATTCACTAAGAAATATAACACTATTTCTTCCATAGATTATCACATAGTCGCTAGACAGAGACAATCCTAAGATTATAAGAGAGGGGGAGACTTGATAAATTTGCTGCTTTCTGACCTCACACATTTGTAGCAAATGATACATTTTTGGTGACAAAGTAACTGAAACCAGAACAGTGCAGGCCTCTAGCAGTTTATCTCCTTCCTTTAAGACTATTTATAGTTTACGAGGTGTGTTTTATTTATATATTTATTCATATGTTTTTTATTTTGTTTTAAAAATAGAAAAAGCCAGTTACTATTTACTTGTTTTCTGTGCTGCTATAGGATAAATTGTACTGAACCGAAAGCCAAATTTTAAAAATGAAGGCAACAACTGATATGGAAAGAAAATCGCTACCATAGCTACAGTTGCAAGAAAAAGTATGTGAACCCTTTGTAATGATATGGATTTCTGCACAAATTGGTCATAAAATGTGATCTGATCATCATCTAAGTCACAACAATAGACAATCACAGTCTGCTTAAACTAATAACACACAAAGAATGAAATGTAGCCATGTTTTTATTGAACACACCATGTAAACATTCACAGTGCAGGGGGGAAAAGTATGTTAACCCCTAGACTAATGACATCTCCAAGAGCTAATTGGAGTGAGATGTCAGCCAACTGAAGTCCAATCAATGAGATGAGATTGGAGGTGTTGGTTACAGCTGCCCTGCCCTATAAAAAACACACACCAGTTCTGGGTTTGCTTTTCACAAGAAGCATTGCCTGATGTGAATGATGCCTCGCACAAAAGAGCTCTCAGAAGACCTACGATTAAGAATTGTTGACTTGCATAAAGCTGGAAATGGTTATAAAAGTATCTCCAAAAGCCTTGCTGTTCATCAGTCCACGGTAAGACAAATTGTCTATAAATGGAGAAAGTTCAGCACTGCTGCTACTCTCCCTAGGAGTGGCCGTCCTGTAAAGATGACTGCAAGAGCACAGCGCAGACTGCTCAATGAGGTGAAGAAGAATCCTAGAGTGTCAGCTAAAGACTTACAAAAGTCACTGGCAAATGCTAACATCCCTGTTAGCGAATCTACAATACGTAAAACACTAAACAAGAATGGATTTAATTGGAGGATACCACAGAGGAAGCCACTGCTGTCCAAACAAAACATTGCTGCACGTTTACAGTTTGCACAAGAGCACCTGGATGTTCCACAGCAGTACTGGCAAAATATTCTGTGGATAGATAAAACCAAAGTTGAGTTGTTTGGAAGAAACACACAACACTATGTGTGGCGAAACAAAGGCACAGCATACCAACATCAAAACCTCATCCCAACTGTGAAGTATGGTGGTGGGGGCATCATGGTTAGGGGCTGCTTTGCTGCATCAGGGCCTGGACGGATTGCTATCATCGAAGGAAAAATGAATTCCAAAGTTTATCAAGACATTTTGCAGGAGAACTTAAGGCCATCTGTCTACCAGCTGAAGCTCAACAGAAGATGGGTGTTGCAACAGGACAATGACCCAAAGCCAGGGGCGGACTGACCGGTTGGGCACTTCGGACATGGTCCGAGGGCCCTGCCGGGAGGGGGGCCCGCCGCCAGGGCCGCCATCAGGGGGCCCGGCTGCAGGGCTGGATTGGGGGTGGCATCTGGGGACTGAGGTGTCCGGCCGCGTTTCATGCTGGAGCCGCCGGGCCGGGTGGCAGCCTCGCCGGTCCGGCGGCACTCCTGTCCTCTCACTAACGCTGAGGACGGAAGGAGGAGGAGCATGTCTCTCTGTCATGCTCCCTGCGGTTCCCACAATTCCCAGCAGAGGATGTGTTTCTACTGTTTCTACAAGACTCTGTTAAGCTTATTATGTGATAGCTTCTTCCAGTACTACTGACTTGAATATAGCTGCCTTCTTTTCCCCCATTCCTCCATCCCTCAGTAACAGGCGTACAATATTGCTATGATACTTATCACACTGTATCTATCTAGTTACCGTATTCAGACTAGTGGATGATCACACAGTTAATGGACCTTTTCTACTATTTCTTGCTACAATCTGTTCACAAGGATTTATATAGTTGCTACTTTCTTACCCTATTGGATTTTATTTCAGTTAGTGGTATAAGAGACTTTTGGATAAGAGTCTATCTAGCAAGCATAGAGGAATTGTCTCTCTTTATCTAGGCAAGTTTTAGAGGTACCATCACTAAGAGATGTACTTTACTGGTTGGGGGGATTTTCAGCTCTATTCAGCTTGAGATCCTTTAGGTGATTCCCTCAGGATTATTATCCCCTTCCAGGCATATATCCTCCCAATTTTAAACATTTGTATATATTCTTTCTAAGCTTTTTGCTAGAGTATTTTTATTACAGCAACAATTAAAGGTTATGTTTTACCTCTTTTGTATATATATATATATAAGTATTCACCAGGGGGCGTCCTGTTTTCCCTGAACTATTAGGTCTGTCTTTCAATCAGATCTCTGTTACGCCTTAAACAACAGAATAGAACCCTTGTAGAATATGCTTTAGAGTTTAGATCATTGGCAGCAGAGGTGAAATGGAACGAACAAGCTTTTATGGATGTATTCCTGAATGGGTTGTCTGATGAGATTCTAGATGAGATTGCCACAAGAGAACTTCTGGAAAATTTAGAAGATTTAGTGTCTTTCATTTCCAGAGTAGATGAACGCATGAGACAGAGGCAGAATACTCGGGAAAGGGTTAGTAGACCTCCGGTAAGACTTGCTCCCTCATTCCAGAACCCTGACTCCTATAATCCTACTCCACCAGAACCTATGCAAATAGGTAATACTCGCTTATCTGAGGCCGAGAGACAGTACAGAAGAAGGGAGGGTCTCTGTTTATACTGCGGGCGGAGAGGTCACCTACGTCTTAGTTGCCCTAATCGCCCGGGAAACGCTCGCACCTAAGTTCCCCTAGAGGACGGGTCTTGGGTGTTTCGTTACTGTCCTCTATGCATAATAATAAAGACCATAGGCTTCTGATTCCTGTCTCTCTAGCTTGGAAAAGTGGTACTATATCTACGATGGCGTTATTAGATTCTGGAGCGGTAGAAAGCTTTATAGACCAAACTTTCGCTAATAAGCATTGTCTCCCATTCCAACTGAGAGATACACCCTTGGCCGTTGAGGCCATAGATGGTAGACCTTTATCTGAACCAGTAATATTCCATGAGACTAAACCCGTTAAACTTACTGTTGGCATCTTCCACGAGGAGATGATTTCCCTCCTGTTAATTTCCTCCCCGGCAGTCCCAGTGGTGCTAGGATACTCTTGGCTCAAGAGACACAACCCTCAGATAGACTGGGAGGGTGGAGAAATCGTTTCTTGGGGAATTGGTTGTAGAGAAAAATGTCTGCAGAGAGTCACTTCTGTTTGCCCAGTAAACTCTTATACCAACTCTTCCCAATCCACAGACGTTCAGATACCATCACAGTATCTAGATCTCAAGTCTGTATTTGATAAGAGTAGGGCGGATACTTTACCTCCCCACAGGTCTTATGACTGTTCTATTAAACTTTTTCCTGGTACTATGCCTCCTAGAGGTACGGTATACCCTCTGTCCACCAAAGAAAATTTAGTTTTAGAGGAATACATCAAGGAGAATCTAGACAAAGGATTTATTAGAAAATCTTCTTCTCCGGCGGGGGCGGGTTTCTTTTTTGTAGAAAAGAAAGACGGTACCTTACGTCCTTGCATAGACTATCGGGGATTGAACAAAATTACCGTCAGGAATGCTTACCCCATTCCTTTGATTACTGAACTCTTTGACAGACTAAAGGGCTCGAGTATTTTTACCAAACTTGACTTGAGAGGAGCATATAACTTGGTGAGAATTAAACAAGGAGATGAATGGATGACAGCATTTAATACCCGTTACGGACATTATGAGTATACCGTAATGCCGTTTGGGCTATGCAATGCCCCGGCCGTCTTCCAAGACTTGATTAATGAGGTCCTTCGAGAATTTCAACACGAATGTGTGATTGTATATTTGGATGATATACTAATACATTCTAGGGACATTGACTCACATCACAGACAAGTCAGAAGGGTATTACAGAAACTTTTACAACATGGATTGTATTGTAAATTGGAGAAATGTAGCTTTGATCAGTCTCAGGTAACTTTCTTAGGTTACGTAATTTCCAAAGACGGGTTTATGATGGACCCGATCAAACTAAAATCGATTTTAGATTGGCCTTTACCCAAGGGACTCAAAGCCATACAAAGATTTCTCGGATTTTCTAATTATTACAGACGTTTCCATCCTACTACTCCTAGCAGCAGGTGATGTCTCTCCAAACCCTGGTCCCTCCTCTTCTCAGCCACCTGGTACAAACACCAGAAACCACAACAACCTAATACCCATTCCATGTAATTCTCACTATAATTCCTCTTTTAAAGCTGCCCTCTGGAATGCACGCTCTGTGTGCAGCACCTTTAAATCTACTTCCATCCATGACCTATTTATCTCACACTCCCTAAACATACTTGCACTAACAGAAACATGGCTCTCTCCCTCTGATACTGCTACACCTGCCTCACTGTCTTTTGGTGGTCTTCACTTTACCCACAACCCAAGACAAGCAGAGATTAAAGGTGGCGGTGTAGGTTTTCTTCTCTCACCCCACTGCACCTTTAAAACCCTGTCTACCCCCCCTTCCCTCTCTTTCCCATCATTTGAAATTCATTCAATTCGCCTTTTCAAACCCTTCTCTGCTAACATTGCCGTAATCTATCGTCCCCCTGGTTCCCCTCTCCTCTTCCTTGACCACTTTGCTGCCTGGCTACCCTACTTCCTCTCTTCCAACATCCCATCCCTAATTCTTGGAGACTTCAATATTCCCGTTAACCCACCTTTGACCCCAGCAGCCTCTAAACTACTTTCAATCACTTCCTCCCTTGGACTTTTGCAGTGGGCTAATTCTCCCACTCATGTAGCTGGCAATACCCTCGACCTTATTTTCTCTTCTTCATGTACAATATCTAATATCTGCAACACCCCATTTCCTCTCTCTGATCACCACCTCTTATCATTTGCTCTCAATTACCCCCTCACCCAACAATCTCAGCCTAACCCCCCTCAGCTCAGGAGGAACCTTAACTCTATTGACCTCAAGCAGCTGTCAGCTGACATTGATTCACAACTGCTATCCATCCCTTCCCTCTCCTGTCCCTCACTGGCCATCTCCACATATAACACTACCCTCACATCTGCCTTGAACGCTGCAGCCCCACTCAAAACATGCACCTCGAGGAGGACACGACCCCAACCTTGGCATAATAAATCAACACGCTATCTGCAGAGTTGCTCCCGTTGTGCTGAACGCTCCTGGAGGAAGTCCCGCACCCAGGCAGACTTTCTCCATTATAGATTCATGTTGCTTTCATACAGCGCAGCCCTCGCCCTCGCCAAACAGTCATACTTTTCCTCTCTCATTAGTTCATGCTCCCGCAATCCCAGACGCCTCTTTGACACCTTTAATTCCCTTCTCCGCCCTGCTGTGGCCACCCCCCAAACTAACCTTACAGCTGATAGCTTTGCATGCTACTTTACCGACAAGATTGAACAGCTAAGGAAACAATTCTCCCCTCCTTGCCGTTCTCTTTCTCAACCACATGTAAATCTTGCTTTCCCTACCCTCCAGACTTTCTACCCGGCTACTGAACAAGAGGTGGCTGCGCTTCTCCATTCCTCTCGCCCCACCACTTGCCCGCTCGATCCTGTCCCATCTCACCTCATCAGATCTCTCTCCCCTTGTCTTGTGCCTACCCTAACACACATCTTTAACTGCTCTCTCTCTTCTGGCACTGTTCCTGCTGACCTTAAACATGCCACTGTAATACCTATCCTGAAAAAACCATCTCTTGACCCATCCTCCCCTTCTAACTATCGTCCCATATCCCTGCTCCCTTTCTCATCAAAGCTTTTGGAAGGCTTGTCTTTACCCGTGTGTCCCGCTTCCTTAATTCCAACTCTCTCCTTGACCCTCTTCAGTCTGGCTTCCGCCCTCTCCACTCTACTGAGACTGCTCTTATCAAAGTGACTAATGACCTAATCTCCGCTAAATCCAAAGGTCATTACTCCATATTAATTCTCCTTGACCTCTCTGCTGCCTTTGACACCGTTGATCATGCTCTCCTCCTTCAAACTCTTCAATCGCTCGGTCTCTGTGACTCAGTCCTCTCTTGGTTTTCCTCCTATCTCTCCCAACGCTCATTCAGTGTCTCCTTTTCCAAGGATACCTCCTCCACTCGTCCTGTCTCGGTTGGAGTTCCCCAAGGGTCTGTCCTTGGTCCCCTTCTATTTTCTCTTTATACCGCCTCTCTTGGTAAACTGATTGCCTCTTTTGGATTCCACTACCACCTGTACGCTGATGACACTCAGATATACCTCTCCTCCCCGGACCTCTCCCCTGCTGTCCTGCAACGTGTCACTGCTTGCCTTTCTTCCATCTCTGACTGGATGTCTTCACGCTTTCTGAAACTTAACCTCTCTAAAACTGAACTCCTTGTCTTTCCTCCTCCTAATACTGATCCTCCTCTCTCGCTCTCCCTTCAAGTCAGTGATATCCACATAAGTCCATCCCTGCAAGCGCGCTGTCTTGGCGTCATACTTGACTCTGGTCTCACCTTTGAGTCTCACATCCAGTTTGTTGCCAAGTCCTGTAGGTTCCAACTCAAAAACATAGCCCGCATTCGCCCCTTTCTTACGCAAGATGCTACCAAGGAGCTTGTCCATGCTCTAGTAATTTCCCGCATGGATTACTGTAACCCTCTCCTGATTGGTCTCCCCAAAAGCCGTATTGCCCCGCTACAGTCTGTAATGAATGCTGCAGCTAGACTGATTTTCCTCTCTAGTCGGTCCTCTCACACCTCACCCCTCTGCCGGTCCTTACATTGGCTCCCTGTATGCTATAGGAGTCAATTCAAAGTGCTAACCCATACATTTAAAGCACTGAACAGTTCTAGCCCCGCTTATATCTCTTCACTGATCCATAAATATGCCCCTCCACGTACCCTCCGCTCTGCCCGTGACCACCTCCTGACCGCTGCTCGCACCCGTACGGCCAACTCGCGCTTGCAGGACCTCTCGCGGGCGGCTCCTCTCCTATGGAATAGCTTGCCTACTGCCATCAGACTCTCCCCTAGTCTTCAATCATTTAAGAAGGGCCTTAAAACCCATCTCTTCAGGAAAGCTTATGGCCTCCCAGAGTAATCTCTACCTTACATACCTGTCTCCTGCTCTCTCCTATGGGACAGTGCTTTGCTCTCTCCTCCAGCTCTGCTTCACTCCTACTTGATATTTATTGTCCTAATGTTTCAAACACCCCACCTCCAATAGTCTGTAAGCTCGTTTGAGCAGGGTCCTCTTCAACCTATTGTTCCTGTAAGTTTTCTTGTAATTGTCCTATTTATTGTTACACCCCCCTCTCAAAATATTGTAAAGCGCTACGGAATCCGTTGGCGCTATATAAATGGCAATAATAATAATAATAATAATTAAAGGGTACTCCTCTGTTATCGCTCCTATCACTAATATGACTAAACAAGGAGCCGATACTAAAACATGGTCTACTGAGGCATTATCTGCTTTCGAAACGCTCAAACAGACTTTTGCCTCAGCACCTGTATTAGTTCATCCTGATACCTCTCTACCCTTTTTGCTTGAAGTTGATGCGTCTGAAACAGGGATAGGCGCAGTATTGTCCCAAAGACAAGGTTTAGATAAGCCGTTGCACCCTTGCGTTTTTTTTTCCAAGAAATTATCACACATTGAAAGGAGATATGATATTGGTGACAGAGAACTCTTAGCTATTATTATGGCATTAAAGGAATGGAGACATCTGTTAGAGGGCACTGTTCTCCCAGTTACTATCTTGACTGATCACAAAAATTTATCTTATATGGGGGAGGCCAAAAGATTATCTGCCAGACAAGCACGTTGGTCTATGTTCCTTACACATTTCAATTATATACTTACTTACAGGCCTGGTTCTAAAAACACCAAGGCAGACGCATTGTCTCATCAGCACGAACCTATCACCACTACAGAAGACACTTTGTCCCCTATTGTTCCTGAAATCAACATTATCGCCAACACCAATGTCAAAATACACTCTCCATTACTCGTAGATATAATGAACGAACAATCTCTTGCTCCCGAGCGTACTCCTGTGGGCCGCTTGTTCGTGTCTCCCAAATTCCAAGTAGACATTATTCGTTGTTTTCACAATAGCAAATTTGCTGGTCACCCCGGCATCCACAAAACTTGCTGCCTGATTTCCAAAGACTTCTGGTGGCCCAGTTTACGGAGGGATGTGGAGGACTTTGTCAAGGCTTGCGATATTTGTGTCAGGAATAAACTACCACGGGATCTTCCTTATGGTCTATTGCAGCCTTTAGTCGTTTCCAACAAACCTTGGGCTAGCTTGGCTATGGATTTTATTGTTGATTTGCCGGTTTCCAATAGACACACTGTTATCCTCACGGTTCTTGACAGGTTTACCAAAATGGCTCATTTCATCCCCTTGCCTAAACTTCCGTCATCTCCCGAATTGGCCGTGATATTTGCTAGGGAGATTTTTCGTTTGCATGGTATTCCCAATGAGATTGTGTCTGACAGGGGGTCCCAGTTTATTTCCCGTTTTTGGAGATCCTTCTGTTCCCAGTTGGGCATCAAGCTGAATTTTTCTTCGGCCTATCATCCTCAATCTAACGGAGCAGCCGAACGCACTAACCAGAAAATTGAGCAATATCTACGTTGTTTTGTTTCTGAACACCAGGACGATTGGGTCGGTCTGATTCCTTGGGCGGAGTTTGCTCACAACAATCTTGTTTGTGGTTCCACTCGTAATAGCCCCTTTTTCTTGAACTATGGCTTTAACCCTACTATTCTTCCGTCGGTGTCTCCTTCCCAGGGTTTATCGTCGGTTGATGTTCATATAGCCAACCTGAGAAAGTTGTGGGATCAGACTCGACAAATTCTTACGCGTAGTTCCGCGGTGTTTAAGATGCATGCTGATAGGCGTAGACGGCCCGCTCCTGTTTTTTCTCCGGATGATAGGGTCTGGTTGAGTACCAGACACATTCGCTTGAAAGTCCCTTCTTTGAAGTTTGCTCCTCGTTACATAGGTCCTTACAGGGTGTTGAGGAGGATCAACCCGGTTTCTTATTTGCTGGACCTGCCTCCTACTCTACGCATCCCTAACTCTTTTCATGTGTCTTTATTGAAACCTCTCGTTTGTAACAGGTTTTCCTCCCGCTCTGCTCCTCCATCTTCGGTCCGTGTGGATGGTCAGGAAGAATATATCGTTAGGTCCATTCTTGATTCTAGTATTTCTAGGGGGAAGTTGCAATACCTCATTGACTGGAAGGGTTATGGTCCAGAAGAGAGGTCTTGGGTTCCTTGTGAAGACGTGCATGCTCCTCGTCTTCTTCGGGCCTTCCACGTTCGTTTCCCTTCTAAGCCCGGTCCCATCCGCCCGGTGGGCGTTTCTAGAAGGGGGGGTACTGTCAGGTTACCTGTTAGTGTTGCCTCCGAGGAGGACATCCTTTCTTCTTAGGGGCTCCCCTCCCCTAGCATTTCGGCAAATTCCGGCCGTTTTCGCGCCGGCCGCGCTAACTCCTCCCCCTCTTATGACGCGACGGCTAGCGTCGACGTCATGACGTCATCATTTACGTGAAGTGCCGGGAACCGCAATTCCGGACCTTTTGGGGGCGTGGTCTCAATTAAGGTGACAGGGTATTTAAGGGAACTTTTACTACTGCTCATTGCCCTGTCGTGGTTCTAGCTTGCTAGTCACTCAGCGCGTTCTCTCTCTTAGTGTTTTCGGTTTTGACCTTGCTTCAGGGGCGTACCTAGAGCATTTGGCACCCGGGGCGGATCCTGTGCTTGGCACCCCCTTCCCGAAAAAAACCTGTAAAATTTTTAAGGTTCTCTCTTTTACAATTTATAAAGACTCCTGTCCCAATACAAAACCCCGCCCCTTCTACAAAATCCCTGCAGCCCCACACACACATTTACAGGCAGACAGTCACACACTCAGTTACAGACAGACAGTCACACGCTCAGTTACAGGCAGACAGTCACACACAGTCACAGGCAGACAGTCACACATACACATTTCCTCCGTGCGGCCAGTTTATCAGCTGTTTGCTTGTGTGAGCTGTACTGGCCGCACGGCACCCTAACTACCATGGGACACTGTGCGGCCACAGCTCACACAGCCCCCTCCAGCCAGGGCCAGTGCAAGGATTTTTGCCGCCCTAGGCAAAAGTAAAGTTTGCCGCCCCCCCCATGTGACATCACAATGCCCCACCCATATGATTTGCCACGTGTCTGCCTGTGACTTGATTGCACAAGGTTTGAATTCCTGTTGGTAATTATAAGGCATTTGATTTGATTAAGCTAGTTACTTGCTGTTGATTGCTGGTTAATTAGCTATTGT
>OW240922.1:70903794-70971616 GCA_933207985.1 Pelobates cultripes | reverse complement strand
CTTGCTTGTACCTTTGTCCTGTTGTCCTCTCCTCTCCTTTGACCCGGCTTGTCCCTCGCTTACCTGTCCTCCGGCTCCCTCGACCTCGGCTTACCTTTTGACTATTCTTGTTTTGTCCATACGTTAGTCCGGCCATTCTAAGGTCCGGTATACGTACCTCCTTCTGTCCGCACTCTGCGTATTGGATCCCTGTCTCTATCCTGACAATATGAGATTATGACTCCAGGCTTGTGAGTGAAAAATCTACTGTGTATACCTTTAATTCTATTTATACTACTGTATTGCACTATGGTTTATATTTTATTTTACAGAATATCTGTTATATTGCCATTTTAAGAAGCTCCATCTTGTTTATGTATGTATACCATAAACACACTGCCCCCCCACACACACCATACACATTCACACACTGCCCCCACACACCATACACATTCACACACTGCCCCCACATACACCATACACATTTACACACATTGCCTCACACACACACATACACTGCCCACCCATATACACACAGACCCCCATACACAGCCCCCCATACTAACATTGCCACACACATACACAGCTCCCTCATACACACATTGCCCCACACACCCTACACATTCACACACTACACCCCCACACACACTGCACCCTTCACACATTCCACCACTGCTCCTATACCCTACTACAGCCCCATATCCCAGCAGACCCCAGGTAAGTTGTCAAACTGTTCTTAAACGGTTTGACTACTTACTCTGGGAGGGGGGCCCGGCCCTCCTGGCACCATAACCACTACACAGATCAGTAGTGGTTATTGTGCATGGACTATTTCTTTAAATGATCTACAAGTGCCCCAGTAGCCAGCCAGCCCACAGGCCGGCCAGCCAGCCAACCCACAGGCAGCCCACAAGCCACCAGTTAGCCAGCCCACAGGCCAGCCAGGCCAGTAGTCAGCCCACAGGCCTACAGCAAGCCACAGGCTTACAGCCAACAAGCCCACAGCCTGCCAGTCGCAGCCAGCAAGCCCACAGCCTGCCAGCAGTAGCCAGCAAGCCCACAGCCTGCCAGCCGCAGCCAGCAAGCCCACAGCCTGCCAGCCGCAGCCAGCAAGCCCACAGCCTGCCAGCCGCAGCCAGCAAGCCCACAGCCTGTCAGCCAGCAACAGTAATTAAGGTAAGAGGAGCCAACTTGGCCTAGGTATCAGCTATGTTGTGTTGCTATATTGTGAATAGGAAACAGAGTGTTGGAGAGACCCCCCTCCAGGCCCCATTAGACTCCATTGTAACCTCTAATGGGGCCTGGAGGAGATTCTTTATAACACACTCTCTAAAGGACACTGAGATAGCCTCTGCTAGAATGACCCCCCCCCCCTCCATGGCCCATTAGCCCTCAATTGTAGTCTCTACTGGAGGCAACTGTTTCCAGCAGGGGCTATCTAATGGACGATGAGATGGCCTCTGTTAGAAAGACCCCCTTCCAAGCCTATTAGACTCCATTGTAGTCTCTAATGGGGCTTGGAGGGGATTCTTTCTAACACACTCTCTAAAGGACACTGAGATAGCCTCTGCTAGAAAGACCCTCCTCCATGGCCCATTAGCCCTCAATTGTAGTCTCTACTGGGGCCTCAAAGGGATTATTGCACTTTTGTTCCTTGTGTCTAAAGATTGTGTAGGGTGTGGCTGGAGGCGGTGCATGGAGGCGGGACAAGGGTGGTGCTTGCTGAGGAGTATGGGTGGGGCCTGTAAGGGGGCCCTTGATTTATTTTGCCCGGGGGTCTCAGTCCGCCCCTGCCCAAAGCATAGAAGTAAATCAACAACAGAATGGCTTAAACAGAAGAAAATATGCCTTCTGAAGTGGCCCAGTCAGAGTCCTGACCTCAACCCGATTGAGATGCTGTGGCATGACCTCAAGAAAGCGATTCACACCAGACATCCCAAGAATATTGCTGAACTGAAACAGTTCTGTAAAGAGGAATGATCAAGAATTACTCCTGACCATTGTGCACGTCTGATCTGCAACTACAGGAAACGTTTGGCTGAAGTTATTGCTGCTAAAGGATTTTCAACCAGTTATTAAATCCAAGGGTTCACATACTTTTTCCACCTGTACTGTGAATATTTACATGGTGTGTTCAATAAAAACATGGCAACATTTCATTCTTTGTGTGTTATTAGTTTAAGCAGACTGTGATTGTCTATTGTTGTGACTTAGATGATGATCAGATCACATTTTATGACCAATTTGTGCAGTAATCCATATCATTCCAAAGGGTTCACATACTTTTTCTTGCAACTGTGTATTGACACCTTGGGGATTTTAGCCCAAATTTTAAAAAAAATCTACTTTCTATTAATTACAAATCAGTGTTTAATTAATAGACACCTTTTGATTAAGGGATAGCTAACTATTTTTAATAGAAAAAAATTAAACAATAGAACATAATTTGCAAAACTGTTATATTGGGGTTATTTTCTGCCCAACCTGATAACTAAAAGTTAACTGTTGGTTGCACTATTTTTATTTATTTATTTTCAATGTATTTTTTTTATTCATGTCATATGACATTTTATCCCGGTGTTCTATCAGTCTGGTATACTCCGTCAGATTGCTATACCCACGTCACTTCCGGGGAGGGGAATCAGCTGTCTCCTGTGCTGCACATGCGTGCTAGCACTCCTGCTACTCCTCCACAGCAATGTCCTGGAAGGTAAGTAAAACTAGTTTTACACTTTCATTATAGTTAGTGCATTCACTAAGCTTAGGCACACGGGACATTTAGGGTTAAGTGAGGGTACAAATTAGGGTTAGGTAAGTGCTTCTAACCGCTCTCACACTCTATTCTTACCCTAACCATTGGGGTAAGGGTTAAAATAAAGTGTGAGAAATCACTATTTAGTGATATTCCCCTAATGTGAAATATCACTAAATATGAACAATTCCCTAATCCTAACCCTAATTTGAACCCTAACATTAACCCTAAATGCCCCATGTCCTAAGCTTAGTGAATGCACTAACTATAATGAAAGTGTAAAACTAGTTTTACTTACCTTCCAGGACCTTGCTGTGGAGGAGTAGCACGCATGTGCAGCACAGGAGACAGCTGATTCCCCTCCCCGGAAGTGACGTGGGTATAGCAATCTGACGGGGTATACCAAACTGATAGAACACCGGCACAGCTAGAACATATTACATAATATCCTTTAACACCTAATGCAGAATGCACGAACACTATGATGTCGGATACAGAGCTGGATTACCCATAAATCAACCGAAGTGCCCGCCTAGGCACTGGGCTCCTGTCTGAAACTATAGCTCTGGCTCTGAGAGGGCCCCACCCCGCTGAGCTTATTGGAAAATCAAGAGATCTCCCCGCACAGCCCTTTAGAAATAATTACTTGGTGGTCCATGGTCTAATTATGGTTCCTCATGGTTGGGAGACACTGTGATGAAGTCAGAGCGCATGCGCCTGGATTCCAAGTCTCTTCTCTGACTTCCTAACAGAGTGCCAGAACAGAAGGCCTGCAGCTGTACAGGGAGCCCACCAGACCACCAGGAAAAGTATTGGACCACCAGGCAGAGGTGCGCGGCTCTCTAATTAGGCAATTTAGATGGCCGTCTAAGGCCTTGCGCTGACTGGGGCCTCGCGGCCGCCTAAATCACCTTACAGCAGAGTGACTTGTCAGACCCTCTGTCCATGACCAAAGGCCCGACATCGGGAGGGGGCCAGGCGGCTTGCCCTGTGTGCCGCTGGGTGTGAGGCCCCTCCAGTCTGCCGTGAGAGCCAGCCTTCAGTCTGCAGCTCTGCCAGGTGTGAGCTACAGACTGAAGTGTCTCGCAATCCCCAGCCAATCAGAGCATTGGCGCGGGTTTCCACAGCAACGCTCTGGCTTCTGGAGATCGCGAGACTCCTATCACGTGGTCTGCAGCTCACACCCGCAGACCGGACAGGAAGGCCACTGGACCACCAGGGAGCCAGGAGACTCGACCACCTTGGAAATAAACATATTTCTAATACCTATCTTCTTTACCCCCTGTCACCCCTTCCTTCCCACACTTTTCCCCCTCTCACATCCTCACTCTGAACCCTGTCACCCCCTCACTCTGCCCCTGTCACCCCCATTCAGCCCCTGTCACCCCCTCCTTCCCTCACTCTGCCCCCTGTTACCCCTCACTCTCAATCACCCCCTCACTCAGCTACCTGTCACCCTCACTCAGCCCCCCTGTTACCCCTCCTCCTGTACCCTCACTTTGCCCATCACCCTCACTGAGCCCCCTGTCACTCCCCTCACTCTGCCCCATGTCCCCCTCTTCTTACTCAGCCCCTCTGTTACCTCCTCCCCATTCTGCCCCTTGTAACCCCCTCACTCAGCCCCTGTGGCACCCTCACTCTGCCCCTGTTACCCCCACTCAGGTCTAAAGCACCTTCGCTTACTCTGCCCCCTTTCACCCCTCACTCTGCCCCCTGGGCTCACTCTCCTTCCCCACTCTGCCTCTGTCACCCCCCACTCAGCCCTATCACCTTCACTTACTCTGCTCCCTTTCACCCCCTCACTCTGCCCCCTGTCACTCCCTCCTTCCCTCACTCTGCCCCCTGTCATCCAGGGCCGCCATCAGGGGGCCCAGCGGCCCTGGGAGGCCTGGCCGCCCGGGCCCCACGTGTATGAATGTATGTATGTATGTGTGTATGTATGTATGTATGTTTCTTTATGTCCTCATGCATGTGTGTCTGTATGTATGTTAGTATGTGTTAGTATGTGTCTGTCTGTCACTATGTATGCCTGTGTGTATGTCTCAGTATGTGTGTGTCAGTATGTATGCCTGTATGCGTGTATGTCTGTTTCAGTATGTGTGTCTGTTAGTATGTCTGTATGTATGTATGTATGTATGTATGTATGCATGTCTATGTATGTCTGTCTGTATGTATGTGCATGTATGTCTGTATGTCTGTATGTATGCAGGCATGTATGTCTATGTCTGTCTGTATGTATGTCTGTATGTATGTGCATGTATGTATGTATGTATGTCTTTATGTATGTATGTATGTCTGTATGTATGCATGCATGTATGTGTATGTATGTATGTCTGTCTGTATGTATGTCTATGCATGTATATATGTATGTCTGTATGTCATTATATATGTATGTCTGTATGTCAGTATGAATGTATATCTGCATATCATTATGTGTGTATGGATGTCTGTATCCATGTATGTCTGTCAGTATGTCTGTATATATGCATGTATGTCAGTCTAAATGTATGTATGTGTCAGGATTACAGAATGACCCAGCATGTAGAACTGTGTAACACAGAGGACTGATAGGTAACGTATACCGGACCTTAGAATGGCCGGACTAACGTACCAAAGAATAGTCAGGAATTACCGAGGTCAAGGGAAACAGAAAGAGACACAACGATAAGGAAAAGCCAGGAGTCAGGGATGCCAGAAAACATGGAAGTCAAAAACAATGCCAAAGTCAAATAACCTGAATAACCAGAATCAATAACACGCTCTCGGACAACCACAAGGGAAACCACGACAGGGCAGTGAGCAGGATGAGAACTGGCCCTAAATACCCCTCCTCTAGATCTGATAGGCTGTAACCGGCCTTTGACCCCAAAGGCAGTTAACAGATCTCATTTGCATAATTGCTGCTCAGCATTAACCCTTCTGTGGATTTGGTTGTTGCTCGGCACAACTTTTCCTGTGTGGACAGTAAATGTCATTAACCACATTTTTGTAAGCGGATGAATACGTGACAGTATGTATGTATGTATGTATGTATGTATGCCATTATGAATGTATGTCTGTGTATGTCTGTATGCCATTATGAATGTATGTGTGTATGGATGTCAGTGTCTGTATGTCTGTCAGTATGTCTGTATGTATGAATGTATGTATGTATGTGTGTATGTATGTATGTCGGTGTCTGTATGTATGTATGTGTCTTTATGTCCTCATGCATGTGTGTCTGTATGTATGTTAGTATGTGTCTGTCTGTCACTATGTATGCCTGTGTGTATGTCTCAGTATGTGTGTGTCAGTATGTATGCCTGTATGCGTGTATGTCTGTTTCAGTATGTGTGTCTGTTAGTATGTCTGGATGTCTGTTTGTCTGTCTGTCTGTATGTGTGTCTATGTCTGTCTGTATGTATGTCTGTATGTATGTATGTATGCATGTCTATGTATGTCTGTCTGTATGTATGTCTGTATGTCTGTCTGTATGTCTGTCTGTCAGCCCCCTGTCACCTCTCACTCAGCTAACTGTCACCCCCTCACTCAACCCCCAGTCACCCCCTCCTTCCCTCACTCAGCTCCCTGTCACCCCCTCACTCAGCTACCTGTCACCCCCTCCTTCCCTCACTCAGCCACCTGTCAACCCCTCCCTCCCACCTCTCACCCTTTCCACACTCCGCCACCTTTTCACACTCTCCCACCCTTTCGCACTCTGTCAGCCCATTTCACACTCTGACATTCCCCTTCATGCACAAACACTGTCACCCCCTCCACACACAGTCACCACTCCCCACACTGTCACCACACTCCCACACACACTGTTGCCCCCTTAACCCTGACACACTCACTTTAGTATGTATCTGTGTCCTTTTGTATAAGTGTGTGTGTTTGTGTCTGTGTGTGTATTCCTGTGGGAGGTATTTGGTGGCGGGCCCCCCTGAGTTAGGGGCCCCAAAATTTGTGGTGGCGGCCCTGCTGTCATCCCTCACTCAGCTACCCGTCACCCCCTCACTCAGCCCCCTGTCACCCCTCACTCAGCCCTAGGGACGTTTTAGCCGCGAGGCAAACAAGGCATTTGCCTTGTCACAGTCACCCCTGAAGACAATCATCATACACACAAAGTCATAAAACATAGCTTGGCCATAAACAAAATGCACAAAGGCCACAGGTAGACCCACATACACACAAAACACCGCACATACACACAAAACACTCACTGTCAGACACTCTTGGGCACACACACAGTGAGACACACTCAAATACACACAGCCAGATAAATACACATTTAGTTAATATTTGTGTCTCTGTGCAGCAGTGTTTGTTTTTGTGTGTGTGTGTGTGGGGGGGGTGTATGTGCTTGTTTCAGTGTCTATATGTGTTTGTGTATTAGTGTTTATATGTGTTCATGTATTAGTGTGTATGTCTATGTCTGTAATTGAAGGTGGTATGGTATGGGTAATGCAAAGGTAAAGTTGGAAGCAACATATATATTATATGCATACAAATGAGGGGAAAATGTCTATGACATTGTTTTCTTATCAGTAACTTTATTATATGGTACATTTTTTAAAAGCCAAACCAAAATTTTAATTTTTGTTACCAATAACCCCTTTACACTGGCACTTATGTATACACGACTGCCAGGCTATACAACCATACCGAGTAATCGTGTATAAATGATTAGCATGATTGTAAATTAAATTTGTTTCTTGCATATTATGCCATAACTACAGTCAAAGAACTCACAACGCAGTGGCATAGGGAGCTGCGACAATGCAACCCTCTAAAGATGAATACAGAGACTCAAGGCCGGACTGGGAAGAAAATTCAGCCCGGGCATTTTTTAATTACAGCGGCCCACTAAAAAGGGGTGGGGCCACATAGGGTGTTTTTTGTCATCACCGATGTGAGCATGTTGGTTCAATGCTCTTCCAGGGCAGAGTGTGAAGAACTCTAGCATGAGAAAAGGACCCTGTATTTGTTCTGCACAGCGCAAGCAAATTTAATAACATGCTTGTACTGTGTTTGCTTGAAATTTGTCTCTGGTGTCTCCATAGATGGGATACCAAGAGACAAAAATACCAGGAGAGAGTATTGTGCATTGTGTGTGTGAGAGTGATGTGTGTGTGTGCTGTGTGTAAGTGATGTGTGCTGTGTTTGCATGAGGGTGCTATGTGGGTAAGGATGCAGTGTGTGAGGGTGCAGTGTGTGTGTGAGGGTGCAGTGTCTGTGTGTGTAAAAGTGCTGTGAGTGTCAGGGGTGCAGTGTGTGTGTGTGTGTGTGTGTGAAGGTGCTGTGAGTATCAGGGGTGCAGTGTGTGTGTGTGAGTAAGGGTGCTGTGTGTGTTAGGATGATGTGTGTGTGTTAGGGGTGTAGTGTGTGCACAAGAGAAGTGCAGGGAGTGTGGGTAAGGGTGCTGTGTGTGAGGGTGCAGTTTGTGTGTGCTGTGTTTGAGTGCTGGGTGCTGCGTTTGAGTGAGGGTGCTATGTGCATGTGAGGGTGCAGTATGTGTGTGTGAGACTGAGGGTGCTGTGAGTGTCAGGGTTGCAGTGTGTATGCATGTGTGTGAGTGAGGGTGCTGTGAGTGTCAGGGGTGCAGTGTGAGGGTGCAGTATGTGTGTGTGAGAGTGAGGGTGGTGTGTTTGAGTGAGGGTGATATGTGCATGTGAGGGTGCAGTATGTGTGTGTGAGAGTGAGGGTGCTGTGAGTGTCAGGGGTGCAGTGTGTATGCATGTGTGTGAGTGAGGGTGCTGTGAGTGTCAGGGGTGCAGTGTGTGTGAGTGAGGTTCTATGAGTGTCAGGGGTGCTGTGTGTGTGATTGTGTGAGTGAGGGTGCTGTGAGTGTCAGGGGTGCAGTGTCTGTGTATGTGTGTGTGAGGGTGCTGTGAGTGTGTGTGTTGGTGCCGTGAGTGTGTGAGGGTGCTTGAGTGTGTGTGTGTGTGTGTGTGTTTGTGTGTGAGGGTGCTGTGAGTGTCAAGGGTGCAGTATGTGTGTGCTGTGTTTGACTGCTGGTGCTGTGTTTGAGTGAGGGTGCTATGTGAGTGTTAGGGTGCAGTATGTGTGTGTGAGAGTGAGGGTGCTGTGAGTTTCAGGGTTACAGTGTGTTTGTTTGTGTGAGTGAGGGTGCTGTGAGTGTCAGAGATGCAGTGTGTGTGTATGTGTGTGTGAGTGAGTAAGGGCGCTGTGAGTGTGTGTTTGTGTGTGTGTTGGTGCTTGAGTGTGTGTGTGTGTGTGTGTGTGAGGGTGCTGTGAGTGTCAGGGGTGCAGGGTGTGTGTGTGTGTGTGAGTGAGGGTGCTATGAGTGATTATATCCCCCCTCTGTTCTTACCTTTAGCCTGGGAGGGGGGGCCGTGCTGCTTATATCCATCCCTGGTGGTGCTAGTGGTGGTGCCATGGCAATGCTCCGAATCTCGCGAGAGGACCCCGGCGGAGCTGCAAGTTAGAGCTCCTCCGGGTTCCTCCTGTCTCCCTCTCTCCCAATATATTACATGTGGCCGCAATATACTACATGTGGGCCGGTGAGGGAGTACTTTGATCTCCCCGGCCGGCCTCGTCCCCTGGCCACCACGGCCCACCGGGCATTTGCCCGGTGTGCCCGATTGCCAGTCCAGGCCTGCAGAGTCTCTGGATCCAAAACTGCAAGCCTGCCATTTAATATATCTACAGGTTCTTATAAACATGCTAATGGGCCTAATGTTTGAGTTTTGGCTAAGGCCTCGCAAAGGCCTTGCAAAGCCGCCTCTGCCACCAGGGAATGTATTATTGCCACCCTTACTGCACAGGAGGCGGGCAAAAGTGATAAAAAAAATAAAAGGCATTACTATGTGTGTACAACACAGCCTCCCAATATAACTTAACTCCTCTACACAAACTCAGCTCCCATACCTTGTCAACCCTGCACTCAGCATGACACAGTCACTCACATTGTCACACTTATAACACTGCCACATTAACCTTGTAACACTCACCTCTAAATCGTTGCACACTCACCATCCCTCACCCTGCCACACTCTTCCACATAGCCTGTCAAACCTACCCCCAAACCCTGTCACAGTCTCCCCAACCTCAAATCCTGTCACACTCACCCCCAAACATAGCCACAATCATGCCCCGCTCCCTATCACATTTACCCCCTTCATTCTGCCACAGCCACACCCTACTGACCATATCTCAGTCAACCCTGAATATAGTCATCATCATGCACAGTCACCTTCCACACATGAATCACAGCATCACCATAAGCACACCGGGTCCACAAGCAACCCCCTTTGCAAACAAAACAATGCAAACAACTACCAAACACGCAAATGCTCTCAGACACAGATACACACATGTACACACATGTACACACATGTACACACAAGAACACTCAGACACATAAACATGCACACAATGCAAGAGACACAGACACACTCAGCCCCCACATACAGCATTCAGCCTCATCCATACACAACACAGAGCCACTACACACACTCTCATACACCACTCACAGAAACAGAGCCCATGGCTCTAGGAGGAGGACCCAATCTGGAACCCTGCCCTGGGGAACTTTAATTTGGCTCTGGTCGCACACATGAACATGGCAGAAGTAATACCTGACTGAACTTAAGCGAGTTCAGAGCCTCGTGAGATGACGACGTTACATTGGACAGGAATAGAGGCGTATTTGGACATGTGCTCTAGGACCGTTGTTAAGTAATAGGCCCCAAAAAGCCAGAGAAAAAACAATTTCTGTAATTAATAATGTAGTGCTGCTACCTGTAATTCATGTTTCAATGCACTGCAACTGTCAGGTCTGTGACAATACACGGACATCTCCTCTTCTTCATCATTATGAGAGTAGGCTTTAGGCAGTGCTGCTGCAGCACTATGGGTCCAGTATGGAGATCAGAAGATGGTGGAAATTTTGCGGTCTGCATTCTGAATGGAATCCACCAGCATATTAGATCATTTCCTGGCAGTATAGCTCTGATTAATGCAGACTGTTCTCAGAGATAGACCTAATCACAGTCTGTACCCTAAGGAGCCACAGTCTGTGCTTTACATCTGCAAATCGCCAGGGATTAAAACCAGGGGAAAATGGCAGAGGATAAATAAGCCTTTATATGGTATGGGCCTTTATGGGTTTAGACTGGGATTAATTCTGAATATCTTGAGTGTTCTCTGAGAAGGAATAGAGCTCATGGTAGTGGAACAAAAAGAGGTTTCACATGGTCATGGCTTTCACCCATACTGCCATTTAGAATGGCTCCCCATGACCTATTAATGTTTACTGTGATCAATCGTCATTTAGAAGAGCACCGTACATACATCTCCAGACCTATGGTACATTTAACCCAGCACTGGACAGTGAAATGTGTTTCATACTTACCATTGCTGTAGTCATCGTCTTAGTAAGTGCTTCACCAGGGCTCTAAAACAGGACTGCATTCTTCTTGCTTCATGCAAAACAGACCTACTTACTATAATTCATATTACAAATTTTCCAAATACTAAGATATTTTTCAAAGCTATTTAAACCCTATTATTGCCTGGGGTGTGTTCAACACATTGTTTTGCAATATATTTGGCCTGTTGCTGGGAATCCAAAGGTAATTTTCCTGTATGTTCATTTTATCAGACATAGAAGGCATAATATTTTAAACATTATTCTATTATGTACATATGGTTTTCATGTAACAAAATAGCAAGGTAAAAAATAATCAGAAAATGGAATAATGTTGTAACAATCAGAAATCAAGTCTTTTAGAGCTAAAGAAGGTAGCATTAAAACAAACTTTATATTGAGGTTGGAGCCAGGCAGCATGGTGAATGGGCTGCAATAGTGCTTTGTGAGTTTGCTTGTTCTGAGCAACCTATTCAGCACATACCTGCATTATTTTTGACCCCACTAAGAGCTGTCATGTCTGGGCACACTATAGGAAATGTACCCTCAAATCTCATCCATCGGCTGGCAGTACTAACCAAATATCTGTCTTCTTGTCACCAACCCCCCAAGGCCCAAATGGTGGTCCCGCCATCATTCTCTTGCTGGGATTCCCTGTCTGCATCAGATGAAGACAGTGTGGATATGTCTGGCATTCTATCTCGGTCCTGTGGCTGCCCCACACCAGCTGTGACAAACTGGAACCCAAATCTTGCCACCAAAACAGACATCTCAGGTTTAATGTCTGATATTGAAGCCTTTTTCACTTCTGCTTTGGCAGTTTTTAAATAAAATCTTGATACACTCTCTGGGCGCATTAAGACTACTACAAGAGCTCGGTAAAAACTTTTCACAACTTACCACAAATGTGGGCAAACTTGAAGACAAGACACAGTAGTACAATGGGAAGATTCAAGGTATCCCCGACTCCATTGAGGTGGGAGAACTTCCTCAGTTTACAAGCTGAATATTCTCAATACTTATGCAACCTAAGCAAGTTAAAGGCCTCTCCCTAGATGGGCTCTACTGATTACCCAGACCCCCAAATGCTCCACTGTGAGGTCCACAAGAGGTCATTGTATCCTTTAGAACATGCAGCGACAAATAATTGCTCTATAATACAGAAAGGGACACAAATAAAAATAAAATGCTTTTTAATTTCTGAACAACATTCTTTATAATTTTTTTCATGAGCTATACAGCTCCTCACTACAATGGCGTGCTTCTTTCAAAACAGTGACTAAACAATTATGAGACTCTTCTATGCCATACAGATGGGGAACACCTCGATCCTAGTTGGTTGACAGTGGATGGAAGAGGCACAAATTCCAAATGGTACCAGAAGCTAACAGTTTTCTTCAAAGTTGGGCATCTCTACTCCCACCATGTTGAATACTGAGACACGCTCTACACACACTTTGGATATTGGAAATGTTCCAACTGTTCCTGGCTCAGAACATTCTTAATACTTATTTTGCCCTTTTACTAGGACATAAGGTTTGCAAACATGTCTATATTGTTTTCTTGGTTACGGATTATTGTTTTTAATTCTGTTAAGTAGGGTGTTATTCCTACATAAATTCACTCCAGAGTTGCGGAGAATTAATATATGGCTGGTTCCTCTTTGGCCATTCACAATTGGGCATACTCACAGACTCCCATATTTACTGGCTGACTAATGTTTAGATTTTTTTTAACGTTTTATATATCCCATATACTTTTTTTTAAACCTATATAACAAAAATGGGTACATCACCTTGTAAATTACTGTTTTACTGTTAGCTACCTGACCATATGAGTATTTTGTTACTCACCTGCTTTTTTATAATTCTTTATTTTTATCGTGCTTTGAGTAAATAACATACAAGCTCGTGGTGCCCCAATAGCATTCCCAGAGCATAATTTTCAGACATAACAGTTGGAGCATTGAGATTATCGGCACATTTTGAAATGTTAAAGTAATGTTGCTTAGATCAGAATGTTAGTAAATACAAGTTAGCATGGGTTATGATTACAAGAAGTTAATTAACATGTCTGACTTCATCATCCTAACCAGCTACTAAGTTGCTTGGGGTCTGTAGCTGGTTGTGCAATTAGTGCAATTATATGATAAGCAGGCAAGTGTACAGATGTTTTTATACAGCAAGTATCTTAGCTAGGGCTATTATTCCTATATTTATTTATTTATTTTTGTTGTACATTGCATTACACTGATGTATATCTGTCACTTTAGAAAAATAAACAGAGTGATATTGCACATATTACACATATACAGTGATTGTGATTATGCACATTTTTTGTTTAAGTAGATCATGAGTGGGTCCCTAGGGGGCTTCTGTTGAGTATGGTGCATGGTACACTGGTGATGTCTGTTCAGGCCCAGGGAGGGTGGTCATGTGTGAGCAAGCTTGGGAACCTGTACAGGTCTTGAGTTAGATCAAGCGATTTCTGAACTTGGGTGTCGTTAGTGTGAGTTCTGCCCTCCTCACTGGCTGACCTCTCAGGGGAGGCGTAGCCCCTAACCAAGGGGGTAGTGGGCGGGGGGTGTATGCGATTCGGTGACTGGTTATGTGTGGCTGGATGTAACCGGATTAGGGCCCTAGATGGCACTGCTTCGTGAGTGCTTGGTTGTGTTATAGTGAGCCTGGACTCTCTATTCCTAGGTGACCCAGGCCAAAGATTGTATCCTCGTATGAGTGATTCTACAGTAATAAACAGAAGCATATGGCAAAAAAAAAGGGTAACCAAAATCATATCGTTAAAACTTTACAACTCTGTAACTTTGCAACTTTGCAATCTAGGGCTGCTGGATCAGTGAGTCCCTCCAGTGGGTTTGGACTGGGGCTGGTGGTGTCCCTGCCAGTCAGGTGCCAGGCGGGCAGTCGGCTGCAGTTCTTGGCACAAATGGTACCACACTGGATGGGTCCCATCTGTGGGCGCGATTTGAGTCCGCTGGGGCTGCCGTCACCTCCTGCATGTCTAGAGCTGCGAGGAACGCTGGGATATCAGTCCCTGTGGTTAGCTTTTGTATGGTCCCCTTGTGTGAGACAAGGAGGGATCGTGGCATTCCCCACCTATAGGACACACCTGCTGCCCGCAGTCGGGTGGTGACAGGGTTCAGGGATTTTCGCCATTGCAGTGTGGCTTTGGATAAGTCCTGGTAAAAGGACAATTGTGAGTCTTCAAATGCAAGTTGGGTCTTGTTTCTTACCGCTGTCATTATTTGCCCCTTGTCTTGAGGTAGTGCGCAGCGGAGTACGTCACCGGCGTTGTGGAAGTGGTTGTGGTGGGCGTTGGTAGGCGATATAGCACAGCGATGTTAATTTTTTTTACAATAGCAGGTGGCAGCACTGAGGCCAGCAGCCTTCTCACGTAGTGTGGCAGTTCCTCCTGAGGGACAGTGGCCGGGATGCCCCTTATCTTTACATGGTTGCGGCGGTACCTGTCCTCCTGCGCTGCCACCTGTAGTGAAAGAGCCTGTTGGCATGCTTGTAGTTGGAGTATAGATGCCTGCATGGTGGAGGTGTCTTGGCAGAGCTCTTTAATATCTGCTTCAGTTACCTCCATTCTGCCTGTTAGTTGTTGCATGGATGATTTTAGGATGGGCAGGTCAGCAGTGAGGAGGCTTTGAATGTCCTGTAGCATAGTGTATAGGATTTGGAGGTCCTGTTTGGTTGCAGGTTCAGAGGTACCTGCTGATGCTGTGGGCTGTTGCTGTGTGTCCTCCGCTGGGCTCTGTAGCTGAGATGTTGCAGGTGCAGCTGTGTGGGGAGTCCTTGGTGAAGTTGGGTATTTGGCGGCAGCCATCTTGACTGAGGTGTGCCGCTGGAGCATAGCTCCGATATCCCTCTGTTCGGTGCATTACCGGGTGTAGGTTTCTGGTTTCTGCGCCCCATGGATGTATTGGCAGGTGTTGTATGGGTCGACCACAGCTCTGCTGCGTCTCCCGCGAGGTCCCCGCTCCAGAGATACTCGTGGTCGCGGTAGGTGGGTTTGTGGTAGGCCACGGTCCTCCGTCTTGCCTTTGGGTGCTTCGGGGAGTACTGGAAGGGCATCAGGGGATTCACTGGTGTGTCCCCAGGCTGTATCTAGTGCTTGCAGGGTCGGATGGTAGCTAGTCACCGGGATAACACTTAGATTGTTCATTTAATTTTTGGAGCTGGGAGAAATGGCGTCCGGTCCGGTTCAGTGCCAGGCTCCACCCCAAAACTTTGTATTTTTGCATGTTTAATGTTGCATAGCTTGTGCAAAATAAAAAACGCTTGGCATCATTCTGCATCTTTACTCTGCCTCCAACGTACCAACATTTGAATTCTAAAATATTTCCTTGTTGTTGGTTACCGTGCACATGCAGCTCCCTTTCTCTCCTTCTCTAACTTGTTGGAGAAGTCATACAAATTACTGTTTTGAGGTTGTGCAAAGAGACTGCTCTGAACATATACAGTGCAAAGATAAACAGGCAGTAAGAAAACATCTATAGAGAGCAGCTTATCTGCTATGTATGTTAGTACTGTCACCGATCTAATCTCCAAAGAGTGTTACAACAGATAGTGCCCTAAGCATTTCAACTGAACACTCCAAGCACTATAATCACTACAGCCTGCAGGTTATGGTGACAGAAGTGCCCTGGAGCCGTACCAGCATAACTGATCAAACAGTTTTAGCACGATTTGACACTTACCTGGGTCCTGCTGATTCCCACTGATTCCAGTCTTGTCAGAGAAGATGGATGGCAATTTTATGGCAAGACCAGAGGCTTCATATTTGCTTTACCTTTCTTTACTGAAACCTGTCAGCAGTAAATAAAACAGATACACAAAAGTAAACAAAAATTCAACCAATCAGAATGTATATCAGTGTAGGGCTGTGAAAGTCTCCCCAACCCCTCTTTCTGTGCTGCTAGCGCACCACGTGAGTCTATTCCATTTATATTCTATTTATTGTCTTTATTTATTTAATTTATCACTTTTCTTACTAGTGTTTTTCTCATAGTTTTATTTAGATTATATCCAATAAACCTATGATGTAATTTGCGACCGACCGTTACCACCAACTAGTCGGCCTACTTTTGACCATACTTTAGGTTTTGTAATTGGCCCCTCACCTGTTGATTCACTGTCTCTGTCAGAGCCGCGCCTCTCTGCGTCTCTCTCTCTCTTACTTTAGTGCTTCTTCATAAGCCTCCTCTCCCCTAAGTTCTATACACCACTACAGTGGGGGTTTGCACTAAGACTACTTGGACTCGTGCCTTAATTATCTCTACCCTCCCATTCAGTCCCAGTGGGCAGCTTGTTGTGAGCGATTCACAACGCTGTCGACTTCCCACTAGTTTTTTGTGACACATCCTGATCACTGGTTATTGCAAATTTTGGACGCACTCTTATCCAGTATTTTCCCCAGTGTCCTGGACTCTAAGAGCTCAGCCTTCTTATCGCTTAGTTAAATAGGTTCCTCATTTTGTGCAATTTTCTTCCAATACTCTTGCTACTTTATTTTCTACAGAATACTTACAACTTCATTTTTATCTCTTCTCTTTATTTATATTATATTTAATTATATTCGTTCAATCTACACACTGCTTCATTACCTACCTACCCCAACAGGGATTACAAGATTTATATCCTTATAAATGGTACACATCTTACAACTTACAGGTCATAGACGAGTATTGCGCGGGTTATTCTGATGACAACCTCCCCACTGATACACAGCAATGTATCACGTCTAATCTAAATTTATCAAAGAATCATTTGTTGTGCAGTCCAAACCAAATTCTAATGGCTCTAATCCCCTTACAAAAGTGCCATGACTAGACCCCAAATATTTTTCTGGACTTCACAGTTGGCCCCACCCTTGAATTTTTAGAAATCCACACTCAGCTGAGTGGACACCCCCAGATCATATCTATCTGTTCCGCAGAATGTGGGCATTATGCCTAGAAAAGGAGATAAGGGCAGAATGCCCACACCCTACCATTTCTCAAAAATTGCACTCAAATCAGAATTTGATCCCTTATTGCTGACCTTTTTGAGGCAAGGCCTAAAAGCTGTTCAAGATAAATTATTGGATATTGCAGGACCTCTTATACAAAGTTTCATCATTGCTGATGAGGCCTTGGCAGATGGAACCTTTGTTCCCAATATGGTGTGAGAATGGAACAGAAAGTGGTATTACCACATGCAACTATTCTCTAGAGCAGGGTTTACCAATTAATTTTTCCTGTGAAACCCCTTGACGTAATGCATTAACAATGTGGAACAGCCAAAAAAGTTTTGGCGCTGCAGCGTAGATAGTAAACAAATATAGTACTTAGGAGCAGATGTGCTTTTGTGCTTGCAGTTGGTGTTTGTATATAATGTTAACGTTTTGATACAGGGATGTGTTTGTATGTAATGTTTGCATTTGCGTGCAGGGGTGTGTTTGTATGTAATGTTTCCATTTGCGTGCATGGGTGTGCTTGGATGTAGTGCTGGCTTTTAAATGTGGATTTACATCTTGTGTAGTATTAGTGTTTAAGTGTTTGTATATAAATTTGAAATTTGAAACAAGGGTTTTTGTATGTAATATTTGTGTTTGCAGGAGTGTGTTTGCATGTTGTGTTGGGTTTTGATTGCTGGGATGTATGCACATGTACTGCCACGTACATACAAACACAAACAAATTACCACACAGACACACATATAAAAACATTGACACATACACACACATTCATTTACACTCTGACATATACACACCTTGACACATGCACAGACTTTGACACACAGATACACACTGGCACATACACACACATACTGACACACACACACACACACACTCAGATACACACAGTGACATACACAAACCTTGACACACAGATACACACACTGACACACACTCAAATGCGCACATTGGCACATACAAACACACCGATACACACACTGGCACGTACAAACACACTGATACAGACATACTGACATATACACACAGAGATACACACAGTGGCACATACACACACACACCTTAACACATACACACACTCAGATGCACACACCTTGACACACAGATACACACACTGTCACATACACACACTCAAAGACACACAGTGACACATACACAAACCTTGACCCACAGATACAATGGCACATACAAACATATACACACTCACACCTTGACATACAGATCCACACACACTCAGATACAGATACTAGCACATACACACACTCAGATGCACACAGTGACACACACACACACATTGACACACAAATAGACACACTCAGATACACACAGTGACACATACACACACTTGCACCCACAGATACACACACTGGCACATACACACACAGTCATACACACACATTGACATACACACACCTTAAAACACATATACACATACTGTTATATACACACTGACACACACATATACACACTGGCACATGAAAACACACTGATACACACTGGCACATACACACACACACACACACACAGTGACACATACACACATTGGCACATACACACACACAATCTGACATACATCAGAGCCACCCTTCTGTTAATTTACCTTGTGGTCCTGGTGATGTTGGCTGAGGTTGATGGGAGTGAGCTGCTGCATGCTCACTCCAGCCTCTCCTCTGCCATGCATGCTGTCCCTCTCAGGGCTGCCATCTCCAGCCTCCTCCTCCCTCCCTACTGCATGACAGCAACTCTGTGAAGCTGGGAGGAAGTGCTGTCACTTCCTCCCAGCTGGTCGATACTACAAGGGCCCGGTTATGCTCATAAAGGGCCTCGGCACCCAACCAGGCCCCTGTTAAGCGATCAAATCGCGGTGGTCATTTTGTTTGCTGAAATTACAGCGGTACCCCAATAGTGTTCCCTGGGGTTCCACAGAACACCAATTGGGAAATGCTTCCCTAGAGGATCCATTACCAGACATGGGTCTGCTTCACTCCATGGTCAAACTGCTTTAGGTAACTGACCTTTACTTTTCTCATGCTCATATTGCAAGCCATCTAACCCATTTTTTCCAATTGTGGTCGATGCTCACACAGGACCTATGGATTCTTCAAACAGTTGCAGAGTTTCTCATCAACTTCACATCCGATCCCCTACTGAACGCTTTTCCAGTGCAACTGTGGATGAACAAGGCGGACACTGCAACTCTCCATTCTGAACTCTGCAATCTCATCTCATCAGACGATGGTCTTTTCCAACTTGTTTTATCAGCAACATTATCAGCAAATCGGGAAGATTTTGCATGGTTATCAATCTACAGGACCTAAATCAGTACATAGTATATCGCCACTTCAAAATGGTGGGCATTCACCTCTTATGCTACCTACTCTGCAAGGGAGACTGGTTCTCCCATATGGACCTCAAATATGTCTACCTTATGGTTCCTGTAGTCATCACTTTGTTTACCTCCAATGGTAACAGTAACACTGGCTGTTCACCTGCCTCCTCCTTTTTGGTGTTTGTTCTGCTGTCAGGGTACCTTGTGTGTTGGCACAGCCTGTGCCACAACCTGGAGACGTCCTGCATGTGGAGAAGGACCTTTCCCAAAGTCCCTCTCTTCTCTCCAACAATTCTCATGCTGGCCCGCCCATTTTTATGACACGGTGCGTGTGCTTGGACGTCATGACATTGGTGACATCACGGCCCGTGATGTTTTGGGGCATGGCTACAAATTTAAAGAGCACACTATAAAAAGGAATCCCAGGGTATAGGTCATTACCCTGTTGTGGTTCATTATTGTTCCAATTAGCGCATTGTTTCTATTATGTATTCTTGGTTATGACTTTGGCTTTGTTTGACAAATCTACCTTCTGTTCTCCTATGACTCGGTTTCTGTATTCTTGCTATTCCTGATTTCTGGCTACCCTGACCTCAGCTTGTCCCTGATTACTCTCTGTCCTTGTAGCGTTAACCTGGCCACTCTAAGGTCCGGCATACATAATCAGCTTTACTGCACAATGCATGTTGGATCCTTATATATTCCTGACATCTGCTCCTTGGTGCTACACCAAACTGATGAAGCCATTCATGGCATTGCTTTGCTCCCAAGGAGTCCATTGTATCACCTGGATGATATCCTTCTTTTGGCACAAAATCCGGACACACTTTGCCTTCATATGACAACGACACTTCTACAAAAAAAATTTTTGTAATCAACTTCGAGAAGTCGTCACTCAATCCCTCCTAAACAGTCCAATTCCTTGGTTTCTCAATTGATTACATTGTGGCAGTACTACAGCTTCCATTGATCAAGATAAAGGCAATCAAGACATTTGAAGACTACTTTCATCTCCTCACATTCATCTTCATGATTTGGCGTGTATGATTGGCCTTCTCTCTTCATCCATACATGTCATTTTCCTTGGACCCTTACATTATCAGGTGATGCAACATCTGAAGACACATTACCTGCACCAATCCACTTCATATTAGTAACTGATTTCTCTGACAGATTAGGTCCAAGTGTAATTGAACTGGTAGCTCCACACAATGGAGGCATGGAACAGGAAGGTAATTATCGATTCCCAACCAGACTTTATTCTAAAAAAATTGGATGCCAGTCTCTCTCAACAGGAGGTCTTTGGTCTCCATCCGAATGTGCCCTGAACATCAATTGTCTAGAATTGATTGCCACCTCTTTTATGACCCACAGTTTCGCCAAGGATGTTTACAACTATTCTCTGGTACATAGTATGGACAACATTGCAGCTGTGCACAAAGTGAATCACCTAGGAGATCCTGTTTGAAATTACTATCGGATCTCACAAAGAGCTTTATCGATTTTGCTTGGAACAGGGCGAAATATCTCCCTGGTTCAGACAACCTTGTCGCACACTGGTTCTCCTGCCACTGGAGAGACTTGAGTTATTGGCAATTAGATCCTAGTGTGTTCCACCATTTGAATCTGCTCCATGGCCTACTAACACTGAACCTTTTTGCCCCCTGGCTTAATCGTCCGACTGACTCGTTCTTCAGCTGGCTTCCGGACCTGCTCAGTCTAGCATTTGATGCCTTTCTACAAGCATGGCCGAAAGACTGACTGTATGCCTTCCCTCCTTTGTCCATGACCCCTGGTACTCTTCACCATCCTAAATCTCTTAGAGTCAGGATAGTTCTCCTCTAGTGCGCCCAATCTTGGTACGCCACTCTTCTAGAGATGTCAGTGCATTACCTATGTTTGTTATTTCTAGCCTGTGATCTTCTCCAAGTCCTAGCAGGCAACTTTCATCCTCTTGCCCTTCTAGGTCATTTTCGTCTTGTGGACTGGACCAGTTCAGGGGATTGTGGAATGTCTCAGGACTTTTGGATACTGCTCAAGACTTGCTTGGTTGGTAGTTAATGGGCTCCAGTAACCAAATAATCCTATCTCTCTGCTTTACACATCTGGGATAGCTGTGCATGGAAAGGGAAATTGATCCATATTCAACTTCCTTAATTAATATAATGATTTTTTTTATCATCACCCTTCAAGCAAGGTAAGTCTTACAGGTTGATTAATACTTTTGTTTTGCAATTTCTGCTGCAAACCTCCCTGTTGACAATTCCTCTATTGGCAAACACCCATCCATCTAAATAAACTAAATATGGCTAAATTTACACAATTTTGGCCGGAAAATTCGTCTCTCTCCCTACGGCAACTTTCATTCTGATTGGCCCTACTCCTATATTTAATCTCTTTCAGGATAGTTTCCAACATACGTACTTTTGATTTCCACACTATCATGTGTATGCCCGAAGGTGTTCATTTTTCTATCACCTGTAGCACGAAGGCCAACTCAGCCTCTGTTTTTTATACCTATTTTCCTGACATAACCTCTCTTTGGGTGGCTCGTTGTGTTTAACACTATACTGCTGTCACTGCATCCATCTTCTTCTGGCCATCATTTTCTTTTTTATGTCCTCACTCATTAACCTATCATGCCCTACGATTGCTTACTGGATTAGATGGCTTCTCTCTATGGTGGGTATGGATTCCTCCTTTGGGACTGATTCTGTCAAAGGCACGGTCACATCCTCTACCTTCTTGGTGGGTGGTTTCCTTTCAGACATTTTGTCTTCTGTTGATTGGTCAAGGGAATCTACCCTCCACATGTTTTATATCCTGCCATCTCTATCTTTTTCCTTTGTTTTAAGACATTAAAACAGTAAATATGAATCCTCCTCTCTTGCCATAAAATGATGGATTATTCTTACTCCAGTGATCGAATAATCTAAATTTTATTAGAAGGCAAATATATATTCCCTCCCTGGATATTTTTCATACATCTTTCTTTTTTGGTTGTCTATTTCTCATTTAACTGCATTGTCCTCTAGCTTGTCTCTACAATACATGTGTTTAACTCTATAGTTTTTTTTCTTGTTTATTGCATTTTTGCCATTTTACCATGGTAGTCATTTAAATTATAGTACTGTTAGGTCTGATCATTCAGTGCTGTTAGGTAGGATCATCTTGTTTGATTGTATAACATTGTAAAATATCATAGTCCAAGGGACAATACTTTTTACGTTGTTTTTTCCTTGTATGACGATTCTCTTTCGCTTTTCCTGTTTATCTTCTCTTTATTTTCGAAAAAGGCGTTTCTCTTATTCATAGGTTATTGTTATTATTGTTTGTTTGTTAAGATTCCTTCTGTCGGCTGCATTAAGAAAGAAGAGTTGAGAGGAGTTTCATAGCCATATAGTCTATCTGATATGCATTCTGATTGGTCAGATTTTTGTTCCTTTATGTTTAACAGGTAAGTGTTCTCCGTAATTCATTCCTATACAGATAAGTGGATCGATTGAGTTAAAGCATTACAGGTTCTAAGCCAGTTTATCAGATTTCCTCTGGAGTGAGAGACGTGTCACAGCAATTAGGCTACAGGGATCAGTAGTGATCTTCTTGATGACCTTAAACGCTAACCTTGTGCATTGCCTTATTATACAGAATATTTCTGTCCAGTCCCACCACATGTGCAAAAGCATTCTTTTATGCTCCTTGAATCTTGAACAGGCATACCCAGTGAAACACTTCTTGGCGTGTGGTAACATTTGAATTCAATGCCACGGGTTTAGGCATTTACAAACCACTTCCTGATCCCTAGAGGAGAATAACATATGGAGCATTAGATAGAAAATATTAGAACATCAGTCATTGATCCCATGGGTGCGTAAAGCCTCAACATTTGCTAATTAGCTAATACAATAATGCTGGGGGCGCATGGTATTAATATAATGAGTGAGCATTCGAAATTTTTGCCTATTTACGGCTGTGGGTGAGTCCATCCGCATTAAAATGTAGAAGCTTTCACAGTTCCATTAGAGTAGAGTGTGATAGAGTCTTGTATAGGAAAATGGGGGGAGGGGAGGAGGGAGGAGAGGGTCAGCATGTGGGTTAGTGGGTAGGGTATAGTTTTGCATAACTTGCATCAAAATATGAATCAAAGGAGAGAAGGGAGCAGTTGAAAAATATTTTCCAGGTGCCATTGGACTCGGAAGCTGTACACATTTTTAACACAATGTATATTGGATAATCTAGTGCATAGAATGGCAAAGCTTTCTCTATGCACAAAAGGTGCATAAGATGATGTCACATTGTCAGATGGGCACCTGAGAGGGAGATGTCAATAAATATATTTGCCAATGTATAGTACAACTTGTAATTTAGTGAATAATCCCTCTCGGTCTGCAAGTAAATTGATAGCATGCCATCCATAACGAGGAGAGAATATAAGTAAAGGAACACTTTAGGATCAGGAACACAAACATGTATTCCTGACCCTCTAGTGTTAAAACCACCATTTAGCCCCCCTCACCCCTCCTTTACTAAATAAAGTAAAATCTTACTTTTGTTCAAGCCTCAGCTGCTGGCTCTGCCCCTGATCTGCCTGCTTGGCTGACATCATCAGAAGTGATTCTGTGAGCTAATCACAATTCTTTTCCATAGGATTGGCTGGCTGTGGCTGACTGGCTCTGCAGCCCTGGCCAATCAACATCTCCTCGCAGAGATGTATTGAATCGATTTATCTCTATGATAAAAGTTCAGTGCCACCATGCAGAGGGTTAAGACAATGAATGGCAGTGCTGCACACTGTGCAGCACTGCCCTAAGAAGCAAATCTAGTAACTGTGACGGACCGCCTGGCAACCTGACTGGGTACCTCCATCAATCGCTGCTTCCTAGTACTTGTGAGCACCATAAGCACTATACTGGAACACCATAACCACCGTAGACTCCCACAAACCGCCGCAGCTTGGTTGGGGATCTCGCTATCCTCCACCCACCCTGGACCCAGGACCAGGATCCAGCTTCCAGTGGTTAGCTAGTGATTATATTCAGGGGAATGTTGTGATATAGCAATCCCCAGAGTGTATGTAGTTCTCCAATCCCCCAAACATGAGCCAAGACTTCATGAAGGGGTAAATAAATCTCAGTTTAATGGGAGCCACACTTGGCCTTATATGACAATCCCCATGCAAGAGGTACGCCCACAGGGACCTTGTGGGCAGGGCCAGATTAAGAACCCAATGGGCCTGGTGCTGACAATTATGAGGGGCCTAAGTACAGAATCTTATCCACCAAAAACACTAAAACAGTCATACCTCTCAAGCATTATGTATCTGGTGGAGATGTTGCCGGAAGGGAAACTCATATGAAGCAGCTATAAAAAAAAAACTCAGATTGTCTTAAAATAGGCTGATCTCTATCTAATTCATGGTTTCATCTTTCAAGTAAATCCAAACCCCCTAACAGCAGTGTCCAGTGAAGCAGGATGTCAATGGGCGATGTAAAAGGGTGGAGGATCACGTAACCAGAACTTCAGAAAGGGATGAACATGTCCAAAAAGGAGGCGTGTCTGCCCAAAGAATTGGAAGGCTAGCCTGGCATGAATGCGTCTAATGATTCGCTTGCTCCATGCTTTCTAAGGACCGTCCCCTAGTACTCACATGTCCACTTGTCTCCTTACCTTCTTACTAGCAGGCAGAAGCTCCTGGTATAGAGTCTGAGACAGAGAAAAGGTGGATGTGATGAGTGTAGAAGAAAAGGAAAATGTCACAGTGTTAGAGAGACCAAAGTCAGCATTACCTTAACTAATTTCATTGACAGCCAGTCCACACAAGTTTTGTTCCCATACATCCCTCTTAAGTTTCCATACTTAAGCAAGAGTATGTAAAGAGTAGTTAGGGTTGCCACCTTTCTTGGGAAAAAAAATACAGGCCTTACTACTTTGCATAACTAATTATGTATGCGTGACATCACATGATGTAAATCACAAGAAGTGACATAAAATAAAATTCTGTAAAATCACCAAAAAAACTATAGAACTTACAGTTTGATTCTGCTGTATAGATGGATTGCTCTCAGTGTCTCTCTGTCTCCCAGTGCCCTATGTCACCCAGTGTCCCCATGTCACCCAGTGTCCCCTAGTGTCTGTGTCCCCATGTCTCCCAGTGTCTCCATGAGACTATGTACCACAGTGTCCCTATGTATCAGTGTCTCAGTGTCCCCATGTCTCTGTGTCCCCGTGTTGCCCAGTGTCCCCATTTCGCTCAGTGTCCCCTAGTGTCTGTGTCCCCATATCTGCCAGTGTCCCCATGTCACTAGGGGACACTGAGAGACATGGCGACACTGAGACACTTGGGGACACTGGGAGACATGGGGACACAGACACTGGGAGATGTGGAGACACTGAGATACTAGGGACACTGAGAGACATGGGCACAAAGACACTAGGGACACAGGGAGACATGTGCACACAGACACTAGGGACACTGGGAGACATGAGAACACTGAGACTCTAGGGACACTGAGTCACTGGGAGTCATGGGGACACTGTGACACCAGAGACACTGGCTGGGAGACATGGGGACAATGAGACACTTGGGGACATTGTATCCCTAATGTCTCAGTGTCCCCATGTCTCCGAGTGTTCCCAAGTATCTCAGTGTCCCCATGTGTGTCTGTTTCACCATGTCTCAGTGTCCCCATGTGTGTCTGTGTCCCCATGTCTCCCAGCATCCCCTAGTGTCTCAGTGTTCCCAGGTCTCCCTGCAGCCTTTACCCCATCCCTCACTTCCCTAAACTGTAGGCTGGGAACTGCTGTCTGGACTCTCTGTGCTGTGTAGCTGCTCCTTCGCGGATCAGTGAGTAAAGAAATGCTGGTATATGCTGTAACTTCCTATCCCTACCTCTCTCCACACACACATCGACCTACTGGCCAGTGATGGTATTGCAGAGAAAAATACCGGAATTTGTATTGTCGGTATTACTGAAATATCAGCACCGGCCAGACAGCTTCAAAAAGATATTGGCCAGGTGGCAACCCTAAGAGTAGTGCGTAAAAAAAAAAAGTTAAAAAATGTTTTTTTTGTTTTTTTTTAAATCAATGGGCCTATTCCATGTAGCGTGGGCATGGAGCTGCAGCTCCATCAGCCCCTGTGTTAATCCGGCCCTGCTTGTGGGGGACTGATTTGCAATTTCACAGACCAATAACAATAAGGTTACAAGGCACAACACTCCCACACACAGCACACAATCCCTCCCCTCTGTCTGGGAGATAATTGGATCAGTAACTGTACTAATTATAATCCAATAATCTCCAAGCACAGAAAAAACATACTTTTTTAAAACAGCCCAAAAGTACCCTAAAATACATAAAACCCCACAAATGTTACATCCTCTGATAGTCCTGATCTGGGTGACCAACATATCCAAAAATCACCCAGATCAGTTCACGGTTCAGGAATTTCCTGGAAGTCATTTATTTGACCGACCGCAGGCATGGTTCCATATCCGAAAATAGTTTTATAGAATGGCAGCTAAGTGCCGCTGGAGGACCGACCGGGAACCGCGTAGTCTTCAGGCCGAAAATAGTTCCATAGAATTGTGGCTAAGTCCCCCTGAAGACCATTCACGGTTTTGGTCCATGCGAATAAGATGGCCGCCACCTCATGGTCGTCCATAAGAATTCCTGCCACCCAGACGAACACTTAGACCACTGCAATGGAAATTGCAACAATGTATCAATTAAGCTTAACAAGCTCCAGGGTGGTCTCCGGTTCGTGCAGATGATCAGTTACCGAACCACATAATTCCAATAGACAAACGGAGACTTTTATATCACAGTTTACAGGGTCCATAGACTTTGGGCAGGAGGCTGGCAAGCAGGCCCCTCCAAGAACTTGTGGCAAACTCACTTGAAAAGGGGAGTTTGTCACACTAACCATCTGAGAAGTGGCCAGTGGAGTTATCCCTAGGCTGTAATGTAAACACTGCATTTTCTCTGAAAAGACAGTGTTTTCTGAAAAAAGCCTGAAGGGAATGATTCTACTCACCAGAACAAATACAATGAGCTGTAGTTGTTCTGGTGACTATACACCCTGTTCCAAATTATTATGCAAATTCTATTTAAGTGTCACAAAGATTAAATATTTAGTTTTTCAGTTTAACTCATGGATGGCATTGTGTCTCAGGGCTCTTTTGATCACTGAAAACAATCTCGGACACCTGTGATAATTAGATTGTCAGGTGTGCCCAATTTAAGGAAAAACTACTAAAGGAGGGGAGGGTGTTCCACATTATTAAGCAGAGCACCATTTTCATGCAATATGGGGAAGAAAAAGGATCTCTCTGCTGCCAAAAAGAGTGAAATAGTTCAATGCCTTGGACGAGATATGAAAACATTAGACATTATTTCACAAAAAAGTAAGCGTGATCATCGCACTATTAAGAGATTTGTGGCTGAGTCAGAGCACAGACGGGTTCGTGCAGATAAAGGCACATTGAGGAAGATTTCTGCCAGATCCATGCATCGGAGCAAGAGAGCAGCTGCTAAAATACCATTATATAGCAGCAAACAGATATTTGAAGCTGCTGGTGCCTCTGGAGTCCCACGGACATCAAGGTGTAGAGTCCTCCAGAGTCTTGAAACTGGGCATAAACCTTCTATTCGACCACCACTAACCAATGCTCATAAGCAGAAACGGCTGCATTGGGCAGAAAAATACAGGAAGACTAATTTTTAAACAGTCCTGTTCACTGATGAGTGCCGTGCAACCCTGGATGGTCCAGATGGATGAAGTAGGGGATGGTTGGTGGACAGCCACCCTGTTCCAACAAGGCTGCGACGTCAGCAAGGTGGTGGAGTCATGTTTTGGGCCGGAATCATGGGAAGAGAGCTGGTCGGCCACTTTAGGGTCCCCGAAGGTGTAAAGATGACCTCTGCAAAGTATGTGGAGTTTCTGACTGACCACTGAGCATGGGCTCCTTCAATGTGGCCCCGGCATTTTTTCTATGCTGTTGGGGCCACACCAAAATGCTGGCGGGCACCCGGGGTCCAGGGGTCGATGGGGAGACTGGGCCCCATGGAAGGATGGGCCCGGTCGCAGCTGTGACTCCTGTGACCGCGGTAGTTCCACCAGTGCGCTCAAAAATAGAACACGTACAGAAGAACACGTACAAAACCAATGTAAAATAATACCATAAGTGGATTAGAATTTTCCCATTTGTTATATATGATAATATTGATGCTTGCATGAAAGAATGAGGTTTTATATATATTCGGTCTGGCAGAATCACTGCAATACCACTGCCAATTTCGTAGAAATTAAGTTAATAAAATATTTGAAGAGAGTTTAATTTACCTTCTGTGAATATATAGTTTGTGCTAAAAAAATCGAAATATCGTAAATAGATTATTGTGAAAGGGCATAGAGAGTATCACCGAGCTCTATTCAATAGTGAGCCATGTGAATAGGAGATGTTTTTCCTATTCTGTAGTAATAAACTAAAAGGGTTATTCACTAAAGTGAGAACTGCCATATAATCAAAGGGGATTTTACAATTTAGACCAAAATAGCGGATTTAGAGAAATCTCCAAGTCAGTTATGTGTTTAGTTTCCCTATTGTGATCTGACATTTGAAATTCACTTTGAATTCAAAGCAATTCTCACTTTAGTGAGCAAACTTTGTAAGTTGTGAACGTCAGTTTACAAATCTTGGCAACTAACTGCTGTGTTAGTAACCTATAGCTCAAGTGGGCTCGTTGATATTGCACCTGGCAACAGCTATATTGATAAGCCAGGCCAGTGGCGTTGCTAGGGAGACGCTTTAGGAGTTAAAACCCAGGGTTCTTTAGCCCTGGATCTCTTTAGGTTGCAGGGTATAGGTGACTTTATCATTTTATACTAGGTGTAAGCTAATTAAAAAAGCATAGCACAGCTTTAGCACACTCTTGCTCATCACACTACTAAAGTAATGAGTAGTGGGACGTAGGGGAGATTGGGAGAGAAAACGGGCACTCAATTTTTCATTTACCATGTTTGGAAAATTATATGCTATTTTCTTCAATTCGACTATTAAGGAGACACATTTTGAAACATAGTTGTCAAGTAAAATTCACTCTTCACAAATCTTTATATAGTGACTGGACACTCATATCATGTCTAAGTGGGTTTCTAAACATTTTTGGATCTGTCACCTAAAACCTACCTTTCTCCTATTGTTTCCACTTCTCTTGCTCTTTCCAAATCTGCTCTTATTTTCCTAATTTCTGTTCTATTTCTATTTGAAACATAAGAGAAAGCAGGGATTCTTGACAAATGTAACAAAAGGGTGAAGCTTAACCAAGGGGGGCACTGTGCTCCCCCCCCCCAGTTATTTATTTTACAAGGTGCCACGTGGGACCTGTACCAGGTGCCCCTTTATTGGATTACTGTCACATATTCATCCGCTTATAGAAATGTGGTTAATGACATTTACTGTCCACACAGGAAAAGTTGTGCCGAGCAGCAACCTAATCCACAGAAGGGTTAATGCTGAGCAGTAATTGTGCAAATGAAACCTGGTGTCATGTATTCATCCGCTTAGAGAAAAGTGATTAATGACATTTACTGTCCACACAGGAAAAGTTGTGCCGAGCAGCAACCTAATCCACAGAAGGGTTAATGCTGAGCAGCAATTATGCAAATGAAACCTGGTAACTGACTTTGGGGTCAAAGGCCGGTTACAGCCTATCAGAACTAAAAGAGGGGTATTTAGGCCCAGTTCTCAGCCTGCTCAGTGCCCTGTTGTGGTTTCCCTTGTGGTTATCTGAGAGTGCGTTCCTGTTTATAGTTTTCTACCTGGTTTTTGACTTTGGCTTTGTTTATTGACTTCTCTATATTCTGGTATCCTGACTCCTGGCTTTCCTCATCGCTGTGTCCCTTTCTGTGTTCCCTGACCTTGGCTAGTATTTTTGACTATTCTTTGTATGTTAAATCCGGCCATTCTAAGGACCGGTAATACGTTACTTATTTGTCATCTGTGCTGTACAGTTCTACGTGCTGGATCAAACAGTAATCCTGACAATTACCAACTGGGCTGCAATAGCTGTTGTTAGTCTTTTCTTGGGACAGCGAGTAGCCACTAGCTGATCATTGTTTAGTAGACTTGCCCCTACCTGTGGCATGGCGGGTTGGGACCAGAGGGAGGCTTTAACCTCTCTTGTATTTTTTACTTAGTGTGAATAACTTCATCTGAAAGACATATTTAAGAAAAGGAAGGGCTTTTTGTAATTTTGGTCTTTCAGCTTCTTAGTAGATAGCTCCCTAATCCTTGTGGGATAGCAGCTACCTAAATTTGTACCCTTAATTATCACAAGGGTGCTAATTTAGGGAGTTATCTCCTAAACAGCTGCAGCCCACATTGGAATTTAATTTGAATGAAATTCCAGTACAAATATTATGGTCGAATTCGGTTCGGAAGAAGCAAAATTTTCTTTCCGTCTGAATGCATTCGGATGAAATGAAAATTTCTGTGGTGCCCAAGGCTAACTGATTAAGCAGATTAAGACCCCACTGCCTACTCGAGCAGAAGGCAGGGACATTATGTCACTGCCAGTGGCGTACATACGGCCTGCGACCCGGTATGTACCCACTGTGACCAGCCTCTTCTCCTGGGGGGCCCAGGAGCCGGCCACCTCAGGGCCGTCCGAGGCTGGCCTTTGGTGGCACCCGGCAGCACTCCCAAAGGTAAGGACGTTGGGGGATTAATTTTTTTTTTTTAAAAGTGTTTGGGTGGGTGTGTGTTAGATTGAGTGTGTTACTATGTGTGTCTGTTACCTAGTGTGTTAGTTTGTGTGCCTCTGTTAGTGAGTGAGTGTCTGTCTGTCTGTCTGTCTGTCAGTGAGTGTGTATGTATGTCTGTCACTGAGTGTGTGTCTGTCAGTAAATGTGTGTGTCTGTTAGCTAGTGTGTATGCGTCTGTTCGTGAGAGTGTGTGTCTTAAGCACTTACCTTTCTCCAGCGCCGGACTCCCTTGGCGCTGGGGATCTCTCCGCAAGAATGAGACAGCCACTAGAGGCTGGATTAACCCTCAGTGAAACATAGCAGTTTCTCTTAAACTGCTATGTTTTCAGCTGCAGGGTTAAAACTAGAGGTACCTGGTACCCAGACCACTTCATTGAGCTGATGTAATCTGGGTGTCTGTAGTGGTCCTTTAAGTGTATGTGTATCTGCATGCACTGGCATACATATGCGGTCGCAGGGGTTGCACCCCTGCGACCTGGTGCCCGCCACCATATGTTGCGGCCCCAGCCCACGCAGAGTAAGCGCGCGCAGGGGGGGCCCACGGATCAGTTTTCGCACCGGAGCCCCATGGGTTGTGTGTACGCCACTGGTCACTGCCAGTACTTACAAAATGGCGGCTGCATGAATAAGAATCCAGCGCCATGAAGATAAGCAAAATTATCGGTAAAAGGTGGTGATTTTGGAGCAAAGATATATGGTAATGGAAAAGTTAGGGGGTTAAGGAGTGAGAAGAGGGGGATAAAAAAAAAATACGTTTGTGACAGAGCCGCTTTAAGTTTATATTCAGAACATATCCTCAAAACAAACTGCTTTCTATAATCCTTTCATTGCTAAACTTAAGCTATGTCAATCTTTCTAGAATTCCACCCAATAGTTACTTTAATATGTCACTGTTCAAGCAGAGACATTTTATCTCCATTGGGTTACTCCTGATTGGTTAAAGAATCAGACAGCTAACTCTGCATTTCTACTATCTAAATGATTAACCAGCATGTTGTACTATTTACTTTGGATGGAAAATTAAATCTTTTACTGATAATAATGATAACCGGGAACCCCTAGCAGTTAACTCTTTATTACCTCCCTGTGCTATAAATTCTTCAGCATCGTACTGTGACTATTGCTGGTCAGCTTAACTGGCAAACGGAATCTGTATCTCGCCCAATACACTCAGAGAAGAGAATAAAACTCAGGCACAAATGTAAGGTCCAACTCTGCTCTGTTTATTAGTAGGGTAGGCCTTTTAATACACAAGAAAATACATCAGTCACAATACTTGGCATGTGTTCAAAATTGCTACAAAAGTAGTTATAAAAGTGCCATTAAAAAGAATGTTCAGTTAGGATAGCCTTGAGATTTAATTGTGTCCAGTGAAACATGGTACAAGCAAGTGTTCCATCAGGATAGAAAATAACTCATTCTACATGTTTACATGTTAACCCTTATACTGCTATTCCTTATATTAATCCTTACTGGAAATAGGTCAAAGGCCGTCAGAAGGATAGAAAACAGGAATATGCTGTTTATGATTGAAGGGACACTGTAGTCACCAGAACATTTACAGTTTAATGTAGTTGTTCTGGTGTCTATAGCCTGCCCCTGCAAGCTTTTCAATGTAAACACTGCTTCAGAGAAAAGGCAGTGTTTATATTAATGCCTCATAACACCTCTAGCAGTCACTGAGAAGGCCACTAGAGGAGCTTCTTGGGTCAGTGCAGCAGAGTGTGCAGTATTGATGTTCGGCATATCTACGCTTTGCATAGAGACCATGAATGTTCCTCAAAGAGACACAATGATTTAATGCATATCTAGTAGGACAGGGGTAGGCAACCTTTTAGCAGCACTGTGCCGATATAAGATTGTGATGTCCTGTAGCATGCCGGTCCTATTTTTTTTTTTTTAATTGAGGAGTGTATGCTGCCGTATTCTGCTTGTTATTTTTTACTGCAGTTGCTTTGTATCATTGTATTTGTGCGTATATAAGCTATTATATTGTATATGTTCATTAGTTTATGGTATCGTGTATGATCTATATGAATGTGGGCTGTGTATGAGGGCTGCTTGTGGAATTGTGTGTGGATGGATATGTCACATTGTGTGTTTGGTAGTGTATGGGAGCTGTTTGGGGTATTGCATGTGAGAGGCTGCATGTGGTGTTGTGTGCATATATGTGGATTGTTAGCGGGTTACGTTTGTGCGGATTGTGTGTATGTTTGTGTGTGGGCTGTTTGTAATATTTGTATGAGGGGAGGGTTATTCTGCATTTCTCTGTATATCTAGCAGTGTGGGTGGCTTTCCTGGCTTCCAGTGGGGACCAGGCTGGCCAGGTACAGGTCAAAGGACAGGAGCTGCAACAGCAGCTGCGGGCTGCTCTACTACAGTGTGGATTTCCATTCACAAGTGCTGGGAGGAAGTGATCTGAGATCACTTCCTCTACGTGCTGCATGCTTAAATTGAGGATTGTCCTTCACCACCTCTTCGTATTAGCAGATATCTGAAGTTTGGTATCTGTTTGGCTCTAGCAGCCTTGAGTGCCGTGCAAAGACACCTTGAATGCTGTGCATGGCACTAGTGCCGTAGGTTGCCTACCCCTGTATTAGGAGATGCTGATTAGCGCTGTGCTGCGTTTTGCCATGCATGTTCCAAAGCCTCCCACTGCTTTCCTATGAGAAAGCATTGGATTGGCTAAAATCAAATTTGATGATCTCAACCAAGGAGCAGTGGTGGTGCCAGCTGTGAGGAGATCCACGTGTCGCTGTAAATAAGGCGAGTAATCTCACCTATTAAAGGCAGGAGAAAACGGGAGAAGGCAGGAGAAGATGGCCGGTGGCCTAAATAGTGATCTTAAAACTATATAGTGTCAGGAATACATATTTGGGGGTGGGGGGAGAGAAAAGCATAAAGAGGGCTAAGGAGGGAAGAGGCACTCAGATGGCTGGGAGAGGAGAGGCACAGGGAGGGGAGAGGCACACAAAGGGCTAGGTGGGAAAGGCCCACAGAAGGGCTAGGGGAACAAAGACACAGAGGGCTAAAGAGAACAAAGAGACATAGAGGGACTGGGGGGACATTGCATCATAAAGTATAGTAGGCGCATCAAAGTTGGTACATTGATACATTTTGCATCTATTTTCCAGATGAGGTAAAAAAAAAGTAACTGGGGGTAACAAAACAGGATAGGCAGGAGGGGTGGAAAGGGTGGGGAGGGGGGAGTGGTCTGAAGGGGGGTCCACTTAATGTCATTTGTGTGTTTCCTATGGTGTTTTAGTGAATGTGTAGTAGCTTATTCGGTGGTTGGCATATCTTATCTGTCCTTGCCATTGCGGAGTCTGGGGTTACGTACCACAATCTTCCTGCCGACAGAGCCATCAAGGACTGTGGTACTGCTGGCCTGACAAAGGGCACTGTGATTTACAAATAGGATTTAGGAGATATTTGTTGGAGCAAATCAGCTTGGGCTAGTCCAGTTATGGACAATGCGTGACTTTGGTGGTCTAAGGAGCGGTATAGACGCTGTAAGCGGATTGTATCTGTCAGAATGTGTGTAGCCATTTTAGATAGGAAGGTGGGCCAAAATTACTCTAGGTGCGTGCCATAGATTAATAGGGAAAGGTCCCATACACTGGTGGAACTACCGCGGTTGCAGGGGTAGCAGCTGCGATCGGGGTGCCCGCCAGCATTTTGGTGCGGCCTCGACTGCACGAAAAAACACAGGGGCAGCATTGAAGGAGCCCATAAGGTGGCCCTTGCTCTTGGGGCCACCAGATGGCAATGGATTTCTTGGGGCCCAGTCAGTGCTGTGGCGCTCTAAGAGCGCGACCGGGCCCCAGTGATGATGTCAGAGCTGGGAGGAAGCCGTCATTTCCTCCCAGCCAACAGAGCGCCGTGCAGGTGGAGAGGAGGGAGTCAGAGTGGGAGCGCTGACTTCCATCAGCATGAGGCAGCCACTAGACCTCAGGTAAGTCACTAAATTTTTTTTTAAACAGTTTGTGTGTGTGTGTGTGTGTGATAGAGAATGTCTGTATCAGTATATCTGTCTGTGTGTGTGTGTCTGTGCAGTGGCGTACACATGACCCATGGGGCCCCGGTGCGAAAAGTGATCCGTGGCCCCCCCACGGCGCGCGGGCCGGGCCGCAACACATGGCGGTGGGCACCTGGTCGCAGGGGTTACAGGGCTGCGACCCCTGTGACCGCGGTATGTACGCCAGTGCATGCAGATGCACACACACTTAAAGGACCACTCTAGGCACCCAGACCCCTTCAGCTTAATGAAGTGGTCTGGGTGCCAGGTCCAGCTAGGGTTAACCCATTTTTTCATAAACATAGCAGTTTCAGAGAAACTGCTATGTTTATGAATGGGTTAAGCCTTCCCCTATTTCCTCTAGTGGCTGTCTCATTGACAGCCACTAGAGGCGCTTGCGTGCTTCTCACTGTGATTTTCACAGTGAGAGCACGCCAGCGTCCATGGGAAAGCATTGTAAATGCTTTCCTATGAGACCGGCTGAATGCGCGCGCAGCTCTTGCCGCGCGTGCGCATTCAGCCGGCGGGGCGTAACGGAGGCGGAGAGGAGGAGGAGAGCTCTCCGCCCAGCGCTGGAAAAAGGTACGTTTTTCCCCCTTTCCCCCTTCCAGAGCCGGGCGGGAGGGGGACCCTGAGGGTGGGGGCACCCTCAGGGCACTATAGTGCCAGGAAAACGAGTGTTTTCCTGGCACTATAGTGGTCCTTTAAAGGACCACTACAGACACCCAGATCACATCAGCTCAATGAAGTTGTCTGGGTGTCAGGTTCCTCTAGTTTTAACCCTGCAGCTGAAAACATAGCAGTTTCAGAGAAACTGCTATGTTTCACTGAGGGTTAATCCAGCTTCTAGTGGCTGTCTCACTGACAGCCGCTAGAGGAGCACACTGAACGTCCATAGGAAAGCATTGAGTAATGCTTTCATATGGGCGGTTTGAATGCGTGCGGTCTCATTCAGAGCTAAGAGGCTGAGGGATCCCCAGCGCCAAAGGAGTCCGGCGCTGGAGAAAGGTAAGTGCTGAAGACACACACACTCACTTACAGACGCATACACACTAGCTAACAGAGACACACTCAGCGACAGACATACATACACACACTCACTTACAAAACATACACTCTCATTGACAAACACTCACTAACAGACATCAAACAGACTCACTAAGACACTCACTCTAACACTAACACTCACTCTAACACTAACACTCACTCTAACACTAACACGTTTTTGTTTGCTTTTTTTAAATGTAATCCCCCCCAGCCTCCTTACCTTTTGGAGTGCTGGGGGGATTCCCTGGGGTCCAGTGGTGCTGCTGGGCTCCTGGGCGGGTGGCCGGTCAGGCAGGCAGGCGGGCGCGCGAGGGAGCACTCAGTGCTTCCTCTTCAGCTCCCTCGCGCGCCGCGTAGGGATGCCGGCGCAGGAAGATGACGTCATCTTCCGGCTCTGGGATCAGTGCGGCCCACTTTCGCCCACTTTGATGCCATTTATATTTGGGTCCTCTCATGCGAGATGTTCTAGGGCTAAAATATAGACCAGGGGGGACAAGGTACACCTCTACTGTGGAACTCAGAGGAAAGAAATCCACTGTTCGCTACCCGGGCGGATGGGTTTGAGTAAAGAGCTGACACTAATGACAGGAAGTTCGGTGGGAAGTGGAATTTCTCTAGCACAGCCGTGAGGAAGCACCAGTGCAATCAATAGAAGGCTTTTTCAGCATCCAGCGAAAGAAATACACTGGGCTCCCCCACACTGCGCGCCCTATGCATCAGATTTAAGAGTTTCCTCGTTCCATCAGCGCCCTGTCGACCTTCCACGAACCCCACCTGATCTGCATGTATCATGGTGGGGAGCATGGATGAGTATCTGTTAGTATATATCTTAGCTAGCATTTTGGTATCAGAGTTTAACAGGGATATGGGCCGCAGGTTTTGGGGTTTATTCTGTGGATTCCCCGGTTTTGGACGCGTTGCAATGTGGGCTAAGAGCATTTCTTGTGGTATGTATCCGGTTTCTATGATGCGTTTTTAGGAGGTGTGGAGCGAGGAGTTGGGAAAATGTTTTGCAGCAGTGATTTGTGAAGCCATCGGGGCCAGGTGATTTCCCGGGGGGAGGGCACTGAGTGCTTGTGTGAGTTCCCTGAGGGAGATTGGGGCTTGTAGTGATTCGCGTTGTGCTGGAGTGAGAGAGGGAAGTGTAACTTGAGATAGGAAATCCTGTATTTCTTGTTCCTTAGGTTGATGTGTCCCTTTGTCATTTTTTAAGTTATATAATGTTTTGTAAAAAACTGCCATGGTGTCATTAATTTCTTGCGGGTTAAACACCTTGGTGCCATCAGGTAAAAACAGATATGGAATTTTGGACTGGTTTTGTTTGTAGCGCAGTAGTGAAGCCAAGAATTTCCCCACTTTATTACCCTGCGTGTGTGCACGCAGGTTTCAGTTTCTGTAGGACATGTGTGGATCTGGTCAAAAGGAGTTCACTTAGCTTTTTGTTAGTTTGGTCTATCTGGAGCTGCCCCGCCGCTGTTGGCTTGAGGAGCTGTGTATAAGTTAGGTCTCTCAGTGTTTTCAGTAGTGTGGTGTATTCCTGTGTTGAGAAGTTCGTTTCAGGTAAGCTGCTCGGCTAATAACTAAGATGCGCAAGACGGCCTTATGTGCTTGTCACAACGCGGGGGGCTGGGGGGGAAATATCTGGTGTGTTATTGATGTCAAAGTATGCGGATATTTCTGTCTCCAATGTGGCTTTGAAGTCTGGGTTATTCAGCAAGGAGTCATTTAGGTGCCATGGGGCCCTGCCTCTGTGGGAGAATGTATCTCGGAGATTAAGAGTCTTATGTCACCTATGAGGCAATCTGTTAGTAGGGGATGGAAGTTGCTGGCCAAAAATATTAAATCTATTCTCGAGTGTGTTTTGTGTATCTGGGAGAAGTTATCTCGGTTATTTGGGCCGCCATGCATCATATATAGACCATACTCAAGGAGCAGTTTGGAGATTGCTTTACAATGGGGGATTAAGGACGTATGTCTCAGGCTTTTGACGGGAACAGTAGTGTCTAGCTGTGGGTTTAGCACGTGATTCAAGTCGCCACACAGTATCAGGTAGGGCAATTGCTGGGTGGGTACTTTAGAGAGCACTCTATGTAGGAAGTCCCTTTGATTATTGTTTGTGCCATGACCACATTGATTATTGTTTGTACTATGATTATAACCAACGTGTATGTCACATTATTTATGATGCAGTGTATGTTTATGTATCTTCCTTGGGTATCTTTTTTAAGTTGCAATTATTTGAAAGTGAGAGAGTTATGTAGTAATATATAAAGATTTGGATGTGTGGGTGGAGTCGTATTGATGTGGGAAATCCCTTAAGGCAAACTTAGGCACTCTGTTACGTACAAAATGTGTTTCTTGAATACACAAGATATCTATTTTTTCTTTTTTTGCGCTAAGAGAACACGTGCATTAATTTTCATAATTAGTGAGTAGTATGTAGAGCTGGTGGGAGTGGGAAACACAGTATGTAGCAAAGGCAATTTTTTGACTTGTGGATTCTGTGACATAAGGACTGGGAAAAAAAACTTGGAGAGGGGAAGGAAAATGTTAAGAATTACATATTTACAGCTGTCCTCTAGGGGGAGTATGGTGCACCATGGGGGTAAGAGCAAAAAATCCTGCAGTGTGGCCAACGAGCTCATAACTTGAGAATAAACATTAGAAACAGAACTGAGCTGATAGTGGGAAAACAGCCGCATAATCAATGTGGAACACCTCTACACCTCTTCTCAACTCTGTGTTATTCCCAGTGTGACCGAGCCAGGCTGCGTGGCACGTCAGCCCTTCCCCCCCCCATGCGGTGCTTGCAGGAGGTGACGAAGGCCCAAGGCGCCTGCCCCAAGCTCTCCATCTGTATGGGGTAGCGTCCCCAAAATCATAAGTGCATACATTGCCGAGAAAGAGTGAGTGTTCTCCACTGTCCTGATGAGTGGCCATATGCCAGACACACAGTCCTCCTCTGGGGACAAGATGGGTTTTAGCCCTCCATATTTTATGGCTAGAATCTTTGTTGGGAAACCCCATCTGTACCGGATGCCATTTGCTCTCAAGGCCTTTACAATGGGTGCAAAGTCTTTACAGGTCGGCAAAGATTTTCACTGTGTGGTAGTCGTCTGGTGGTTTAGCTTTATTCCGGTTTGCTTTAAGAACATGTTCCTTGATATGAAAGTAATGTGCGCATAGAAGTACTGGTAAATAGCGTGGGCGTGGGACACAGTTCACCCGGTCTATCAACATGTCAGCTGGTATCTCCAGGGCCTAGGTGTGCAGTAGGCCTCGTACGTAAGTAGGCAGATCCACTGGGAGTACTGTTTCAGGCACCCCCCTCCGGCGGAGGTTGTTGTGCCGCCCGCCCTGTCTTCCAAATCAGCCAATTTTTGTTCAGTGAGTAGTAGATTTTCTTCTAGGCTTTGCACATGGCTTGCAGATCATTATGTAGCAATGTGAAGTCATCCATCTTTGTTTCGATATGTGTTGTTCGTCTGCCCAGCTCCTGGAGATCTTTGCGTAATGAGTCCAAAGAGTGTTGCCAAGACGTAATTACCTTTTGGGAAAGGGCATGTGTAAGATAACCCAGAGTCAGTGCATCTTCCTTGTAAGAAGGTGTAGGTGACATTTCACTGTCTTCTGTGCCATCGGCACCATCTTGGGTAGAGGCCTGCAGGCCTGAGGGTGCATGCTGTGTCTTTTGTTGAAAGAAATTCAGCTTTTCAGCCTTGGAAGTGCTCTTCTTACTCTTGTGCTGCAACGTCTTTGTTTTATATAGTTTTTCAGCGTTCTGTGTGCTAGGATTGGAACGGATTTAGAGCTCAGGTGCCGGAGCTAAGGATTATACATCCATCTTGTCCGGCGCTTAGCCAGACCCCTCAGATTTATTTTTTAATGATTTAATATGGTGATATTCTTTGCTAGATTGATGTATTTGATATATATTTTTTTACATATTATATATTTTAACAAATTTTAAAAGTAGATCTTAAAATATTGAATCATTTGAAAAGATTTTTTTAAAATGTTAAATTTAGGTCTTAATAACCAAAATTTGGAGTTTCGTGAATAACTCTATTCTTAGGGACAAAGGGGTTTAGACTTCATTGATGGACTATTGCTCGTAAAGAGGGACATTTGAAAGGCATGCCGCAAGGTAAGCATTAATAAAATATACATTTGCCAACCATTTGGCTAGCGTAATGTCTGGATGAAATAATAATATAGCAAACAGAAGTCAGTTTTTTTTCATAGTAGTGCAAAAAATTAGACTGCTTTTCATAATCATCTGTTGGTGTATTGTACTTTCTTACTTTAAAAGGTTTCTGGCACGTTTAATAAATTTTTAATAACACATTCACCCTTTCTTTACCTGTCCTTTGTACATAAAAAAAAAAAAAAACATATTGAGCAGCAAACATCTGGTCTCTTTTTTTTCACCAGCTGCTTATATTGTGTATTTTGTATTCTCTGTAAGGCGCTTCAAAAAAAAAGGAAAGATAATGTTATGTTAGAATATAGGTGTGGTTTATTCACTAAACTCTGAACTGAAAAAAAAATGTGAATATGAATTAATATCCTAATTTTATCTTATTTTTTGCTATATTGCTGGTCATCACTAAAACATAGTAAATAAACATTGTTTTGCGATAATTATTTTTTTGTATTTCCCTGAAGGCTGGGCTGTTTGACACCATTTAGACCATCTCCAGAGTTCATAAATTATCCAGAAATAAACTTGTGTGCAAATCCTAAACTATTTTTATAATTTTGGATTTGAGTGTAAAAATTTGCGGAGATGGAAGGCTTCCAAGATAATTTTAGAAAAATATTGTAATAATGGTGTTGTGCAGTGGTTTTTAAACAATGTGCCACATCCTAGGACAACAAGTTAAGGCTAGCTACTGGCCTGGTCTGCCTTTACCAAGAACCCCCAGCAAGCTGGACCACTCCTGGCACATGCCTTTGGGCGAGTGCATAGATGCATGAGGTCTCGACTACCAGTCTTGCAAACGGGCACGACAGCATGAGGTTTTGAAGGTAGATACCCCATGCCAAGAGTGCCAAAGTGCTTGATCTTGTTTGTTGTATAAATTGGCGCCAGCAGCACGCTTATAATAAGTATGCAGGGCGAGTACAGCCATTTTAGTATATATACAAAGATAGTTAAACTTGTCCAACAGTTCAGAATTCATAGGCCTAAATGAGAGGCTCAAAATTTTTCCTGATTCGGTCTAAAACCGTTTTCCCAATAAACAAATATAGTTAACACTTGAATGTGTCTGTTTTATTGTTTAAATTTTTTTTAGATCAAATTAATATGCTACAGAGACCTTGTGATAACAGTTGCCAATCAGAACCTGGGATTTCCATTGAAAAATTGAATAATTCTCAGTATTTTCCATTAGTCAGGGAACAAGATATGCCGTGGTTACGATACCTGTTAAAACTTAAAGCCCACTGCACCTTAAAGAAATTCTTGCAGAATTAAAATTTTATTTTTTTTTTTTACAAATTTTGAAACAAGGCAAACTTCCGAACACTTTGAGACTTGTATAGGCGCTTTTAATGTCTGGTGCGTGTCCCTCTTTACTTTTGATTGTTTACAAAGTTTGCAGATAGAAATGTATGACTGGTCCAATTCACAGTATTTCATAGCAGAATGGCAATCATATGAACATATAACAAAATTAGGATATATTACCACAGGACATATATCTGTATATTCATACAAATTATAACCGGTTGTAACAACAAGCCCAGTATGCCTGCAAAAGACAAATGGAGTATACAGCCGTTCGGTATTTTTGTAAGCATTCACCATGCGAATGCTTACTTGTCTTAACAGGCCACCCTGACTGTTAATCATAGCCAATTTACCTCCCTGGTTGATGGGCATTTTATTCGAATCAACCGCACGAACGCTATGGGAACTATAAGCTCAGCCGCCATTTCGGGACTTACACGTGTTCGCGGCCATTTTACCTCCCGAACAGCGGTGTTTGCCGATGAATGTCTGGAACTAAAATCGGACACTCAAACAGGCGAACACTGCTGAGACCTCCATAACTTCGGGAAAGTATCACCAAATCTACCGAATGACCGGGCGTTCGGTAGAAAGGATTAACAGCAGATGGGGATTTCAGCGAACCCAGGATGGTATACGGATGGCCGGCCATTCGGGAGTTTTTACCCACGTTCTTAGACCGACTTCTAAACTTCTAAGTCATATATCTCCCGAACGGCTGAACCGATTGAACTGATTTTTTCATATGTTGGTACCTGAACTATAAATTTGGGGTACATCCAAACTTTGGGGAAAAACTGTTCTGTTTTAATTATGTTATGTGGTTATCTGAGGGGAGGGAATTTACCAAATGTATATTGTATGGATTGGTTATACTGCTAATTATGTGGGTGTCTCCCTTGCATGGGCAGAATCTCATAAAAGCAGAGTGTGTGTCATTAAACATCAGTTCTTCTTGACCTTTCAAAACGTAGCCTCGTCTCGTTCTTGAAAGGGGAATCTCTGCAGCTTAATCACTTAGCTCTTTTCAGAGCTGTACCTGGCTTCCACTCTTGATCCAGCAGAAGGGAATAGGTGACTCCATCACTACACAGCGACTGCCAGGAAGAAAAGGACGTCCCTAACGGCTGGTACCCTCTCTACACCAGGGTAGCCGTTACACCAGGGTACCCGTAAACGCTATAGTATAAATTCTTGAACTGATGGGTTTATGAAATGGACCTTTTAATAGGGATGTGCATGGGCCAAAAATTTGGTTCAGCACTTCCAAAATTAGGGATTTTGGCAATTCGGGACTTCGGCAATGAGAACGGTGAGGAAATCAGACCAGAACTACTCGGGAGGATCTTGTTAATGATCTCAAGGCAGCTTTGACCATAGTCACCAAGAAAACAATTGGTAACACACTACGCCGTGAAGGACTGAAATCCTGCAGCGCCCTCAAGGTCCCCATGCTCAAGAAAGCACATGTACAAGCCCGTCTGAAGTTTGCTAATGAACATCTAAATGATTCAGAGGAGAACTGGGTGAAAGCGTTGTGGTCAGATGAGACCAAAATCGAGCTCTTTGGCATCAACTCAACTCACCGTGTTTGGAGGAGGAGGAATGCTGCCTATGGCCCCAAGAACACCATCCCCACTGTCAAACAGGGAGGTGGAAACATTATGCTTTGGGTGTGTTTTTCTGCTTAGGGGACAGGACAACTGCACCGTATCAAAGTGACAATGGACTGGGCCATGTACCGTCAAATCTTGGGTGAGAACCTCCTTCCCTCAGCCAGGGCATTGAAAATGGGTCGTGGATGGGTATTCTAGCATGACAATGACCCAAAACACACAGCCAAGGCAACAAAGGAGTGGCTCAAGAAGAGGCACATTAAGGTCCTGGCGTTGCCTAGCCAGTTTCAACACCTTAATCGCACAGAAAATCTGTGCAGGGAGCTGAAGGTTCAAGTTGCCAAACGTCAGCCTCGAAACCTTAATGACATGGAGAAGATCTGCAAAGAGACAGGGCCGTTTGAAGGAATTTGGGGGCCCCAAGCAAAACGGACATGGAGGGCCCCCCACATGCACGCAAAGCCTACAGGAACCATAGCATAGCCATACAGTTTAAGATCACCCACACTTTATATCAATAAAAAAGGTTTACAGTGCAAATACTGCTGTTGCATTTACTGTGCATAAAATTTGAACATTTTGAACACCACTGTACCATAAAATCAAATATAAATTAAAAAGTGCACAATAACTAAATCCAACATACTTAAAACACACACACTCACATTAACATTTTTCAGTTCTCACAAACATGTGCAAATTATCTAAAACTGCTCCCCCCTGTCCTTCTTACTCCCCTCCACCGTGTCCTTTTTACTCCCCTCCCCCTCCCCGTGTCCTTCTTACTCCCCTCCCCGTGTCCTTCTTACTCCCCACCCCCGTGTCCTTCTTACTCCCCACCCCCGTGTCCCCTCCCCGTGTCCTTCTTACTCCCTCCCCCGTGTCCCTTCTTACTCCCCTTCCCCAGTGTCCTTCTTACTCCCCACTCCCCGTGTCAGCTTCACCTCCCCTCCCTCCCCGTGTCCCTTCTTACTCCTGTGCCCTTCTTACTTCCCCTCCCAGTGTCCTTCTTGCTCCCCCTCCTGTGTCCTTCTTACTCCCCTCCCCATTGTTTTTTACTCCCCCATGTTTTTACTCCCTAGCTCCCTCCCCACTATGTTTTGTTTTATTTTTTTTTTTTAACTCCCCACCATGTTTTTACTCCCCCAGGTTCTTCTCACCTCCCCTTCCCTGTAGCGTGGCTGAGGCTCCTCTTCCTCCTGGCTGTCACTCAGTGTGCACTTCCTGTCAGTCCGGCCGGGAACAGGAAACTGAATCTCCTGTACCACGCGGTACCCGGCCGGACTGACAGCCAGGAGGAAGAGGAGCTCGGTCACGCTACAGGGAAGGGGAGGTGACGAGAGAGGAGTGCTGCAGCCGCCTGAAGCTCTCTATAGAGCACTCAGGCAGCTGCAGCCTTATAGGAAGCACCAGTTCTGCTTGGGGCCCCGGGCCAGTTCGGGGTCCCAAGCAATTGCTTGGTTTGGCTGCCCGATAGCGACAGGCCTGCAAAGAGGAGTGGAAAAAAAGTCCTCCTGAGATGTGTGCAAACCTGGTGGACAACTACAAGAAACATCTGACCTCTGTGATTGCCAACAAGAGTTTTGCCACCAAGTACTAAGTCAAAGGGGTCAAATACTTATTTCACTCATTGGCATACACATCAATTTATAACTTTTTGACATGCGTTTTTCTGGATTTTTTTTTTGGGGGGGGGGGTTATTCTGTCTCTCACTGTTAAAATATACCTACCATTAAAATTATAGACGGATCATTTCTTTGTCAGTAGGCAATGTTCAAAATCAGCAGGGGATCAAATACTTTTTTCCCCCCTCACTGTATATCCAAGCAATAAGTTACATTTTTGTTCTCACTTCTTTAACTGCCATCAGCAGTAAACAGTTCTTGCCTCGTCGGACTTCCACTTTCCTAGCTGAACCACTGCACATTTATAGGGTTATTTACCAAAGTGAGAATTCAAGGCGAACTCAAAGTGAATTTCAATTTTAAGGCCAGAGTTGCTGATTAGCTTAGAAAGCATAGCTGACTTAGATATTTTTTCCAGTTCAGTTACTTTGACCTTAAATTTAAAATTTTACTTTGAATTTATCTTCAATGTTCAGTTTAGTGAATAGACCTGACAATTACTCAATATTTAGTTTTTTTTTCTGCAAGTTTTGATATCTTGTTATATGTATTAAAGGGACACTTCGGTCCCCTAAAATACTTCAGCTTGCTGAAATGCTATAGGTGTTAAATGCATGTCCCTGTGACTTATTTGTTAAAAGTGACAATTCCAAGACAAATCAATTAAATTCTTTTTTATTTGGAGTGTTTCTTTAACTTTTGATCAAACATTGCTATGCCTTGATTTTGATATATGGAGCATATTAGCCTCTTTTTTCAACCATTGATTAGATCTTTGTTAGTGTTCTTTTTTTCTGAGCTTTCTACCTGAACCAGTGTTTCTGTATTCTCAGATGACCAAATTACAGTTGCAATCAAAATTATTCAACCCCCCTTAAAAATCAGGCTTATTGTCAAATTATACAGACTTTCAGCTGTTTGCAAAGAACAAATCAATTAAAAGCAATTGAAATAGCTTCAAAACCACAAAAAAATGCTTCAAGGGGTTTCCACAAATTCAATTGAAAATGCAACTTTTAAGGACTTCTCCAGTCTCAAAATATTTCAACCCGTTCATGGAAGCATCTTCAGTACTTAGTAGAGAACCCATTTGCTGTTATGACCTGCTGCAAACGGGATGCATAGCTAGTCACCAACTTCTGGCTTGCTCATGAACAATGGCTTAAAGTTCAGTAATATTCTTGGGTTTGTGTGCTTCAACTGCCTTCATCAGATCCTACCAGAGAGTCAGGTGCCTGAGATGGCCACTGCAGAATTTTACATGACTTATTCTGCAACCAATCCTTGGTTAAATTTGAAGTATACTTGGGATCATTGTTTTGTTGGAAAGTCCAATGACACGCAAGCTTCAGCTTCCTCACAGATGGCATGACGTTTTCCTCGGATTCCAATAAATTCATCTAGCCTTCCACATGCTGCATATTCTCAGTGCCAGAGGATGCAAGCAGCCCCAGAGCATCACCAAGCCACCACCACGCTTAACAGTAGGCAGAGTGTTATTTTCAGCATATGCTTCATTCATCTTTCTCAAGACACACCGCTGATCTATTAGGGCTGAAAAGTTCCAGTTTTGATTCATCGCTCTACACAACAGAATCCCAAAATGGCTGTGGCCTATTTATATGATTTTGAGCCGACTTTTGTGTTTTTGGGTCAGAAGTGGTGTACCTTCTGCATTTAGTATGCTTCTTACTGTGCTCACTAAAACCTCAGTGCTTGTTGACATCAAGTTTTGCTGCAGGTCTTTTGCAGTCCCTCAAGGGTTTTTCACAACTTTCCTTCTCAGAAATCCGGTTGTAGCCATTGATAGCTTCTTTTTTCTGCGCCGTCCACGTAGTGTAACCACTGTTCCTTTAACATTAAACTTCCAAACTATGCTTCCAACTGTGTCTCTAGGAACATTCAGTGCCTTCGTTATCTTTTTGTAACCTGTTCATTGTTTGTGAAGGGCGATGATCTTGTCTCTTAACTTTGTAAACCATTATTTCGCCATAATTCTAATATGCAGCAAAACGTGACACTCAACAAACCCCTCTCGGGTATTTCAAGTGTCCAAGCTCAAGCACACCTGGTGCAACTAATGAAGCTCTTGATTAGTTGCATCAGGTGTCCTTGATACAACACCTGTTTGCATATTTGTGCTGTTTGAAAAAATTCTATTCAGGTGGTTGAATAATTTTGAGACTGGAGAAGTCATTATAAGTTGCATTTTCAGTTGAATTTAGGGAAACCCCGTGAAGCATCAGTTGTGTTGCACTATTGCAATTGCTTTTGTTTGATTTGTTCATTGTAAACAGCTGAAACTCTGTACATTTTGACAATAAACCTAATTTTCAATGGGGGTTGAATAATTTTAATTACAACTGTATGTCCATAGCATTAGCTTGGTGATATTCTTCATTTAGAAGTAGGGAGTTGACAGGGAACCAATGAACATGATGTGCTGCTCCTATAATGAGAAACAAATCTGCATATGTTGTTCTCTGACAAATGCTGACGGTGTCATTATACTTGCCAGAACTGGTAGTCGATGAGATTGTACGGAAAATTCACTAATGAAACATGTCACTTACTGCATGTTCCCAGCCGTAGAGCCCAAATAATTTCTGCCATGGTGGATGCGTTCCATTGGTCAAAAGAGAGATGAAACTCATGGTCAGTTGGATTGTGAAATATTTTACACAAATTACTGTAGTTTCCAACAGATATCACATCACTCTCTCACCTTGCCAAGAGTGGGTGCAATAAAATATAATTTTATGTTTTTTTATATATATATATTAGCATTTTACCACTTTTTGGTTGACAGACCAAGTAAGAAAAAGTAACCAAGTGAGGGTAAAACAGGAGGAACAGTAAACAAAAATACATATTTATATGCTAAATATTCATTAAATACTTAATATAAAAATATATATTTATTTTTTTACTGCTCCTCCTTTTTTTTTTTACCCCTGTTGGTCACTTGTCACTTGCCCTGTGAAAGAAATCAACATTTAGCGGCTACCTCCTAGCCATCAATCATCTTTTTTTTTCCTATCAATCAACTCTTTTTGGATGTGTAGTGGTACTTACCTAGTCCTCGTGCTGGCTGGGGTCCTCTACTCAAGTCGCGTGACTCCAGGCCTTGCTAGCCGAACGTTCTGATCGGGCGTGTGGCTCATAAAGTATTAAGAACGCTGCTCGCGTCACAAGCACGTTCTTGAAAATGGGAACCTAACCATGCGGTCAGCTCCCAGTGGCCAATGTCATTCTGGCGTCTCCATTCACGCACCTTTTGGGATGCAGGCATGATGTGAACCAATCAAAATGAAACCCAGTATTATTTAAACTTACCTGGTCTTTAACCTTTGCCTGTCTTCTTTGGCTATCTGACTGCTTACCATGTACCTTACTCTGGCTAAGTTCTCGTTTTCGCTGTCTCTCCATTACCCTAAACTCTGGTTGTATTGTGACTACTCTTTACTCTCTGTCTAACGTTAAGTCCAGCCACACTAAGACCCGGTAATACGTTTATTTTTCTTTGTCAGTCCCTTGCTTTCCTAAACTCTGTGTGCTAGGGTTATACCTTGTGACAGGATGGAACTCCAAATTATGCATCAAAGAAACATGCTTGTTCTTTGCACGACTTGTTTGTATTATAACAAGTCCGTTTGGTGCTTTGGAGTTATGGAATTTGTATGGCCTGCAGATCGTCATAAATTCTGACGAACTGCATTTTTTTTTTTTATTTTTTTTTACAATCTTTATTTTTAGATTTTCTGATCCTTCTTTCAAAAGAATGGAATTTGCATAAAAACTTAATATTATTGTGACATATTTATACAAGAAATTTTTCCATTGTTTGGAGATTACAGTAATCAAACAGACAAAGTTAACAGGGTCGCATGAACAAAGTTGGGTACATCTTGTACTCTCTATTTGGCTACAATCAGTAATACGATTCATCCATATCGAGACAGTAACCCTTTGTAGGTAGGTGAGAGGACTACTGACCAAAGTGGCTGTGAATTGTTATAGGTGCCTCCAGTGTACATGTTGCCTCTACACTTGTTTCCCATTAAGCCCCTCCACCATCTCTCTTTATCTTTTCCTATATTGCTCTTTTCTCTGACTGCACTGTACTTTTCGTTTACTATAACCTAAATAGTATTTACTTCAAAATCGCTATGTAAAAAAAAAAAGAGTTACTGGCTGTAAAGTATAGTAATTTACTCTCGGTGGTTCACAACCTCAACAAGGTAAACAGTTCTCCAGCTATTATGGCTTAGGACTGGTAGCTATTCCGCAATCCGTGACCGCCACTCACTGGATCGGACAGTATGATTAGCACCCGGGTGAGCACAGGCACCGACACAAGGTCCAAGCTGGAATACGAGGTAGGAGGGAAAAAAGAAGAGAAAGAGAGAGAGAAAAAAAAACAACACAAACCTATGCATACATTGTGTAACTCCCTTTTGATGTTGGCTAGACCAGTAGCCATGCAAGCATGCTTGTTTCTCACCCCAATACGTATAATTCCTCAAGGCGTTTATCCCTACCTGACCCCCCCACACCAGTGCCTCCCCCAACCTAAGTGAAATGTAGGAGAGCCAAGGCCTCCATAGCTCTGTAAAAAAAAATTCTATGTGCCATTGCCTATGGAAATGCGGGATTTGTTGTAATGGGGTACATAGGGCCCTTCAATGTTGTCATATCAATCCTGTACCTAAGACCATACCAAACCTCCAGAGTTGGACCCACCATAGGGTGTGTGCCCGCACCCTATCAAGAGATTCCTGTCTGTCCCTGTATGGTTTCCCCCGACTCTTCCTTTTCCATTTATGCCCAAAATCGTGAGCGCCCATGCCATTCTATGATCCTGGATAAGTGAGCAGCTTGATAGTATTTCTGTAGGCTCGGCAATCCCATCCCCACAGAATCCTTAGGAAGAAACAATTGTTTGGATGTGAGTCTAGGTTTACGGTTAATTCCAAATGTAAGTTATTGTCACAGATGTAAGAGAGGCAAAAAAATGCCTTCAGTAGTTTGATGGGTATTGTTTGAAACTGATACAAAGTTTTTGGTAACAGTGTCATTTTGACAGCATTGCAGCATCGGAACCAGGACACCTGTGGGAGGGACCAAGCTTGTAAGTCAGCTTTTAGTCTATTTAACAGTGGCAAAAAATGATTGTGGTACAACAAGGACAGGTCTGACAGGATCTGCACCCCAAGATACGTGATATGTGAGTGGCACCACTTAAATGGGAAGTTGCCTTGCAGGTCCACAGCCACAGCTTTCTCCAGTGAGTCATCAAGTATTTCGGATTGATCTAAATTAATTTTTAGGTTGTTCAACCTGCCGTAGGTTTCTAGTTCCTTTAGTAGGTTCGGTAGTGTGATTCGGAGTTGGGTTATAAATAACATCATGTCATCTGCATATGCTGCCGTTTTATGTGTAAATGTAAGCGTGGTGAGACCAGAAATGTTGGGGTGGCGCCGAATAGCTTCTAGGAGTGGCTCCAGTATTAAAACGTAAAGAAGAGGTGATAGGGGACAACCCTGTCATGTGCCATTCCTAATTTCTACAGGATCAGTGAGTGCACCATTTACCCTTCCCCGGGCCGACGGGATAGTGTACAGAGCTTGTACGCCTCTCCGGAACTTCTCGCCAAGGCCCATCACCTGCAGGACCACATGCATAAACTGCCAGTCCACCTGGTCAAAGGTTTTCTCTGCATCTGCTGAGGCTAATAGCATTTGTTGCTGGTGGGATCATGCCTGGTGAATTGATGAACTGCATTTTGGCTGAAAACTAATGCAGAAGTCTAACACTCATCTTTAAGACCCCAGCATCAAACATATCTCTTCAAGTTTGCTTTGACCCTTAAAGTTATTATGGTAACATAGGTATTAAATACCCACAATGCAAAGGCACAATATTTTGTCTTTACTATGCTAGGGGGGAAAAATAGATATTTAAATTCTATAGTTTTGCCGTGTGATTTTTTTTTTACAGTGACAAATGACAGGTTACATTTCATTATACTTAGGATATATATTTTCTCATATATATAAATTACATTTTGCATTGCTTGAAATTTCACTAGTAAAAATTAACCCTTCTCCAGCACTGCCTGGTATGTAGGCAGAGATGTCCGTAGAAACTTTTTAGGGTGGTGGCTGGGAGGAAGCTATAATGCATTATCGCACTGTCATTCTTTGGTCAAATTTAAATTAAAGGAACTATAAATCCCTTTGCCTCCTATTGACATACTTATGCTGTGTGTACACCCATGTATCTAGGTCATACACTAGTTGCAACACTCCTGTACCCACCTAACCTATTGGTGACTTCATATTTGAGTGGTCCTTCTTGGGAACCACAATGGATGCAAGCAAACACTGTCACTGACCATTTTGCAATACTTCTCCCATCATGCTCAGGGAACTGTGAAATGGCTGTCAGTTTAAGGCAACTGTGATATGAGCAGACTTAAGTTTATCTCTGGCGATTGAATAGCATTGTTTCCATTGAAGTTACTTTTACATGGATTTATCTGTCCAAAGTGTATTGCACAGACATGTAAATTATTTTTTTGATAGCCACATCCAAGCCTTGGTACCACTCCAAGCTGGGTTTTGTGAAAAAAAAAATGTTCTGCCAATTTCAAAAGTTTCAGAGCACCCAGTATTTTCTTTTAGCATTTATGTGGGTTTTGCTCTGGACAGACATCCTTTCTTGAACTCATTAAACGTACATTACCCCTATTTTCTATTCCATTTCTCTACTAACCATACCTAAGTAATTGGCTACACTTATTAAATTACCCATTCATGCCAAGTTCACAATCAGTACATTTCGTTCTGCACTCATAGAAAAAAAAAGACAGAATTAAAAACTCTGACAAGTACTGTTGTAAATAGATCTACTGCCTTCTCAGTTACACAGACACACCCTAAAAGCATTGAATAACTCTTACAAACACACAACTTGCCAATCTATTAAATGACTAGTTTTATTATTTTCATTTTAAAAGGATAAAGAAGAAACTAAAGATGATAGAGCTCTAAACCTGCATTAGGAATAAATTGGAGCAAAACAAAGTCACATGATACCAATTACATTGTATAATTAGGCAAGCCACAATTTTTGTGTATGTCGGTAACAAGCAAGCCTTTTGTGGATTCGTGAAATAAATCATTGAGGAAATAAAAGTCAGATAATAATTGTGACTGTCTGGTTCATCATGTATTCAGGTGTTTAGAGGCCCCAGTGTGTTCTTCATTCAGTGGTCTGAGAGGAAGCTTGATGTATAGCGTTGAGGCAAGCCAAAGGATGACATCATTGCTTTACAGCAATTTATGTCCTACATTGCAGCTCATTTCCTTAAGTTAGAAATTCTAATGAATGATTGCTTTTGGGTGAGCTATATCATATCATATTTCTTGTACTGTTACCGTAAGAATCACTCCAGCACCAGTTTTAGAGACATCAAGCTGCACTGCGGCTGCACTATAATTAAAGGGTTACTCCAACCCTTTTGGGGGGCAAAAATGTCCTATTGGTTGCTATTAATTAGCTGTCTAAATTTTTACTTACCTGGAATCCAGCACCAGACGAAGCACCCATGGATGCCTTCTGCACCTCCACCTGATGTCATTAAATGGCCTTGCACAATGCAAAGCTAGGGGAAGCTCATTAAGTTTTGCTACCAGTGCGCTGTGTGCGCTGTGTGGTGTAACTAGCCCCTATTGCAGATATTTCTGTATGTGCAGTGTTTCTGCTTGACACAGACTCCAAGCACCATGACGTCTTCAAATCATAATAATAATCAAGCTTGATGACAGAACTACAAGAGGAAAGTAATAGAAGCACTGATGTTGTTGGTTCCTGGCGCTAAGAGAATGGATGAAAACAGATGGCGATGCCATACAAGTTCAGCTAAGTTAATCTCAACTATGCCTGCCCCCACATCACATGGCCACAGGCTCCACAGCGACGATGTCTTTGGAAGTTATGAAAAATACCCAGATGGTGACAGTGCCGCTTTAAAGGGAAAACTGTCACTTTTCTGGAAATTACACCATTGAATAAAATGTTGAAAATCACTGATACCTTTTCATATCAATTGATGTATGTCAGGCCCCTTGTCCACGCATGGCTCGTGGCGGCTTCTGTTGCTCACTCACCGTGAGCGGCAACTTCACTTGCCCGCTCACCGCGAGTGGCGGCTTCTGGTTCCTGCTTGCAGAGGCTTCACTTGCCCGCTTACCACGAGCGGCGGCTTCTAGTGCCTGCTCGCCACTCACGGGTTTTCAGTGACCGCAGGTCCCACCGGCATTCTTTCTAATGCTGCACACTTGTGTGCAGCGTGCTTAAATATGCGCCAGAGTCAGTCACCTGACTAGGCGCACATTGATGACATCAGGGGTCAAAGTGAAAGGATCAAATACCTTCCAAGTGTTATAATTAATTCTAAGTGGAAACTAGCCAATCAGAATTTCCCTAAGCATATTTAAACTTACCTCCTCCATTTCTTGTTACCCTGTTGTGGTCTTTTGATAGCCCAATAGTGCGCTTACTCTGTCTGATTGTTGGTTACCGAATTTTAGCTTGTCTCCCCGTTTATCCTGCTATCTCTGATCCTTGACCTCGGCTTGTCTTATCGTTATTCCGTTTCTCTGTATCCCTCTGACTTTGGCTTGTACTCTGACTTCTATCTATTTTGCATAGCCCGGCCACTCTAAGGACCGGTACTGCAATTTCTTTGTCTGTGATCTGTCAGTGTGGCTGGTACCGGAGACCGTGACAATGTCACAATCCAGTTCAGTCTTGGCACAGCAAGGCACACACTGCAATGAGGAGAAACATAAACATTGTTTCAGCTTCTGTAGCTCTCAGCCAATGAATGACCCTCTGTGCAAAGAATATCCACAAAATTGTCATTAGCCAGCCCAGAACTCTCATTCACGGACTGATGACGCTGCCGGAAGGGGAGTTACAGCTGCAGCAACAACATAAAATATATTTGTATGTGCAGAATTTCACATGCAGAATCCAAGCACCATGACCACTTCAAAACAAAGTAGTGATAGTCCTTGAAGTAACCATTTAATGCTTTCCTCAACAACAACAGCAATCTGACTAATTAAAGAGTTATTGTGTTTTTGTGTTTTTTTTTCATTTTCCCAGATTGATGCCTTGTGTATCAAGCTTGATTACTGATAGCCTCACCTGTGCACCATCTACCAATTTTGATTCTGATTTGCTTTCTTCAGAACTTTGGACCTTCTACCAAGTGTAAAAGTAGCCTGGCCTCATCTTCTACATATCTGGCCAGTCCTGCTATGCTGTACACCCTAAGTTTAACCAGCAATGAATAGTAGAACGTACTGCGGGTCTCACGTTTTATTGTGTTTCATTGTACTTAGCTATTTATAATTCTCATCACACAGCTAACCACAACCATTTCCTGTTTTTTTTTTTTCATGCCGGCATCTGATAAAACAAAAATTACATATTAAATTATATTTGGCACATTCAATCTGGAAAGGTCTCATTTAACGGCCAAAGTTTGTACCCAATCTTTCTGATCTGACGGCCATGGCTTGCTAGTCCTTATCAAAATGATCCCTAATGTTGATTGAGCCACGCTTGCAATCTCCCTTTCCCTTCCCCCTATTTTCTCTTGAGTCTCTTCTCCTTTTGTATTTTTCTCTCTCCCTTTTTTATATGTGTGACCTACCACTTGCTTAAATATAGTCTTAAAAAGCAAAACTGGAAAGGTCTCAATAATATTTAACAATATGTTTATAGATTAATATTTTTTTAATTCTTTATTTTTGTTGTGCAATGAAAATACAGGCAAGCTTGCAATGCCATGAGAGCAAGTGCAAATATGTCAGAAAACATAATGAAACAGTTGCACGGCATTTCAACATTTTAGCACAATTTCATTGTACAATATTGTCAGGCTAGGCAATCATGTCTAAACTCTGGATATATGCTTTTGGTAAGGTGATCAAGATATGAAGAGAACTCTCTGAATAATAATGCTATCAAGCAGAATTATTACCCCTAGGATACCTCCCAACTAGGCTACAAGGAGGCCCCACAGTGAGAAAAATAGAGTACACATTAAGTGAAATAGTGGTAAACCATATAATGGGTAAGGAGTAAACTGCAAAACAATGAACAATCTGTCTGAGAAATTAAACAAAACCAAGATCTATGCTCAGCAGGTGGAAGCATTGAGTGTAATACTAAGGCACCATTCCATAGAAAGAGTCTCGAGTCCAGCACGCACTTAGACCAGGCAGGATCATTCCCCAAAAGTCTCCAGGTCGGGACTAACAGCGGAACCAGCTTGGACACAGTGGAACTCCATATGTCCGTCTGGTAAGCTCTGCAGGATCCTTCTGTTTTTCAACAGCTCTGGGTCACGGCAAGCGCAGCCTCAGTGCACCGCTGTAACGAGAATATACCCCAACACGCAGGATTTAGCAAAACAGAAGACAACACAGAGGAGAGATACGACTACCGGACCTTAGAATGGCCGGACTCGACGTATATGAGAGGAGACAGAGTCAGGAACGATCCGAAATCAAGGGCACAGAGAGACAGCATAAACTAGGACAAGCCGGGGTCTGGTACACAGTAAACTACAAGCCGACAACCAGAACAGATAAGGATAAAGAGAAAACGTAGTCAGAAACAAAGCCGAAGTCAATACGGAGAAACACAACTGAACACAACAAGCGCTAAAGGGAACTGATACAGAAACCACGATAGGGCAGGGAGTAAAGGGAGAGGTAAGTTTAAATAGCTTCAAAACTAATGTGATTGGCTCCTGTCATATCCACACCCCCAAAAGGTAAGTGTATGGGGAGTGTGGCATGACAGGGGCCAATGGGAGCCTTTTAATAATTTAGGCTCCCACTGTCTCTTTAAGAGCGCGCCCGAGACTCGTGGTCACTGCCCGCCTTGCTAGTGGAGCCGTCGGATGAGCCGCGCGCGGCTCGTGCAGCAGCAGGACCGCGCGCGGCTTGAAGAGAGGACCGCGGCCGGCCCCTGGAGAAGGTGAGTAACGCTACAACCGCAAGACCTGGGGAAGGGCGGGGGGGCTTTTGGCGTTGGCGTACTCCACCCTATCCAAAATGGGCCTCAGGTGTCATTGTCAGGCACGGTTAGGTAAGGGTTCACCGCCATCAGCACAGCCTCACAATGTGGACTTTCAGGTAAGGTATCAGCCAAATCACCAGGAGCTTTAGAGCTCGGATGGCTATGTAACTCCACACAGAAGAATTAAAAAATTGCATTCAGTTTGTGCAGGGCATTGTGTTTGTCTCTAACAGGATCAGTGGAGCACGTGGCATCTGACACTTTGTAAGCTTCGGGGTTTCGGTAGTCGGTGTCAGCAGTTTCGCTGTCTGCACTCAGCCCAGCAAGGTAGCCCTCAGAGGATAGACTGGGTCCTACGGGGGGAGGGAATGGGGCACTAAACAACGGCTCAGCTAGGAAGTGGAGATCATCCTCTTCTCCTCTCCTCCAGATGTGCTAGGCCGCTAAGCCATTCTGCAGCGTTCCAGCAGCACAGACTCCCGTCAACCTCGATATGTACTCAGGAACATCCCAAGTCAGTGTATCAGCACCTCAGAGGATTTTTTCATGAAATTCGATGTACAGCCGGAGCTTGTCTAGGATGTGTCTGTTCGGCATGGCAGCCAGGCCCCGCTCCCAGGATTTTACATTTTTTCAACATTCATTGTATAGACAAAATATAATGTATAAGGTAATAGCGTATAGACCAGGTATATTTGTATATAAAGTCTGAGGTGGGGATTTATAAAAGTGCCATAAATATAAAAATTATCAAAGAAGAGTAATCGCCAGAGAAATAAATGGGATAATCAGATACATTCACTGAGGTATCTATAAAACTGGGATCTCTGGGTCTGCTGTCTGGAATCATAAACATTATGGCTGTCTTTTGTAGACTGCCGTGGTACATAAAGTTAAAAGAAATAAAAAAGGTCACTTTCCTCTGAATGTCATTTATTTGCTCCAAACCCAAGGAAGAAGAAGTGGCTGATTTTTCTCCAAAGAAAATGCAATGACATTACAGAGATGGGGTTATTAGGCAGACATGTTTGCAAATGTTTCAGCTATAAGGAGTGGGATAATACCAGCAGTGGTCTTACAAATCTTACACTGTTTATGTGAGTAGCATACTTCCCAACATGTCCAATGGACAGAGAGGGACACTTTAATTTAGGTGTGTGAGTGGGTTTGTGGCCAGGGGTAGGGCTGTTATCTTAGGTGACTTACTCAATTTATATAATTAAAATGAAGTTTAGAACAAGAATAATGAATGTAAGCTCGATTGAGCAGGGTCCTCTTCAACCTATTGTTCCCGTAAGTTTCTTTTGTAATTGTCCTATTTATAGTTAAATCCCCCTTTCATAATATTGTAAAGCGCTACGGAATCTGTTGGCGCTATATAAATGTCAATAATAATAATAATAATGTATCTTATTTACACAGACTACTTTCTGAACACATTTATTGTAGCATAAAGGTACATGACTGTGAGTATTAATACTGTGGAGCTCTGTTATACATGCAGACACACCAACATTATGGAGCTCCTAGAAAAGAGGGACAATAGGATGAAAAAGAGGGACAGGGTCATTTGCATAGGCGTGCGCACGGGGTGTGCCGGGTGTGCCTGGGCACACCCTAATCCCCGTGGCACGCCTATGTATTGAGACCGGCAGGGGAGATCTCAGGATCTCCCCTGTCGGCTCACGCAGAGCCGGCGCGATCCGAGCGCCGGCTCTGCTCTCAGCCTCCCTTCCCACCGACCACATGCAGGGAGGCAGGAAAGGACCAGGGGAGCTATTGCCGGCAGCTGCGCCGGGTTCCTCTAGCGAGATCTGAGCATAAGAGGAAGCTCTTATGACATTTGAAAAGTGTAATGCCGAAGGTATATTCTGAGACTCAGATGAAGGTGCACAGATGAAGAAAACAAATACATGAATGAAGAAAACAGGGGGAGCGGTAGTGTCGGGAATACAGCTTTGTATTCCTGGTACTACAGTATCCCTTTAACTATTATTATAATCCAATATAAAAAATATTATTGCATTCTGCAATAGGACCTTAAATTTGAAATTAACTTTGAATTCACCATGAATGGTCCATTTAGTGAATAACAATGTAACTGTTCTGAGTGACAAAACGACCTTGAATTTGTTGTAGACGATTTGTTAGACAGGTCAGAATAATGTATTTAAGCAGTGTCATTAAAGTTGCATGGTTCAAGCCTAAAAAAAAACCAAAACATTTAGATAATGAACCTTTTTGCTCATGCAGAATAGAAAGCCTTCTTCCTACTGACAGGTGTCTGTCTAATACAGTAGATTTGGCTATTGTCCTTAATTCAGCCCTTTCCATTTAGTGATCTAGCAGGAGAGGAGCAGCGTAGAATCACACTGTCTTCGTCTTCATGCAACTTACTAAGCGTATCAGTAACGGGAGAGAGACTTTATTAATTACAGCAGCTGAGAATTGCAAAATACTATCTATCACCACTGACTCTTTAATATTCTGCAATATATTCTGCAAGAACATCAGATAATATGTGAAGTAGTAATGTCCCGAACTGTTCGGCAAACGGTTTGCCGTGGACTCATCATTGAGTAAACTTTGACCCTGTACCTCACAGTCAGCAGACACATTCCAGCCAATCAGCAGCAGATCCTCCCTCCCAGACCCTCCCACCTCCTGGACAGCTCACTAAGAATGCAGCTTCACAATGGATGCTGTCCAGGAGGTGGGAGGGTCTGGGAGGGAGGGTCTGCTGCTGATTGGCTGGAATGTGTCTGCTGACTGTGAGGTACAGGGTCAAAGTTTACTCAATGATGAGTCCACGGCGAACCGTTCGCGAACCATTCGGCGAACAGTTCTGGTCATCACTAATGTGAAGATCTAATTTTGCGTCAGCTAATGTGCATACTGCAGTGTTTTTGGACTTCCACAGGTGTATCATTGTGTGGCTACATTCAGGGCCGGATTAACATAGGGGCTGATGGAGCTGCAGCTCCAGGCCCAAGCCCAGGCCCATGGAATAGGCCCATTGATTTATTTAAAAAATAAATAAAAAAAAATGTTTTTTTCCACACACTCTTAGGGATTCCACCTGGCTTTTATTTTATTGGCACAGCCAGTATTTGAGGCTGCCTGGCTGGTGCCAATATTACAGTGATACTGGCAATATAAATGCTGGTATTTTTCTCAGTATAAACAAGAGATTACTCTGCAATACCAGCACTGGCCAGTAGGGGTCACTGTGTATGGAGAGAGGCAGGGATAGGAAGTTCCAGCATATCCCTCCCTGCCTATCTATACTCACTGATCTGCAGGGGTGCAGCTACAGAGAGTCCAGACAGCAACTCCCACCCTGCAGAGACAGCCTACAGCTCAGGGAAGTAAGGGATGGGGGGAAAGGCTGCAAGGAGACATGGGGACACTGAGACACTAAGGGACATTGGGAGACATTATGACACAGACACATGGGAACACAGTGTCCCCATGTCTCCCAGCCAGTGTCCCTGGTGTCTCAGTGCCCCCTAGTCTCCCAGTGCCCCCAGTCTGCCAGTGTCTCACTGTCCTCATGTCTCCTAGTGCCTTCAAGTCTCCCAGTGCCTCAAGTGTCTCAATGTCCCCATGTCTCCAAGCTAGTGTCGCTAGTGTCTGTGGCCCTGGTGTCTCCTTGTCCCCATGTCTCCCAGTGCCCCCATATCTCAATGTCCCCATGTTCCCCTGATACCGGAGAAACTGACGGAAGCAAAGCACAGAGGGATGGACACAGGTTTCTTCAGGAAGGAAGAGATTCTTTATTGGATCACCGATCGGGACTCAGAGGGACTAATGTCACCAAAAATACAGCAAGTTCTGAGCCCTGAACAATGGTGCAGGCTCCCTATATAGGCACATAACTCCTCCCATATTAAGCTCCACCCGCACATTCTCTTGACCAATCATTACAAATAAGAATTAACTTCCTGCTTGACCACATGGCTTGTCCAGCACAATGGAGGAGGGGAATACTACATCCTGTATTCTTGCACATGCTCCGTACACTACTGATCGTATCTTGCCTCGTGCAACCAACTGATCGATACGTCAGCATATGCACGTACACATGCCACGTGGTAATCTCGGCCTACTAAATTTATTTTTACCGAGATTCCACCACATTCCCCCCTTTGATGCCTCTTGATATTTTACAATTACTTGAGGCATCACTTAACCTTGGTTTACATACACCACAAGTTACCTTTGAACCAGACCAGACTTATCCTATGATGTGAATCTTCAACACTCATCTTCCTGCATTAGTTCTCCCTGATCTAGAGCCTTATATTTATAAATTGCCATTATCTGTGCAGCAGCCTTCCTCTCTGCTATATTTTCTATCAGGCTTTGCACAGACCTAACTACTAAGGGTATAAGACACGGCAGGAGTAGACACAACATTAAAATCAGTAGGACTCCACCTACCACTGCCTTAAGCCCTCCAAACCACTCATACCAGCTACCAAACCAACTACTTGGATTGTACCCTTTCCATACCTGAGTAGGCACATGCGCTAGTTTAACCATATGGCTAGTAAGCTCAGCTATTGCTTGCCCTTCGTCATCTATTTGAAGACAGCAATTGCTCAGGTTAAACTTCCCACATACACCTCCCTCTACTGCCAAAAGATAATCCAAGGCTAATCTATTTTGGTAGACTGCTGTCCTCATCCTGGTATTATGCTTCGCTAGAAGATTGAGCGCTTGTGATGTCTCGTTAGTAATGATCTCAACCACCGCCTGTAACCTTATAATGCGGTTGAGCATATAAATAGGGGTTCTATAACCAAAGGTACCATCCTCTGCCCACGTGGCTGGCCCATAATAATCTATAATACGCTGGGAGGCCATTCATTATCTTCCCAGGCACCTATCTCTATGGGTCCCCTTTTCTTCCTATGATTCACATCATACACTTTAACACCTAAAGTCTCACCTGTTTCAATAGGCAACAAGAAGAAGGATGGTTTTAACATACCCAACACACATGCCCCTTCCCAGTCCTGTGGTAACTCCGAATAGGCCTTCTTACCACAGATCCAGTACAAATTCGCTGGGGCTCTCCAGTTAGATGTGATGGATAGATCAAACCATACGTCCTTTAAATTGGCATATCTTGCAAGCGGGTTAGATGGTTCTGAGACATTTGAAGCCGACCACCAAGTTGTATTCTTTGTATCATCATCATAAGCTTTTTGCCCTAGACAAGTTAATTCTCCTACAGAAGTATTATACATCATTCCTTTCCTCGCTATGCAAACATAACCTATGATGGAGGTCTTCAATCTCCACTCAGATTTACCTCTAACACTCATATGATAGTCGGCTTGTGTAGATATTAATTGGTCAACTGCCTCAGAACCGGACATTACCTCCTTTGCTTCCCAAGGCCATTGGTCTCCCATGTTAGTACCTCCACACACATAGCGGTTGGTAACATTAAGACTACCGGCAATACTCTCGGCTAAATCAATGAACAAGTTTTTAGCATTATGGGGGATCTTATTATCTATGCTCATCTCTTCATAAAAGGAATGGTATACTTGATGAGTTTGGGAGGTTACCGTATCAGTCTCTATCCCTATAAACAATATTGTCCCAGGGTCTAAACCCGTCCCATATATTTGAAACCCAAATAAATTACCATATTTATCTAAGAACTTGTCAGGGTTATTTATAAGTATATGGATTGGATTGCATTCCATAGACTTACAATATGGATCAATAGGCAACTTAGTCACAATCATGTCCTTGTCTACTGTCTGTCCCCAAGTCGCCCACCCCACACAAGACCAATATGGGCAGAAGTTATAATCTCTATTTGGACATCTTGGACTTACATATCTATTTTTACTACTGGGACAAATATATTTATCGTTAGACCCATACGTCCTCTCCCATCTAAGATCCCCACATATATTCCACGGCTTTCTACCACTTGATATTGCTTTACACGCATCAAATAGCAGAGCACCTGAAGAATATACGGATTCTAATACCGTCTTATTAATTAGGGTTCCCTGAGGATCTCCATTTCTGAGAGTCAACCAAATTGTACGGGGTTGATACTCAGGACTGAAGCACTTAGGTTCTCCTACTCCTAAATGACACACACTATATTCTATATTTAAGTATCTACATCTTGATACATCTCCTTTACACTCATATTGCGAATGCCAAATTAGGGTCTGGGATATATGGTTACCTGTTCTTGTAGTCTTAATGCATACCTCACAGCTAGGAGTGTCGGTACCTCTACCTTCCTGAATATAAAAATACACATAAATAAACATTATTAAAAATACATCTTTCGTCGTCATCCTCAGTCTTCGTCCGTGCGAAGGCACCTCAGCTTCCAGGATGTAAGGGCTGCAGGGAATGGAGTTCTGCTCGTCTTCACAGGGGTCCCCTCAAGACTTTCCCTGACTTATACACTCGTTGGTGAGTGGACAGGCTTTATTATGGCCTTCTCACTCACTTACCAAGTCTCTGAAACAATAAAATTTGTGATCCACAAGGTTCCTCGTCACTCCGACTGAGTCGTGCGTTTTAACCGGATTTTGCAGGGATTCTCTGGATTTGCTGTAACTTGCCAGGAATCGGCTGCTGCTGGTTTAACCCTGGAGTGATGTATCCACGGAGCCACTTCGGCTACTTTTATCGCTGTAGGGGTAGACAGAAGAACAACATAAGGACCTCTCCACTTGGGCCCTAACGGCACATTATTCCACTCTTTAATCCACACTTGGTCGCCTGGGTGGTAACTATGAATTGGGGGATAAATATTCACAGGTAATCTATCTTGTACCCATTTCTGTACCTCCTCCATAGTCTTACCCAACTCTACAACCTGCTGCCGGGTAATTCCTTCTCCCAACTGACTCAAATCCCCCCTTAAGTTACCAAGCACGGGAGGTGGTCGCCCGTACATGATTTCAAAAGGAGAGAGGCCCATCCTTCTGGTAGGTGTACTACGGATTCGCAATAGAGCTATGGGCAAGAGAACGTTCCACTTAAGTTGGGTTTCCTGACACATTTTAGCCAACTGATTCTTAATAGTTCTATTCATTCTCTCTACCTTACCAGAACTCTGGGGTCTATATGCCGTATGAAGCCTCCACTTTATACCAAGCATATGAGTCAATTGTTGTAGGCACTGATGAACAAAAGCTGGACCATTGTCCGATCCTATAGAGCAGGGTAGTCCATATCGGGGTATTATTTCTCGTAGCAGGAATCTCACGACTTCTCCTGCTTTCTCTGTACGAGTAGGACATGCTTCTACCCAGCCTGAATAGGTGCACACCACTACCAGCAGGTAGCGATGTCCACCCGATTTAGGCATCACTGTATAGTCAATTTGTAAATCGGACATGGGAAGTCCCCCCATAAACTGGACTCCTGGTGGCTTTACTGGTCCTTGTCTTGCATTATTTTTAGCACACGTTACACATCTACGTACAATGGCCTGAGTCAAGTTGGACAATCTTGGTATGTAGAAATGTTTTCTGAGAGATTCTTCTGTACTGTCTCTCCCAGAATGTGTCCCGTTATGATAGTTTTGGACAATTTCTACCGCTAGTGATGCTGGAATAACTATTCTTCCATCTTCTAACTGATACCATTTGTTCTCCAAATACTTTCCAGGTTCAGTCCTTAACCACTCCTCTTCCTGAGCTGTATAAATTGGAGTCCATTGAGACAGTGGAGCTGGTATAAGAGCAGCTATATGCCCCACATATTCCTGTCTTCCTGATTCAGCAGCACGCTTAGCTGCACTATCTGCCATCCGATTCCCTTTGGTTACATCACCATCTCCTCTCAGATGCGCCCGACAATGTATAATACCGACTTCTTTCGGCTCCCACACTGCTTCCAATAGTTGTAGGATCTCAGCTGCGTATTTGATTTCTTTGCCTTCTGAATTCAATAGTCCTCTTTCTTTATACAAAGCTCCGTGGGCATGAGTGGTTAAAAACGCATACTTGGAGTCCGTGTAGATGTTCACTCTTAAACCTTCAGCCAATTGTAACGCTCGTGTCAGTGCTATCAATTCTGCCTTTTGTGCTGATGTTCCTTTTGCCAGTGGCCGAGCTTCTATCACCTTGTCTATCGTTGTTACTGCATATCCTGCATAGCGGATCCCTTCTTTTACATAACTACTGCCGTCGGTGTAATATTGAACATCAGGGTTCTGGATGGGAAAATCACGAAGATCTGGTCTACTTGAAAATACTTCATCCATTACTTCCAAACAATCATGTTGACTTTCAGTAGGTTGTGGCAAAAGGGTAGCTGGATTTAAGGTATTTACAGTCTCTAAATGCACTCTTGGGTTTTCACACAACATTGCTTGATACTTGGTCATACGGCTGTTACTAAACCAATGATTTCCTTTGTAATCCAACAACGTCTGTACTGCATGTGGAACTCGTACATAAAGTTCTTGACCCAGAGTGAGTTTATCGGCTTCAGCTACTAGCAGGGCGGCTGCAGCTACAGCTCTTAGACAAGGTGGAAGTCCGCTGGCCACTGCATCCAGTTGCTTAGACATGTAGGCAACAGGTCTTTGCCATGATCCCAAGTACTGTGTCAATACTCCCACAGCCATTCTTCTTTGCTCATGTACATACAGGTAGAATGGCCGTGTGTGGTCAGGTAGACCTAATGCTGGGGCACTCATCAAAGCCCTCTTCACATCTTCGAATGCCGTTTGCTGTTCTTGAGTCCATAAGAAGGGGTCATGCTCTGTACCTTTGATAGCTGCATACAGAGGTTTTGCCAGTATCGCGTAGCTGGGAATCCATATCCTACAGAAGCCTGCTGCCCCCAAGAATTCTCGCACTTGTCTTCTATTCCTGGGTATCGGTATTTGGCACACAGCTTCTTTTCTCTCTGGCCCCATAATTCTTTGACCTTCAGAGATATGGAATCCCAGATATTTGACAGTTGGCAAACACAACTGAGCCTTCCTTCTTGACACCTTGTATCCTGCCTTCCAGAGGATGTGTAGTAGATCATGCGTTGCTTGCTGACATACTTCCTTTGTAACTGCTGCTATCAACAAGTCATCTACATATTGTAATAATACACACTCTCCTGGGATAGACTCAAAATCTAGTAGATCTTGGCTTAGAGCTGAACCAAATAGGGTAGGTGAATTTTTAAACCCCTGGGGCAATCTTGTCCAGGTCATTTGGCGTTTCGAGCCCGTTACAGCATTTTCCCATTGGAAAGCAAAGATACATTGGCTCTCTACGGCAATTCGGAGGCAAAAGAAGGCATCTTTGAGATCTAAGACTGTAAAGTAAGTAGCCCCGCCCGGAATTAAAGCAAGCAGGTTATACGGATTGGGCACGACTGGATGTATACTAACAACCGCATCATTGACTGCTCTCAAGTCCTGCACAGGTCGATACTCATCTGTACCGGGCTTTTGAACAGGCAGCAATGGGGTGTTCCAGGGGGAAGTACAGAACTTTAGGATACCATACCGTATGAACTTATCCAGATAAGATTGGATGTTCTTCTTAGCCTTCTGCGGAATATGATATTGTCTCAGGCTTACTGGATAAACCCCAAGTTTTAGTTCGATTTTAATAGGTGGAATATTGCGGGCCAGTCCTGGTGGGTTGTTCTCTGCCCAAACTCCTGGTATGTTAAATAAGGATTCATCACTCCTCGGGTTTTGGCTAGTCAACACTGTATAAAGTCGCCACTCTTCTTCCTTTGGTACGGACAATGTCATAATACCTGAGGGTCCATTAAACTTTAAGGATGTTGTTCCATTTGGTAGGAACGTAATCTGCGCTTGTAATTTGGATAGCACATCACGTCCCAGCAATTGGACTGGACACTCAGGCATATAAAGGAATTGATGTTTTACTACGTGGCCTCCCAATGTACAGAGTCGACTTTTAAGAACCGGTTTTTCAGCACTTCTTCCAGTTGCTCCTATTACAGTAATAGTTCTTCCAGATGGAGGAGCAACTTGATTAGTCACCACCGAATGTTCAGCACCAGTGTCGATCATAAACGCACTCCTTTTTTCCCCTATTGATACATCGACCATAGGCTCCGCTCGACCAAGGGGGATGGAGCCCGGTCGGTATCAATAGTCCTCCATGACCGTGTCAGCCAATCCCACAAAGTCCCTACCTTCTCTATCGCGGGACCTTTGCGCTGCTGGATAGTACCTATCTTCCCTTACACTTCCTCTGTTCCCATTACTCCCTCTATTACCATTACTCCCTCCGGGGCCTCCTCTACCTCTCGCTCTGCCTCTAAAGTTTCCATAACCTGCCCTGGGTAAGTCTCTCTCATACTGCTCTCTTTGCGGACACTCATTCCTCCAATGCCCTTCTTCCTTGCAGTACGCGCACTGATTCCTACTCAAAGGCTCCCTATTCCATCTACCATCGCCTCTATCTGGGCCCCGTCTATCTAAGCCTGCGATCGCTACCGCTAGCATATCTGCCTTTCTACGCATCTTGCGCTCTTCCTCTTTCTTACTTTCTGTTTCCCTATTCATATATACTTTGTTCGCTACCTCCATTAGTTGGGTGATAGACATACCTGCAAACCCTTCTAATTTCTGTAGCTTGCGCTTAATATCTCCGTAAGCTTGGCTGACAAAGGCGGAGTTTACCATTCGGGAATTATCAGCGTCTTCCGGATTAAAGGGGGTATACAAGCGGTATGCCTCCAATAATCGGTCATAAAAGACACTGGGCGCTTCATCACTTTTCTGAATCACCTCAACTGTCTTCGACATGTTAATAGCTTTCTTCCCTCCGGCTTTCATGCCAGCAATTATAGCATCTCTATAGGCTTTAAGTTGAGCCATATCTGCGCCATTTACATTCCAGTCAGGATCGGTGTTAGGGTAATGTGTTGCGGCCCATGCTGCCGGATTGGCTTGATTTAAAGCACGGGCTCTCTCCTCTAGCGCCTTAATGGCCGCTTGGTTAATCCTTGTCCTTTCCTCATTATTGAACAATGTCATTAATAACTGCTGGCAATCAGCCCATGTCGGGTTATGTGTCTGAACTATCGAGGTGAACAGATGGGTCATAGCTTGTGGTTTCTCAGTGTACGAGGAATTGTGGGTCTTCCAATTCAAGAGATCGGTAGTCGTGAACGGGACATATACGAAGACTGGGTCAGCATGTGCCATTTGACCTGCGACATCGATATAGGCTGACCCAGGATTCAGACGAAGAGGCATCTGATAATGTTTTAATTGTTGGGTACCGGTCAGTTGTCGGGTTAGTATGGGGCTACGTGGAGGGGCGTCAGTTAAAGGTTCCGGTCGAGAGGTAATAGGGCATGAGGATGTGGGAACTTGTTTTTGTGAAAAATTAGTGAATAGTATACTCTGAGCCGAGCTAGAAGAAGCTTGACCGGAAGTTTGAAGTGGCGCCAAATCAGGATATTCAGATCTAATGGGGGTTGGTCCTGGTTCAGGAAGGGGAGTTTTAATACGAGGGGGGGTGGATTCTGTACTGGAGGAGGAAGCGGAAGTGGATGGGGGCAAGAGGGGAAGGGGTGCAGAACTTCCTGCATTCGCGTCACTTCCTCTTAAAGGGAAGTAAGGGGGCGGCAAAGGGATCTCGGACTCAGGGGGCGTGTCCAAAATGGGTCTAACACCGGTCCTAGTGGACAAATAAGTCCTGGCCACCATGAGGCGACATTGCTCC
>OW240922.1:70881974-70903694 GCA_933207985.1 Pelobates cultripes | reverse complement strand
AAGAGGACCGACCAAGCCTCTTCTTCCATCTCCCTGTTACAGAAATCACTGCCATATCCATACAAATTGTACAGAATGTCCAGGATACTTTTCCATGGACAAATGTTGTCGCCTGTTGAACGAGGTGACCTTGCTCGGGTCCCAGGTGTACGGTTCCTAAAATGGCTGCCATATACACGTCCACTGATAGGAGACGCGGAAGGTATTAAACTGATCAGAACAATACTAAACACACCACCAATAAGGTTTCTCTCCTGTATGGCTCCTCAAATGATGCTTAAGATTAGAAGCGGCTGAAAAGCATTTCTCACACTCCGAACAAAAATATATTTTTTTAACATTCTCTCCACTTTGAACGAAATGACGTTTTGGGAAGAGATTAACATAATTAAACACAGGCAGTAAAAATACAGTTTTTAGCCATACACTGTAACTTTAAAACTACACATCCCATCTTCATAATTACATATTTGGAATCAGTACACTTAAAACATAAACATAACCAAAAATCAGCCAAATCCATCCAGGGGTTAAAAAGTTAGCTGGAGGTCCCTTTATGACCGACCGCAAGCACATTTTCCTGCCCAAAACAGCTCCATAGATTTGGGCTGTGAGGTCGGTCTATTTCAGGCTGAAACTACCAAGTCCCATCAGCTGAATGGACTTAGTCTCGCAAGCTGAAATAAGGCTGAAAAAAAAAACGCAAGTTGAAAGACTAAGTCCCATCACGAATGGGACTCTTAGTCTCTGCAGCTGAAATAATTTCCCATTTACTGAACCAAGTGGAAAATAGCAAGGCAGGCACAAAGGGTTTGCACCAGGTCTGGGGACACAGGGGACACCGTCTTAAAGGGGCCGTGTCCCCAACAAGTCTGGGGACACGGCCTTAAAGGGGCAGTGTCCCAATCTTCCTGATGTCCCAAAAAAGGTGCCTAAAGGGCCAGCACCAGTCATAAGAGTCCATAAGCCCCAATATGCCCACCGACAGTCTTAAAGCGCCATACACACCAAATAAAAGTGCATACATTTTCACAATCTCCCAGGGGCCATAGTCATGCGGGAGGAGGCTGGCAAAGAGGCTTCTCCACAACCCAGGGAAACAGGGCAATTTGCCATTTAAAGGGCCCGTTACAAATAGTAGTTTGTAACAAGGTGTCAATCCATATCTGCCAAGTGACCCGATGTAGGGGGAACAGTCCCTATTCTGCTCTGTGTCAGTGTGTATCAGGGATCCTTAGGACAGGTGTCAATCCATATCTGCCAAGTGACCCTATGTAGGGGACCAGTCTCTATTCTGCTCTGTGTCCGTGTGCATCAGGGGCTCTGAGGACAGGTGTCAATCCATATGTCAAGGTGTCAACATGTCATATGTCAGGTGTCAATCCATATTGATTGTGATTTAGGAATGTTAGGTGATTTCTGCCCTTTATGGATTAAAACCAGACTCTGTATCAACTGTGTAATTTTCCATGGGAGTTTTGCCATGGATCCCCCTCCGGCATGCCACAGTCCAGGTGTTAGTCCCCTTGAAACAACTTTTCCATCCCTATTGTGGCCAGAAAGAGTCCCTGTGTGTTTTAAAATTCGCCTCCCCATTGAAGTCAATGGCGTTTCGGGCGGTTCGCCGGTTCGCGAACATTTGCGGAAGTTCGCGTTCGCCGTTCGCGAACCGAAAATTTCGGGTTCGCGACATCACTACTTCTAAGTGTGTGGATGGAGATATATTCTGGAGAGTGTTGCTTCTAAGTGTGTGGTTGGAGATATATTCTGGAGAGTGTTGCTTCTAAGTGTGTGGTTGGAGATATTCTGGAGATAACCTGGAGGTAATCTGAGGTATTCAGGAGGATAAATAAAAAGTTAAGATTCGATTGATTTAAATTAATTATTCACCTCATTGGAATGGCAAACTTAGTTCAGTGTAATAGCTGCTATGCATTTGTTTCACATTCCACTTTTTGGAGGTTTGGTTGTTGTCTAATCTGTAGACAGTTCTCTATCTTGCGGCAGGAGATTGTATTTTTGAAGTCTGAGATTTGTAAATTATCTGGTAAACAAACTCAGACTGGAACTGCTGCAAAGCCACTGCTGCAGAGACATACTAGGAATGGCAGAAGGATTACTGTAGGATCTGGTAGACTTAGAGTTGTGGATAAAAGGCATATTGCATAGTCTGTTGCTCTACATAATTAATTTTCTGCACTTTCAGAGTGTAATGGTGTTGTGGAGAGAGGCACTGAGGCTAGTGGTGTTGTGGAGAGAGGCACTGAGGCTAGTGGTGTTGTGGAGACAGGCTTAGAGACTATGGTGAGGCCTAATAGAAAGCAGTTGTTGTTGGGGGATTCCATCATAAGAGGTGTGGAGATGGACAATGGTGGTCTTGTGAGATGTCTTCCCGGAGCTACTGCTCACAGAGACAGGAGACGTATTTGTAATATTGTTAAGCGAGCAAAGCAGGAAGGGGAATTGGATGTACTTGTCCATCTAGGGACAAATGACTTGGCTTGCAATGAGGTTTCAGAGGTTAAGGAAGTTTTTAGTGTTTTTGCCAATGATATACGGCAGGTTGCTTCCACACTGTCATTCTCTGAAGTTCTGCCTGTGCATAACACTCAGAACGACAGGCGGATGCGTATTAGGGACTTTAATTTGTGGCTTGGTGAATGGTGTCGGGAGCAAGGATTTGGCTTTATTTCTCATGGTAGCTCTGTTTGGAATGGAAATAACCTGTACAAAAAAAGATGGTTTGCATCTTTCTCAAAAGGGAACAAATGTTCTCAGTGAGCAGTTCAGAGGTTTTGCTAGGATGTATTTAAACTAGGGGGGGGGGGCAAAAGGGTGATAAAACATCAATCCAATTGTCCCCCAAAACAAGGACAGAAGGTGCCTGTAGCAAGTGTGTTAAAAAATGATAAGCTTAGAGTCATGTCTACAAATGCTCGCAGTTTAGGGAATAAGATCCATGAACTTGTGGCAATAATGGCAACTGATAGTGTAGATTTAGTCGCTGTTACTGAGACATGGTACAATGAGAAAAATGACTGGGACATAACAATACCAGGGTACTCTTTATATAGAAAAGATAGGGAAGGCAAGAAAGGGGAAGGGGTGGCCTTGTATGTGAAGGATAGCATAAAATCTAGCCTAATAAAAGTTAGTGAGGCAAACATAGAGTCCGTTTGGGCTACGTTAGAATTTGGTAATCACACAGTAACTCGTGTAGGTGTGATTTATAGGCCCCCAGGACAAATTGAAGAGTTAGATAATCTACCAGTTGAGGAAATAGCTAAAATGACAATGAAGGGGGAAGTTATCATCATGGGTGACTTTAATCTTCCTAATGTAAATTGGAAAACAAAATTAGCTACTTGTGCCAGGAGCACACATATTCTAAACTCCCTACTGGGATTGTCTCTAAAACAAGTTGTTGAGGAGCCAACTCGTAAAGAGGCCATACCAGATTTAGTGTTAACAAATGGAGATTTGGTATCAGATATTACTGTAGGTGAAAGTTTAGGATCCAGTGATCATCAGTCAGTGTGGTTTAATATAAGAACAGTGACTGAGTCACACCACACAAAAACAAACGTTTTAGACTTTAGAAAAACAGACTTTTCTAAAATTAGAATATGTGTAGAGGAGTCATTATCAGACTGGAGAAATTTAAATGGAGTCCAAGAGAAATGGGATTATTTAAAAGTTGCACTATTGAAGGCAACAGAAAATTGCATTAGGCTTGTCAGTAAAAGCAAAAAATTCAAGAAACCACTGTGGTACTCCGCAGATGTGGCCAAAATAGTTAAACACAAAAAGTTAGCATTTAGGAATTATAAAAAACCCAGAGTGAGGAAGACAAAATGATCTATAAAATTAGGCAGAAAGAGGCTAAGCAAGTTATAAGAGCTTCCAAATCACACACAGAAGAGAAAATAGCACAGTCAGTAATAAAGGGGGACAAAACTTTTTTTTAGATACATAAATGAGAAAAGAAAAGTGAAACAAGGATTAGTTAGAGATACTAGCTTACTGCCTCAATTAATATTTTTGTTCGGTATTTACAGATGAAAATAAAGGAAAGGGACCTCAGTTAAGAAAAAGAATAAATGAGTCATTTATTACACATGAGTTTACAGAGAAAGAGGTTCTATTTCAACTGTCAAAAGTAAAGACAAATAAGTCAATGGGACCTGATGAAATACACCCAAAGCTATTAAAAGAGCTTAGTGGTGTACTAGCAAAACCATTAACAGATTTATTTAACCAATCATTGTTAACAGGAGTAGTCCTAGAAGATGAACGTGATTCAGATGAGTGAGCAATTTAGACCAACTGAATAATATACAGATCACCAATAGCCAACATTTAGCTCTGAGGCCAAAACCAGACTAACAATTCATTGAGCCCTAGGCAGAGCACCACGGAAAAAGGATATCTGCCCGTCCTCTGCTACTTTTATTGGTAATTGGGGATTCCCGGGAACAACTACCAGTTTAGGTTAGTGTTTAACTATTATTATTGCAATTTATATATTCCAACAGATTCCGTAGCGCTTTACAATATTCTAAAAAGGGGGGATTTAACTATAAATAGGACAATTACAAGAAAAGTTAAAGCAACGATAGGTTGAAGAGGACCCTGCTCAAACGAGCTTACAGTCTATAGGAGGTGGGGTGTAAAACACAATAGGATAGGAAGTGGCAATTAAATAAGGTGGGAATGAAGCTGAGCTGCAGGAGAGAGCAGAGTGCTGACCTTTAGGAGAGAGCAAGGCACTTTTTAAACGATTGAAGACTAGGGTAGAGTCTGATGGCGTTAGGAAGGCTATTTCATAGGAAGGTAGCCGCCCATGAGAAGTCCTGCAGCCGGCATGAGTTGGCCGTACAGGTGCGAGTAGCGGACAGGAGAAGGTCCTAGGCAGAGCGGAGAGACCTAGAAGGGGCATACCTGCGGATCTGTGAAGAGATATAAGAGAGGCTAGAATTGTTCAATGCTTTTTAGGTATGGGTTAGTACTTTGAATGGACTCCTACAGGATACAGGAAGTAAGGACTGAGATAGGTGAGGTGTGAGAGGACAGACTAAAGAGGAAAATCAGTCTGGCGGCAGCATTCATTACAGATTGTAGCGGGGCAATACGATTTTTAAGAGGACCAAATAGGAGAGGGTTATAATAATCCATGTGGGAAATTACTAGAGCATGGACAAGTTCCTTAGTAGCATCTTGCATAAGAAAGGGGTGGATGCAGGCTATGCTTTTAAGATGGAATCTACAGGATTTGGTAACATATCGGGAGGCTCAAAGGTGAGGTCAGAATCAAGTATGATGCCAAGACAGCGTGCTTGCAAGCATGGACTGATGTGGATACCACTAACTTGAAGGGAAAGCAAAATAGGAGGAGGAGGAGAGACAAGGAGTTTTAGAGAGATTGAGTTTCAGAAAGCAGGAGGACATCCAGTCAGAGATGGAAGAAAGGCAAGCAGTGACACGTTGCAGAACAGCAGGGGATAGGTCCGGGGAGGAGAGATATATGTGGGTGTCATCAGTGTAGAGGTGATAATGGAATACAAATGAGGTAATAAGTTTGCCAAGAGAGGCAGTATAAAGAGAAAATAGAAGGGGGCCAAGGAGAGAGGCTTGGGGGACTCCAACAGAGACAGGACGAAGGGAGGAGGTATCATTAGAAAAGGAGACACTGAATGAGCATTGGGTGAGATAAGAGGAAAACCACGAGAGGACAGAGTCACAGAAACAGAGAGATTGAAGAGTTTGAAGACGTAGAGCAAGATCAAGGCAGCAGAGAGGTCAATAAGAATTAGTATGGAGTAATGGCCTTTGGATTTAGCTGCAATTAGGTCATTAGTAACTTTGATAAGAGCAGTCTCGGTAGAGTGGAGGGGGCGGAATTAATTGAGTAAGCAAATAGCTTCTCTTACCCATTTCAATTCAAGATGGTTGGGCAGAGTTTTTATCAAAGTTTTTTTATCAAAAATGCTGGATCCCCCCTTCCCCCCTGACACACTCAGGATACCACTACTCTGACCCACTTTCCCAGAGAAATACATTCACACACACACATACATGCATTCCAGACACTATCACAGGTACACACGTAAACCTCAATACACACTGCCAGGCTTACATACATACTATACACGCACACAATCACAAGGATAAAACACAAATTTATGCATACACCCTGCGACACACACTGCACAACACTCAAACACACACTCTTCTATACACATACATTGCTCAACATACATCCAGCTACATACACTACTACACACACTATAACTACAATCACATACATAGCTAAAAACATACCCAGCTACATACACAAACATTGCTACACACACAGTTTAAATTAATTTAAACTGACGTTTTATTCAGCCACCTTCCAATTGGCTTCCAAGCGGTCCAGAGTGTGTGGGGGGGGAGGGGGGAGGGGGCTTGCATAGGGCTCTGGATCATGGGTCGCAAGTACCTTTTCTAACCTTCCAGCACTGCCATTCAGCTGTGAAAAGCTGGCAGTTAGTAGGGCCTCATTGGATAACTGTCTGTCACCTCTTGTTGGTGACCCTGTGGGTGAAGGATGTAAAACAAATATACTTAGGGAGCCTTAAGTGTTGACTTTTTTTCATTATTTAGTTCATTTATACTTGTTTTAGCACTGAATAACGTGTCCTGTAATCTACCTCTGGTAATGTCATGGGGTCTCATCAACCATCCTTGAGCTAGAATTCTGAGCTGGCTAATGTAAGTTATGTGCGTATGGTTTGTTTTGCACAGTGTGATATTTCTTGTTCTCGCTCAGTCAATGAATGGCGATGGAGTTGGCTTCTGGAACGGAGAGTCACCAAGGAGAAGAGGAGCCTCAGAAGTCAGTAGAGACCCGGGTAAGGTAGAAAGCCATTGCAAAACGTCTTACCCCATTACCGGGAACCAGGTCATGGAACTCTTGGCATCATGATTGGAGAAACCATATAAATTAATAGCACCAGCAACACAATCTTTGAAATAGCATGAGGCTCTGCACATTTAAGAGGAGTAGAACAATCCTTTTCAACATTAAAAACATTGTCCAATTGATTGCTCTAACATGGTAAATTCCTCCATATGTATATTTATATTGGTTACACAGTCAATAAAAGATGCTGCCTTATAATCATAGCATAGCATGTAAGATTTTTGAGTTGCCCTATGCCTGCCTTTCTTTCAGATGACAAAATTGAGTTATCGTTTATTAAAAAAAAAAAAAAAAGCCCCTTTAAGTGAAACTATGCGTTGTTTACAATGTTGTTGGTATATAGCAACAGCAGTTGGTAGCGGCCACAAAATACCAACTCGTTTTCTACCTTGTTGCGGTCTGCTACTAAAGTCCACAGCTTTGTATTGCCAACACTATAGTGTTCCTTTAGATAGTGACAGCCATTTTAGAGGATAATGGCTTTTTGGTAAAAATTAGAAACATTGGTCAAGAATCTGTTTTTAGTGTTCTACAAGTTATTTCTGAGATTATTTCAGGGCTGAATTTACCTCTTAATCCATTTAGGCAAGGGGACATTCATTAAACCATTTCATTCTATAGAATTTACATCTAATGGATCCTACAACAGAAAGTGCTAGACTGCTCCAATGAGAAAAAAAAAATTAAAAAAATGATTTTGCAACGTATGCTCCTCTGAATCTATTCAAATTAACAACATAGGGTCTATATCCTCACAATTTGCTTCAATGTTAACTTTTCAGAGTGCAGCTGGGAGCCAGACTATTACTCATTCCGATGGGCCTCAAGACATGTGCTTACTTTGTTTGATGGGCATCTGGCTTTGGACATATCTACACCAGGTCCCAGTTTACAAAAGTAGACTTGTAGGTGAGGAATCTTATTATCCAAATTCTGCTTCAATCAATATATACTTTAAAGTGATTTACAACTGATCTTGAAGAGTAGCAGTCACCAGGATTTAAAAAAAAAAAAAATGCTGTTATGTGGTGTGAAAAATTTAATTAAAGGACCACTATAGTGCCAGGAAAACATACTCGTTTTCCTGGCACTATAGTGCACTGAGGGTGCCCCCACCCTCAGGGTCCAAATCCCGCCGGGCTCTAGGGGGTGGAAGGGGTTAAATTTACCTCTTTCTCCAGCGCCGGACGGGGACTCTTCTCCTCCATATCGCAGTCATTGGCTGAATGCGCATGCGCTGCAGGAGCCGCGTGCGCATTCAGCCAGTCCATAGGAAAGCATTCTCAATGCTTTCCTATGGACGCTGGCGTCTTCTCACTGTGAAAATCACAGTGAGAAGCGCGGAAGTGCCTCTAGCGGCTGTCAATGAGACAGCCACTAGAGGCTGGATTAACCCTCTTATAAACATAGCAGTTTCTCTGAAACTGCTATGTTTATAGAAGAAAGGGTTAACCCTAGCTGGACCTGGCACCCAGACCACTTCATTAAGTTGAAGTGGTCTGGGTGCCTATAGTGGTCCTTTAAATATAGGTATCTACACACCATAATGAAATTTGCCTTTCGACTGGGAGACTCCATCTTAGGTCTGTGACAATCATTATAATAACCTTTGTTCTTTGTACCTGGCGGTTAGCACAGGGACGAGGAGAACTTAAACAATGTTTCTCCTTTTCTACATTCATTTGCCCTGATGTTGCCTTGCCTGAACTGGCTTATGATATAATTTGCCAAATCTTTATTCTAAATTGGAAAACAGAAAATGTCATTAAAGAAAAAAATAATAAAAAACAAAAATTATATATATATATATATATAAATTATAGTAGTTATAGGTGATTTTCAATGTTTTATTCAACACTCCTTTGGAGAGCATGGCATGACAATTTGTCATTTCTAACATCTTTACAATTTACACTATGTTAAAGGAACACTCCAAGTACCATAACCACTATAGTACACTGTAAGTGTCATAGGCCACAGCTTTGCTTTCCAGATTAACTTTGCAGAGGAATCCAGTTCGACGAGCTAAGCACAGCTGTGTAGGGCTACTCTAATTTACTGAAAGCATTAGCTGACCACTCTCAACCAATGAGCATAGGCTTGTATCGTACTGTACTGTGCTTAGCTCAGGTGAGACATGCAGCATGGGCACCCGGAGGACGCAAGTTGTCAAACTGTTCTTAAACAGTTTGACAAATTACTCTGGCACACAATCAGGGTACTCCTGGTACCATTATCACAAAAACATGCTATGGAAGGGTTACTCCAGCCTCCATAACCCCTTCTGCTTTTAGAAGTGGTCATGGAACAGCGAATCAATATTTTCAATGTACAATGCAGATAACTATGTATACCAATACATAGTTATCTCAAATTTATGCCGGGGGCTTGTTACACCCCTGGCACACTCGACTTGGCCACCAGGAAATCACTCAATGTTAATTTTGTGTAATATTTACGTCCGTCGTCAGCACTCTGAGTGCGCATTGCGACAACCAGCTTCTACCCTTGCAGGCAGTTCTGGGAGCGCAACTGCAAAGGGACGCTTGTATGAACCTTCCCTCCCAGGCCTCCATTGACATTTATTTTTTTATGACCAGCTCTGTCCACCCCACACTCTATCCCTTCCCTCTCTTATGGCTGCAGGGAATTGGCTCTGTCTATAAAGAAACTTGTGGTCACAAGGCATCCTCCATAGACCTTATAAACTCCGCACACGAATGGGAGAATGAGAAGTATTTGACTGGACCTCAGCATGGAAAGGAGTGATGTAATGTGACAATGGACGGGGCATGGAAACGCTAGAGGAGAGCTTTACTTTGTGCTGGCATCTGGGTAAAATATATTTTAAAAATAAATTATCATTAAAAATAGGGTGAGGGGAAGTAGCAACTATAAAAAAAAAAAAATTGTACTATGGAAAAATGTTAGAGTAACCTTTTGTTTGTGGTGTTTCTTATTTATTATTATCACTATTTATATAGCACCAACATATTCCTCAGCACTTTACAATATTATAAAGACTGAAATTTAAATATGAGACAATTACAAAATGTTACAGGAACAAGGTTGATTTATATATTGTAATTTAGTTATAACTGTATTACCCCATTATCGCTAAATGTCTAACATTTTATAAAAAAAACACTAACTTTATTTTTTGTGATAGCCTTATCTCTTTTAAGATACTAAATATATATTGGCAAAGACCACTAGGGTTTTTGCAGGAATGAACAGGCAGAGTCAACATTTCATAACTTCGTTTCTAAGAAAGAGAAAAAAAATGAAAGAAAAAAATTACCAGAGAACATTTTTAAAAGACATGAAAAACATAACATGATATCTTTTCTGCCCTATCCAATAGCAGGCGTGTGTGCAAAACCTCATAGCACTTCGTGCGGTTACCCAATACTTGAGGTCATTGAAGTGTACACACACACACACTCTTATTACTTTACTTTCACTTGTGCCAGAATATATTTGGCACTTGGAGAGACCTCCTTGTATTTATTTGTGGATGTTTATCATGTTTGAGACAAAAATGTGGATATGAAAAGTTATCTACCTCTTCTAATTCCCGACTTGGATGGATCGTCACTAGAATAGTCATTATATGATCCATACACAAGATTGTGATCAATTGCGTGCTATAGTTCATTTGGTACAATGTTTAAAAAGTAGCGATGTACATGGGCAAAATATTTGGTTCGGTAATTCGGGTAAGTAAAAAATTAGTCTGCTTCAGCAATTTGGACCAATGGCAGAGTAATGGACAGGGGGCTCCTAGTGCTTGGACTGCCACCACAACCACTTACACATCTATAGGGCTCCAAATGCCTGGTCTGCCACCACAACCACTTACACATTTATAGGACTCCCAGTGCCCGGACTCAGTGGCGTACTAAGGGGGGGGTGGAGGGGGTTGTCCGCCCCGGGTGCCACCAGGGTGGGGGGGTGCCATGACCAGGAGGAGCGCCGGCCCTCCCATGCTGCAGCTGCCCGAGCACTCTGTAGAGAGCCTCAGGCGGCTGCAGCTTTCCCGGGCTGGTGCGTCCATGAGGGCGCACCGCCTGGGCGCAGCCTGATGAGAGGGGCTGATAGGAGGGAAGCGCTCCCTCCTGTTACTCCCTCACTGTAGCGTCGCCGAGCCCAGTATAGTCCGCAGGTACAGGGAGCATCTGTCTCCTGTACCTGGCCGGACTAACAGGAAGTGCACACTGAGTGTGCACTTCCTGTTAGTCCGGCCGGGTACAGGAAACAAAAGCTCCCTGTACCTGCGGACCATACAGAGCTCGGAATGGGGGGAGAAAGACAAATTGGGAGGAGGGGGGGAGAAAGACAAATTGGGAGGAGGGGGGGGAGACAAATTGGGAGGAGGGGGGGGAGAAAGACATATTGGGAGGAGGGGGGAGAAAGACATATTGGGAGGAGGGGGGAGAAAGACAGGAGGAGGGGGGAGAAAGACATATTGGGAGGAGGTGGGAGAAAGACATATTGGGAGGAGGGGGAGAAAGACAAATTGGGAGGAGGGGGGAGAAAGATATATTGGGAGGAGGGGAAAGACAGGAGAGGGGGGGAGAAAGACATATTGGGAGTGAGGGGGGGAGAAAGGCTGGGAGGAGGTGGGGAGAAAGACATATTGGGAGGAGGTGGGAGAAAGACATATTGGGAGGAGGTGGGGAGAAAGACATATTGGGAGGAGGGGGGAGAAAGACATATTGGGAGGAGGTGGGAGAAAGACATATTGGGAGGGGAGGGGGGGAGAAAGCACAAATTGGGAGAGGGGGGAGAAAGACATTGGGAGGAGGGGGGAGAAAGACATATATTGGGAGGAGGGGGGGGAGAAAGACATATTGGGAGGAGGGGGGGAGAAAGACATATTGGGAGGAGGTGGGGAGAAAGACATATTGGGAGGAGGTGGGGAGAAAGAAATTAGGGGAGAAAGACATTGAGGAGGGTGGAGAAAGACAAATTAGGAGAGGGGGGAAGAAAGACAAAATTGTGAGGAGAGGGGGGAAGAAAGACAAAATTGGGAGGAGGGGGGAGAAGAAAGACAAATTGGGAGGAGGCGGGAGAAGAAAGACATATTGGGAGGAGGGGGGAAGAAAGACAAATTGGGAGAGGGGGGGAAGAAAGACAAATTGGGAGGAGGAGAAGGAAATTGGGGGGGAGAGATTGACATTCATCACACACACACACATACACACAATGCACCCCTTGCACACAGAAAAACACACAATGCATTACACACACAGACACACATACACAAGCAATGCAACCGTTACACACAATGCATCCCTTACACACACAGAAACACACAATGCATTCATTACACACACTCAATGCACCCCTTACACACATTCAATGCATCCCATACATACACAGAAACACACCTTGCAGCCCTTACACATACAAACACAATTTCACACAATGCATTCCTTACACACATATCAGGACATCCCCTACACACTCCACCCCCTGTGAACAAACTCATTGGTGGAACATGAAGGTGGACCCTGGGACCCAGACCTTGAGCTGTGTAAAGGGACCCCCAAAAATGGAGCTGCTTCCCGTTCTCCCAGAACATTGATTTTTGTGACCACAGTTACAAACCGCCTCCAGAGAGCCTGTTCTGCACCAGACCAGTGGAGCCAGACTGCAGCTAGAGCCCATCATCATCCTCATCTGGTTGTAAGTAGGCAATCTAGTATATTATTCGTGGCACTAAGCTCTAATTTACCTCACATTAAAGAAACAATATAGTCCCCAGAACCACTTCAGCTTAATGTCCCTGCAGGCCTTTTAATGTAAACACGACGGCACTGCAGCACTGGCGTTAGTTAACATGGCAAATCATATTTGTGGGGCATTGTGATGTCACATGGGGGGGCGGCAAACTTTACTTTTGCCTAGGGCGGCAAAAATCCTTGCACCGGCCCTGGCTGGAGGGGGCTGTGTGAGCTGTGGCCGCACAGTGCCCCATGGTAGTTAGGGAAAAGTGTATGTGTGACTGTCTGCCTGTAACTGAGTGTGTGACTGTCTGCCTGTAACTGAGTGTGTGACTGTCTGCCTGTAACTGAGTGTGTGACTGTCTGTCTGTAAATGTATGTGTGGGGCTGCAGGGATTTTGTAGACGGGGGCGGGGGTTTTGTATTGGGACAGGAGTCTTTATAAGGGGGGATAAGCAGGGGATTTGTGGAAGGGGGTTGCGGGGGTTTTGAAGACAGGGCAGTACAGGATTTGTAGAAGGGGCAGGACAGAGGTTTTGTAGGAGGGGTGGGGCAGGATAAGGGTTTTGTAGGAGGGGCTGTCAGCGGTTTTGCAAAGTTTACAAATTGTAAAAAAAAAAAAAGAAAGAAAACCTTTAAATTTTTTTACAGGTGCCAAGCACAGGATCTGCCCCGGGTGCCAAATGCTCTAGGTACGCCCTTGCTCGGACTACCTCCACAACCACTTACACATCTATAGGGCTCCCAGTGCCAGGAATCAGCTTATTGGCCAAGATTCCGGTCATCATTCACATAATTTTCCCTCCATCTCTCTTGTTTTGCAACTTTCCAGAAATCCAAAGCACTTTGGCAATTCGGACCAATGTTATTCGGTTCGGCACTTCCGAACTACCTAAATTCACTATATTATAAAAAATTTGCGCTCTCTGTTAACTTGCTTTTTTACCTAAATTCAGCACTTTGGACATTCGTAAGCATCCGAATTGCACGAAATTCATCCAACTGTACATTTGGAATGAAACAAATTGCACATGTCTATTAAAAATAAATATTCTCACAGTCTGTGTGCAACTAATCTGCAAAAGCAAGTGTGTACAAAGGTTTCTGTGTTTTAAAGTGGATTTTGAGGTTAAATAAAAATGTATCAAGGACACCATGTACAGAATAGAAATAGGTCAGAATGTTTGCAGAAATATTTAACTGAAGTTCATACTCTTGATGGTCCGCGATCAATTCAAAATGTATTGCCAATAATAAGGGGTAAAGAGCAGGGGCGTTTTAGCCGCGAGGCAAACAAGGCATTTGCCTTGGGCAGCATTTTCCAGGTGGCGGCAAAAAAAGCCGCCCCCCCCAAATGCCCAGGGCAAATGCCTTGTTAGTGTGTCTGTGTATCTGTTACTGTGTGTGTGTGTGTGTGTGTGTCTGTTAGTGTGTTAGTGTGTGTGTGTTAGTGTGTCTGTTAGTGTGTGTGAGAGTGTGTCTGTTAGTGTGTGAGTGTGTCTGTTAGTGTGTGAGTGTGTCTGTTAGTGTGTGTGTGTGTGTGAGTGTGTCTGTTAGTGTGTGTCTGTTAGTGTGTGTGTGAGTGTGTCTGTTAGTGTGTGTGTGTGAGTGTGTCTGTTAGTGTGTGTGTGAGTGAGTGTGTCTGTGGTGTGTGTGGGGGGGAGGGGGTTTGGGGTCGCGCCTGAGTTTTGTCCTGCCTAGGGCAGCACAAAACCAGGCTACAGCACTGGTAAAGAGGGCACAGTTACTGACCCTAATGATAGTTACACAGGTTGGCACATGTGACTTAGGCAGCCTGGATCTCTGTTCCGAGATGTACAATGTCAATTCCTCCTCCACCTCCCCACTCTCTCCCTACCAACCCCCTCTCCCCTTTTTTGTGCAGTGGGGACCGGTTAGTAATATGGAATTTTGATTTTTTTTTTAAAGAAATAGTTTAAAGGGAAACTATAGTCACCAAAACAGCTTTAGCTTAATTAAGCAGTTTTAGTGTATAGACCATGCCCGTGCAGTCACACATATCAATTCTCTGCCATTTAGTAGTTAAAGCGGCACGGTCACACCGAACTTACCTTTTTCCAATTGCTTCCTCTTTCCTACTCGGTCTTAGGGACTACTTCGTCTTGTGAAGTGCTCGTGTTGCTTTCATTTTCCATTTCCAAATGTCCTATTACGCAGACTAGGGTCCGCTGGAATGACTGAACTTCATCCAAACCGAATGTCGACAGTTTGTCCATTCATTTTCAGTCGATATTAGGTAATTTTTTTGGTTCAGAATTTCATTAGGAAGTATGAAATTCCAAAACGGGGCGCAGCTGCATCTTTCAGTCGTTTAGTAGATAGTACCCTAAATTGGTACCCTGTGTAATGGTCATATAATTGCAATCCCACAAGTATTAGGGAGCTATCTACTAAAAAAATTAAAGACCAAAAATTACTTACTATTAGTAAATAAGGAAGGTTAAATTATCCCTCCTGTCCATACTTGCTATGCAACAGGTAGGGGCATGTCTACTAAACAGTGAGAAGACAGTGGCTGATCACAGTTGTAAAGAAATATCCCCCAAATCCGATAAAGGGGGAGCTAGCACCGGTCCCCCATGGTGAACATTCATTAAAATCATTAACGGAGTGGGGGACATAGTAGAGACTACTAAATTAAATAGGGGACCTAGTGTTCCGTTAGCTCCTGTTAAATACCTGAAAAATAAAAAAGAACACCTTTTTTCTATCATCTTCCTTTTTCAGTCCCCCCAAAAAGCCAATTAAAACTCCATGAAGTCCCATCGAACTATTAAATTAAAAAAAAAAACAAAAAAAAAAAGACCCGCTCGCAATCAAAAAAAGAAAAAACAAAACATCCAGTTGCAAAAAAATACTCCATCTTCACCCGGTGAGGGGTCCTTAGATTGAGCTTTGCAGGGCGGGGAAAGGCTTATAAACCCTTCCCACGCTGTGCAAGTTGACTTAATACTTAAACCGAACAAATCAGAGCCACTGGCTTCCTGTAAAGTGAGATCTAATATGTATAGTTCCTTTATTGCACAGTCTGTGTAATTTAGAATTGCATTTCTCTTGCTCTGTTAATGGCTTGCTTGAACTTGCAAGAGCCTCCTGTATGTTATTAAAGTTAAATTTACAAAGCTAGTGATAAAAACTTTTAAAGATCGGATGGAAAATAAAACCAAATTTTCATGCAGGCTGTCTCAGTCACATCCAGGGGAGGTGTGGCGAGGGCTGCATAAACAGAAACAAAAGTGCTTTCCTAAAAGTTGCCTAACGACCCGTAAGTCCCTCTAGTTCAGGGGTTCTCAACCCAGTCCTCAGGACCCCCTACCAGTCCAGGATTTGGGGATTACCTGGGTGTGTCTCAGGTGTTTAGAAAAAGGGAAAAAAAACACCTTAGACACACCCAGGTAATCCCTAAACCCTGGACTGGTAGGGGGTCCTGAGGACTAACGTTGAGAACCCCTGCTCTAGTTGCGGTTTGGTAGACAGCCACTAGAGGTGGAGTTACACCACAAAGCTTATTATTGCAGTTTATAAAAAAAAAAAAAAAAACTGCAATAATTACCTTGGCATGGTTAAGGATTCTGGGACACTGCAATCAGACCACTTCAATGAGCTGAAATGGTCTGGGTGCCAGTAGCATCCCTTTAAGAACTTTTACAGTAATCTTTTAAAAAGTGAAAAGTCACATAGCTGAATTAAAACTTAAAATCGCATATAGATTGTGTTAATAGTTTATCAAATAACGCTCAGTTTTCTTTTAAATTTATATGAAAAATTTAGCAAAATTACAATCCAGTTTAGTCCAGGCACACCTAGGGCACACAATGCAAATCAGAAGAGGAAACATGGTTTCATTTCTCCTGTTTTTTTAATACTTTCCCTAAGTTGCTTACCACGTGCAAAGGACATTGCTGGACAGCGATTATAACAGTGATTGACAGGAAGCCAAGATGGAGGTGCCAAGTTACAGTATAAAGAACTGTGGATTTCTACAATTTTTTCACATCTCACATATTCAGATTTGTTCACAATAGGGCATAATTAAACTGAAGGCTAAAAATTCTTGATCGTAACTGTGACCTTATAAATGTATGGTACTTTATATATTTTAGGTCTAATCCAGCAGAACTATTACTACTTGACAGATTATCAAGTGATATTATGTTACCCTTTGGCGTCCTTAATGTATTTACCATTTTATAAACTTACGTGTAGCTATGTTAAAGTGTTTATTCCAAGTTTGTGTAAACAAATGTGGGAGGAACATCACAAAGAAAGAGAAAAGCAGATGTTAAGATAACGGCTATGGTGCCAGACCTCACTGTTTAAGCTGCAATAGTCTAAGAATAAGGCATGTCCTTTTCATTCCTATGGTATTTCTTCACTAAATGGTGTTTTCTTCTCTTCAACCAAATGAAGAAATTTAGGGCAAAATAAAACCAAAAAACAATCAAAGAGAGACAATTTTGGTTTAAATGAGTATATATGGCTAAAATGTTAATGATTGTCTGTGTTTGAAGTGAATTATTACTGACACATGCATCTTTAAAAGTTCATACTTTAAATTTAATGATACTGGAACTCAAAGTGAGTTCAGGACATTTGACAATATACATTAAAGGTACACTATGGTGCCAGGAAACCAGACTTGTTTTCAGGAAACCAGACTTGTTTTCCTGGCACTATAGCTTTCCCCTCCTGTGGTGCAGAAGGGGTTAAAAACCCCTTCTGTCACTTGCCTGGGTCCAGCGCCGATATCCCTCTGTGCTGACTCGGGTCCGCCTTCGCTCCTTCCCTGCCAACATCAGCTAGCAGGGGAGACTTAAAGCGCATGCGCAGCAACGGCCTTGTTCACCTTAGGATTTCCATGCTTACCTATGGGGTTTTGGGTGACGCTGGACATACCCATGCATAGCGTAAGGACGGCCAGTGTCTGTTAGGCGACCAAAAGTCACCTAAGAGCCCAGATGTCCCTATGGGACTGTCTGTTTGAAAGCCCTAGCAGGTAATTATTGCAGTTTATTAAAAAAAAAAACGCAATGATTACCTTCTGAGGGTTAAGGGACAAGGGACAGTGCACTCAAACCCATCAATGAGCTGAAGTGGTCTGGTTGCCTATAGTGTCCCTCTAAGCAGAGCAGGTCAATGTAATTCACCAAAGGTGTGTTTAATTGAGATATGGTTAGGGTTCTCTGCGCAAAAGGCCAAGTTCTTCCAGATGTTGTGGACTACACCTGATGCTTGCCAACATTATGAATGTAAGAGCATTGTGGGAGATGTAGTCCACAACATCTGAAGTGTCGAAGGTTGCCTACCCCTGCTCTAGAACATCATTGTTTATGGAAAAATGGTCTTAAACCATTACTACTCTGCCAACGTTTACAGTCGGAACAATGCAGTCAGGTGATTAGCTTTCTTTTGGCATTTGCAAAGTCAAAAATTGTCTGTCAGGCAGCCAGAAGGTGAAGGGCGATTCATCACTACAGATAATGCATTTCCACTTCTCTAGAATGTTTATAAAACAATTTATTGTTTCAATGAGCCCCTCTAAATTTTACAAATCATACTCAATCACTTAAGGCCCATTAAGTCTGCCAACCGCCTCTGTCCTATTCCTCCCACTGCATCAGGAGTCCTAGAACTAGACACTAGAAGTAATAGGAAGTATACAGAAGTTACTAATGCAAAATAAAACTAAAATGTCCAAACATAATGAACACCATTATTTCTGGTATACTGCTGTGTTGTGCTTTTACCCCATTTTTTTCTCATACCTAGAGTTTCCAGTGGCTGAAATGCCATGCACTCACACATGTTTAAACCAGAGACATCGTAAAGGGTTATTCACTAAAAGTGAGAATTCAAAGTGAACTCAGGGTGAAGTAAATATTTAAGGTCAAATAAGCCAGCTGGAAAAATTCTCCAAGTTGGTTATGTTTTCAGCTCAGCTAATCTGGCCTTAAATGTGAAGTGCGCTTTGAATTCTTATTTTAGAGAATAACCCTGAAAGAGTTTTAAAATTTAAAAAAATTAAATGTTTATTAAAAGTATGCGCTTACAACCCTATTTTTAGTTACAGTTTGTGCATATGTATTAAATGACGAGTAAGTGATTGCTCATTACAAATTTCTCATTTTCTAATGGTAGGTATTATTACACGTGGATTTGATGATGGAGGTACCCCAAAAAAATCTGTACTCAGCAGAACTTTGTGGGATCTCCTTGTGTAACACGGTATGCCATGCATAGGAGGAGGATAATACAAAGAGAGAGAACAGTAAGAATAAATACACGTAAAACAACATTAAGTCATGTTATCAGTCTCTGATATGAACATAATTTCCATTCTAATCTATTTTAGTTTTGAGGTCACTCACTTTTAAAATATTGTCCCCCCATGGCCTGTCCTGAGTCCTGAAAGTTAAGAAACATAATGAACAGTGGGGGCGGAGCCTGGCACTGAACCGGACCGGACGCCATTTCTCCCAGCTCCGAAAATTAAATAAACAATCTAAGTGTTATCCCGGTGACTAGCTACCATCCGACCCTGCAAGCACCAGATACAGCCTGAGGACACAACACTGAATCCCCAGATGCCCTTCCAGTACTCCCCGAAGCACCTAAAGGCAAAATGCAGGACCAGGGCCCACCACAAACCCACCTATCGCGACCTTGAGTATCTCTGGAGCGGGGACCTCACGGGAGACGCAGCAGAGCTGTGGTCGACCCATACAACACCTGCCAATACATCCATGGGGCGCAGAAACCAGAAACCTACACCCGGTAATGCACTAGAACAGAGGGATATCGGAGCTATGCTCCAGCGGCACACCTCAGTCAAGATGGCGGCCACTGAATTCCCAACTTCACCAGGGGCTCCCCACACAGCTGCACCTGCAACATCTCAGCTACAGATCCCAGCGGAGGACACACAGCAACCGCCCACAGCATCAGCAGGTAACTCTGAACCTGCAACCAAACAGGACCTCCAAATCCTATACACAATGCTACAGGACATTCAAAGCCTCCTCACTGCTGACCTGCCCATCCTAAAATCATCCATGCAACAACTAACAGGCAGAATGGAGGCAACTGAAGCAGAGATTAAAGAGCTCCGCCAAGACACCTCCACCATGCAGGCATCTATACTCCAACTACAAGCAGCCCAACAGGCTCTTTCACTACAGGTGGCAGCGCAGGAGGACAGGTACCGCCGCAACCACGTAAAGATAAGGGGCATCCCGGCCACCGTCCCTCAGGAGGAACTGCCACACTACGTGAGAAGGCTGCTGGCCTCAGTGCTGCCACCTGCTACCATAAAAAAAAAATTGACATAGCTGGGCTGTATCGCCTACCGAGGCCCACCACAACCACTTCCACATCGCCCGGCGAAGTCATACTATGCTGCGCACTACCTCAAGACAAGGGGCAAATAATGACAACGGTAAGGAACAAGACCCCACTTGCATTTGAAGACTCACAATTGTCCTTTTACCAGGACCTATCCAAAGCCACACTGCAATGGCGAAAATCCCTGAACCCGGTCACCACCCGACTGCGGGCAGCAGGAGTGTCCTATAGGTGGGGAATTCCACGATCCCTCCTTGTCTCACACAAGGGGACCATACAAAAGCTAACCACAGGGACTGATATCCCAGCGTTCCACGCAGCTCTGGACATGCAGGAGGCGACGGCAGCCCCAGCGGACTCAAATCGCGCCCACAGATGGGACCCAACATTTGTGCCAAGAACTGCAGCCAACTGCCCGCCTGACACCTGACTGGCAGGGACACCACCAGCCCCAGCCCAAACCCACTGGAGGGACTCACTGAACCAGCTGCAAAGTTGTAAAGTTTTAACGATATGATTTTGGTTACCTATTTTTTGCCATATGTTTCTATTTATTACTGTAGAATCACTCGTACGAGTATACAATCTTTGGCCTGGGTGACCTAGGAATAGAGAGAGCAAGCTCAATATAACATAACCAAGCACTCACGAAGCAGTGCCATCTATGGCCCTAGTCCATTCAGCCACACATAACCAATCACCGAATCGCATACACCCCCCCTACCTCCTTGGTTAGGGGCTACGCCTCCCCTGAGAGGTCAGCCATGCATGAAGGTAGTCACCCCCCCCCAGTGAGGAGGGCAGCACTCACACTAATGACACCCAAGTGCAGAAATCGCTTGATCTAACTCAAGACCTGTACATGTTCCCAAGCTTGCTCACACATGACCACCCTCCCTGGGCTTGAACAGACATCACCAGTGTACCATGCACCATACTCAACAGAAGCCTCCTAGGAACCCACTCATGATCTACTTAAACAAAAAATGTGCATAATCACAAACACGGTATATGTGTAATATGTACAATATCACTATCATATAATTGCACTAATCACACAGCCAGCTACAGACCCCAAGCAACTTAGTAGCTGGTTAGGATGATGAAGTCAGACATGTTAATTAACTTCTTGTATTCATAACCCATGCTAACTTGTGTTTACTAACATTCTGATCTAAGCAACATTACTTTAACATTTCAAAATGTGCCGATAATCTCAATGCTCCAACTGATATGCCTGAAAATTAAGCTCGGGGAATGCTATTGGGGCACCACAAGCTTGTATGTTATTTACTCAAAGCACGATAAAAATAAAGAATTATAAAAAAAAAAAAATATTGTCCCCCCAAATATAATGTCCCTTTACTTACCCATTATTATTATTGAATTACCCATTAAATCATCTCGGTGCCTAGGGAGATATCAGCTAGGCCTCACTGATGATGCCTAACAAGGCTGAAACTATAGTCTGGGGTTGCTGTATCTCTCGTGCAGAGGGAACTTGCTGGCATTTCGGATCTGGACTGCCCGTACGGGTGGGACCAGTCTGATATGCTTCAGATATGTTCTCTCTGTGATGGCACAAGATGAGCTAAAACCCACTTGAAATCTGAGCGGGGACCCACTGAAAGGCAGGCTTTTTCAGCTGCTGCCCGTTCTCCGTAT
>OW240922.1:70849079-70881874 GCA_933207985.1 Pelobates cultripes | reverse complement strand
CAATAATCTAGCTGAAGGAAACTGTATTCAGAACTGTCGCAATATAACCTTTTTTTTTTTCCTTTAGTTTTTTTCTGTCTTTCAATTATGGCTATTATTAGTATCTGTTTACTAAAATTTTATGATTAGAGGTTAAGAAGAAATTAGTTTATAATTCTTGATGGAATATTCAACCTCAGATGTATTAGCTGTAATCTGCTTTATAAAAACTAAAATAAAAAATATATACACTGACACATGCACACACCCTGACACACAGATACATACATAGACATATACACACACAGATGCACATACACACAGACACACCTTGTCACAGATACACACACTGACATATACACACCTTGACACTCACACATACACACAATCTGGCATTCATACACACGTTATCATTTTTACATTTGCAACCACCTTCTTGGCTTACCTTTTGTGTCCAGGGCAGTGGCTTGCTTAGGGTCTTGGTGATGCTGGCTGAGGCTGATATGAGTGAGTGTATGCAACAGCTCACTCCAGCCTCTCTTCTCCATGCTCCCTGTCTGTGTTGCTGCCTCATTCCTCCAGTGCAACGGTCTCTTATGAAGCTGGGAGGAAGTGATCAGCTGGCATTTCCTCCAAGCCATCCTATACTACAGTATGGTCGCGCTCTTACCGGGCCCCTGTTCAGCAATACCCTTTAAGTGGCCCTAAGTGCAGGGGCCACCCTGTAGACCTCCAAAGCATGCAGGCCCCGCACCACCAGCATTGGCGGTTATTTTGCATTGCAGGGCCAGTTTCATAGGTCTAAGGATCTCCCCAACTGGCCCATAACTTCCCCTGCAACTGGACCACGGACTGCTGCGGGCCCTCTGCCCATTACTAAAGTGCCCGAGTGGTCAATCCGCCCCTGTTAGGAGAACCATTTCTGATTAACAAGATCCAGGGGATGTATATATATATATATATACATATATATATATATATTATTTTTCATGGTTGGTCTGGGAACCTGAACATTTAATGTTAATGGTTTTTTTTTGTATCAAACATTTTTTTATTTTTTTTTAAATTCTTTATTTTGGTTGTGCAAATATGATAGAATACAGGCAAGCTTATAATATGTCACATTAGCATAGGCAAGCTTCCATAAACACAAACAATGCATTATATGACGTATGAGGAACATGCACATTTTTTAAATTATGTGGTCAAACAAGCTTCAACATTCTGTGTGAACAGGTAGGTAACAGATGAGACTTGCACATTTTTAGGATACAAGTATAAAGGAAGTGATCACTATGCATAGTGTAAGATATAAAACATGTTTAAGGGCAGGTAGCACAAGCAATAACAAGATTGGTATAAACAGTTTTGTGGCCTTGGAGCTAAGTTACATGTCACGGTTCCACCAGTAGCATATAATACAGGTTGTAGGGTATCCAAGTTAATGAGACTCAAACAATAGTGGTAATAACTTGCTGCACCTGTTAGTTAGCTTATGAGAGATATAAATGGTAGCATAGAAGATTTTTTAGGCCTATATCTGCATATATATGGTTTGTACTGACCGCAGACAAGGCTTAGGGCCACTGGAAACAAGTTGCATTTAAGGCATTAACTAGAGCGAGGAGGTACAATAAAAGTAAAATGGCGGACATTAAAACAAGGCCTTAAAACAAGGGAACCGCTTTGTCTTGTAATGTCATTTGTGGCAGTTATCATAGATTTTGCCTGTTCGAAGGATGATGTAGGCTATATGTATTGCCAGCCTTAGTTTAGTGGAAATTCTTAATCATTTAACAAGGGAATATGAAATGCATACCTTCCCCCCTTTTTTTTTTCCTTTTCTCTTTCCCTTTATAAATTCTCTATCATTGTAGTGAGGTTTGACATGGATATACAGTGCACAATATCTTTAAAGAAACACAAAAAAAGGTAATATGGGTTGCAGTTAACTTATGTACCTAGGTTTATGTAAGTATCATTATTACACTTAATAGGCAGGCTAGTATATGCTATACTAATCTTCTGGAGTGGAGCCGATTCAGTTGCTATCATTGTAGGCTCTGTGAGGTGCTCTGTAACCCTGAGCTTGGTGGGGGGGAGAGGGGTGTGTGCCATGTCTAGGTTATGTGTGATGGGCAGTGTAATGGCTGTGGTTTGCCTTCTCCCTTCTGCCCTGTTGCTCTCTTGTTCGTGGTCCTCTCAGATCGACACATCTGCTTGCATTTAAAACTAAAGATAAGTGGAGAGGAAGGGGGGAGACTTATAGTGTTGTGCTATTTTGCTATCCTTAGAGGTATTCGTTTAGGGGGTTGTAGTATTAGTTCGTAGGTTTTAACGTGGCTTGGATCTGGTGTGTGTTGTCAAGCCTGTGTTACCCTAATTACTTTATTATTGTGTGTCTCTGTGCATAGGGTGGAGACCAATGTTTAGGGACAATCAACGGGCTACGCTCTCCATAATGGTTTAGAGTTGTTCCCCCCCTCTGCACTGATACAACAACATTGCACTTTAGATGGAGTCAGCTTTCCATTTAAATACTCAGATTCACCTACTGTGTAGATGTATTCGTTATCAAAGGCAGGCAAATTAAATTCTAAACGTCAGGACCTGATATATGTATCTGACAGAGTATTAACATTTTGCGGACTGCAGCAAACGGACATTGTGACGTTGACATTTTATGAGCCAGGGAGTGTAAACGGTTAATAATAATAATAATGATAAAAAAAGAAACCCAAAAAGCAAGGCCAGCATTTTTATATACTGATATGAGTCTGCAGATACAGGCGCCAGATTAGCGCAACAGTTGCTAGTACCTCGGTTTCCCTGGGCACTAATGACATGTAATTACTCACAGTCCTCTGGTGCTTTCCACTAAGGATATGCATACATGCTGAAAAACTTAATATGCTGTTCCCGGTTAGGAGTGATGTGGAGAAGGGGAGCAGTCCTGTGGGACAAGGTTGTGTGAGTTCCTGTCAGTACCTCAGGTGCCTTGCTTGTGCTGCTCCTTCCTCACAGAGCTATTGGAGATTGAGAGTGGGGATGAGGGGACCTGGCCCATTCTGGGGGTCCCAGACGGTTGGAACGGTACAATCTAAGCCATGTCCCAGTTATGTGGTGCTCTCTGCCTTGGAGCCTGCGCCTCTTGTTCCAGCTGATGTGGTATTGCCAAGGCCTGGAGCGCTGCATCCGATTGCGCGGCGGTGGTAGGTCATAAGTTCTTCCCCCCTTGTGATATAATTAGGCTCCTGGGAGATCCCCAGCGGTATGGGATGGAGTGGTTACGAAGGGTCGTGGTCAGTGGTTTGAACTGGCGTCTCCATAGTAGCGTTGGTCTGGACAGGTCTTGGAAGAGCATGAGGTGAGCATTTTCAAAGGGGCAGGTAAGTTTTCCCCTCACTGCTGTCATTACTAGTATTTGCGCCGATCTCGTCTGGAACTGAACAATAACGTCCCTTGATGAGTCTGCTGGGGCCTTTGTTGCTTTTGTATGCGGAATATCCAGTCTACCATGACTTGCTTGTTCTGCTTGGGGTTGAGTATAGTGCTCAGCAGCCTCCTGGTGTAGTGGGGTAACTCTTCCGTAGTGATTGACTCAGGAATGCCCCTGATTTTAATATTTCTGCTTCTGTGCCTGTCCTCCATGGCGTCCATTCTAGTGGTAAGTTGTGCTTGGGCTTTTTGGAGCTCTGCTGTTAGTGCCTCCATAGCAAGGGATCTGGAAGAGAGGCCCTGCGTGTCTGCCTCTACTGCTTTCACGCGTCCCTCCACTGTATGTATTTCTTCGCGCACAATCGCAATGTCTGCCACAAATAGCTGTCAGATATTGAGGAGAAGCGTTTTGATGTCGCCCTTAGTAGATGGCAGCTCGTTGTCTTCATCAGAGGAGGGGTGATGAAGTCCCCCTCCGTCTGGGATCTCGTCCAGCACGTCCATAATCCGTTCTTCGGAGGAGGCTGAGATTGAGTCGCCATTTTCTTTTGGCGCGAAGGTGCCATGGGCCCTGGACGGCCCGGAGCAGGAGATCTCCAATATACTGGGATCCCGCTAGTTTGACAGGTCCCTGGTGTCTGGACTTCTTCCCCATGCTGTTGGTGTTTCTTTGTTGCGAAAAAGAGCGTTTTTAGGTGCTTTTACAGGCTTGTTGTTGCCGATGGAGTGATTTTTATGTACAAATCATAGAATTTCCAGCAAAAAATACTTTATTTAATTTACATTAAAAAACTTTTTTAAAAATCGGGAATTTAAGAGCGGTAATAAGCTGGATAAACACTATGACCTAGATAATTGCTCCAACTTGTCTTCTAAGATTAGAGAATTATTGTATATGAGCATGGGTGAATGGGTTACCGCTTTAAATCTGACAAAAAAAAAACAAAAAAACCTATTCATAGTATTTCACTGTTTGAGAATTATTTCAAAATTTTACACAGATGGTATCTGACACCAGACAGGTTAAGTAAGTTTCAACCCAACATTAGTGATCTTTGTTGGAGATGCGAGATGGAAACTGGAACTATACGGCATATATGGTGGGAATGTACCTGCCTATTAGCTTTGAAGGTCAAGTTAGAAACTGAATGTGAAGAAATTACCCTGTTATTTCAATACTTTGACATTTTTTCTGTTCCGTAGTTGAAACTACCAAACACCGACCACCCCCCTGGCTCATTAACTTCAAAGAGAACAGTGACTTAAGTGCTCTCCTTGTGTGGCACGAAAGGAGGCAGCAGGACTTTGTTGTCGAGTGTCTGGAACTAAAATCAGACACTCGACTTCCCGAACACTGGTCAGACTTTGCAAATGCCTGCTTCCTTTCCCCGACCAGCCAGGAGAGCGCTGTTCGGTAGTTTTGTTCCCACAAACTAGGGGAACAAATGCTACTATGAGACAGGAGGTACTGTTCGTGAATTTGTTCGGTTTTCAGACTTTTCTAAATAGACCGACCGCACAACCCAAACTCATGTAACTATTTCTGGGAAAGAGCTTTGTCTGCGGTTGGTCAAACTAAGACATCCATGAAACTCCTAAACCCCTGAACTGATCTGGGTGAGTTTTGGATATGTTGGTCACCCAGATCAGGGCTATCAGGGGATGTAACATTTATGGGTATTTTATGTGTTTTGGCGGTACTTTTAAGTTTTGTGTTAAATTTCTGCCTGGAGATAATGGAGTTATTACAGTATCTGACTCAATTATCTCCCAGGCAGAGAGGAGGGATTGTATGTCTGTTATGGGAGTGTCATACTTTGTAACCCTGATATTATTGGTTTATAACTTTGTGTTGGAGTCCCCTCCAAGGTCCATGTGGAGGGCCCCTTGCATTGGGACTTGCATAAAAGCCAAGTGTGGCACCATTAAAATCATTCCTGTTACACCATTCATCTAGTTAGACATTCGTATGGAGAATCGTTCGAACCAACACCCGAACCACAAGCTATAATCACTCAGGCTCTAGCAGTTTGGGAGAAAATAGGTGAACGGGTATCTGCTATACCAACGTTCGTTACAATGAACTTACAAGTTTAACACAGTCCCATATTGAACTGACCCCCCCAATTCTAATTGTGCATATACTAATGTTACTCTGTTAGGCGAGAAAATGAAGATCTGAGGTGATCCCTAAGTGGACTGAAATAGCCTCACAGATTAACTATCAGAGATTCATGGAGAAAGCTGTATATGTTAGTCTTGTGAACTTGGGGTTATATAATGACATATGGACTCTGGTTACAGACTTGCCTGAGACTCCTTCCAACTAACGCCTCCACTTTCACGCCGGGACAGGTATGAATGGTTGTGTGAATGGAGTTTGATTTTCTACGTCAACGTATTTGTAATAGGTACTTTTAAAATAATTACACTTTATCACTTTATTAGATTTAAAATAAGTTTTGGGTAATGGGAAAATAGGGAAGGAGGGTGTGAAAAAGAACAAAGATTGCATCAAATAAAACGGTCACTTTAATTTTCCTACCCTTTTGATCAATTTCCATCAGCATCATAAATATTTGAATCACTTATTTTATCACTGAGGAATTGACACAATGATGATACACAAGAATAAAACATGACCAGCTCGTAATTTTGTAAATCTGAGTGTCGTAAAAAAAAATTAAAAAAAGAGAAAGTATGCAAAATTTAGAAAAGCCCCCTTCCAAAAAATTTATTTTATATACGTCAACTATGCTTTCACTTTGGCTAATTGGGCCTTAAATTTGAAATTCACTTTGAATTCTCACTTTAGTGAATATTATTCATTAATGTGTGAATTGCCAATAATTAAAAATAAATTTTTAATTTTAGACCAAAATATCTTAACTGAACAAAGAGATGTTTAGATTTGTCTATTGTTTGGATGCCGAGGGATAATGTTTGAAATTCACTTTGAATTCTTAGCAATTCACATTTAAAGGGAACCTATAGTCCCGAATAACAATTGTTATTTCAGGGCTATAGGTTCCCTTCTTGCAATGTGGACACTGTCCATCCCGCTTTGCCATATAAGAATTAATCTAAATAAATATTACTCACTTTGTTTCCACCGGTGTGACTCCTTCGCTGCTGCCTCCAGCTCCACCTTCGGTGATGTCAGCAAGCATGCGGAGGTCACCCACAATCTAATACACAAATATAAGATGGGAAAAAAACCACCTTTGAGAGGGCGCTAAACTATACAGGCAAAAAAACAAGTTCAATAAAAAATGAACAATTTTATTCTGCACATCATGCAGTTAAAAAACAATAATGAACATATAAAAGATCGCTAAACAGCAGTGCAATTATGAGACTCTAAAACAACTTATGTCTAGACACTGCTATGCTAACAAGCAGAATAGATGGAATACATAGATCTAGGTTGCGATCCTAGGTCTGTATAACTACTTGCAGCTGTTCAGCAACATGCATAGACAAAGAAAAAGAAAAGTCTTAAATACGGTCTCTGGACTGCTGGTTTGATGGTCTGATGATATCGGCTCAACGCGTTTCGCCCCGCGTTTTTCGGGACTTCCTCAGGAGCTGTGGATGCTGTAATGTTCTTGCTGCCGTTCTTCCTTCTTATATACATTCCATTTTCAGATTTTCGCGCCCTGACGCTGCATTCGCGCATGCGCACACCAAAAACAATCTCCTTCAAGCTACGGATCCTCTCGTGGATCAATAGTCCTCGGGAGATTTTTGGCGCGCATGCGTGGCAGATAGAGGCTACGTGATGCTTTACTGGCATTCGGGTTTAGTCACAATGTAGCACTATTACAGCTACAAGTGACTAAAACCTCGTTACATTATGCCCATTATTATAGAAAACGGCCTTAGCACTCACCACAAAATGACAAATGTATAAAAAGATATATAAAAAGGATCTAAAAAAATATATATACGTACAAAAAAGATAATACCTCTATTTCCAATATTGGATACATATTAAAGCAAAAAAACTAAGAGAAAACAGAACAATAAAAAAGAAGTATTAGAAGCTCTAGAACAAAAAATAATCACAAAAATGGAGTTCGAATATCTTTATATCGAGTTCCCAAAATTGGCTATTTTTTACCAGCTACCTAAAATCCATAAAAGTTTAGAAGACCCACCCGGGAGACCAATCATTAGTGGGATAGACTCTCTTACCAGCAATATCTCAGAATATGTGGATATTTATCTACAGAAATACGTAACATTAGCAACCTCTTACATAAAAGACTCAACTCAAATGATCAGAGAAGTAGAGGGAATAGAATGGAAAGAAGATTACATATGGGTCACAATAGACGTTACCTCATTGTATACGGTTATCGATCACACAAAGGGGATAACCGCTGTAAAAGAAGCATTAGATAAAGATAGAGAGATGTCTAAAAAACAGAGTGCTTTCATCTTGCAATGTATTGATTTTATCTTACATAAAAATTCATTTTGGTTTGAGGGAACCCATTATCTTCAGATCTGCGGTACCGCCATGGGCACCAGGTTTGCCCCAAGCTATGCCAATATTTTTGTAGCAAACTGGGAAGATCAATGTATTTGGAATAATAACCCGTTTGGGGCAATCCTGGTGCTATGGAGAAGGTACATAGATGACGTCTTTATTATTTGGAAGGGGGATTTACAGTTACTTAATAGTTTTATGATTTATGTTAATTCTAATGATTTTGGTCTTAAGTTTACTCAAGAATTTGGAGAAAAGGAAATTCATTTCTTAGATTTGACCTTTTTTATAGAGAATAATGTAATTTGTAGTAAAACTTTTTTTAAAAATACCGATTGTAATAGTCTTATAGAATTTTCGAGTTGCCACAACCCGATATGGTTGAAAAATATTCCCAAGAGCCAACAAACTAGGCTATATAAAAACTGTACAAATAAAATAGACTTTGACAATCAAATTAAAATTTTGAATAAAAGGTTTTTAGATAGGAATTATCCAAAAGATCTACTTGTAAAAAGTCAAAAAGAAGTTTTGAGTAAAAAAAGAGAAGATTTTCTGCAGGTAAAACAGAGATCTACTAAGCTAGAGATGAATCCATTTAATATGGCGTTTATTACGAAATATAACAACAAAGCGATTAAAATAGACAAAATTTTCAAAAAATATTGGCCAATTTTATTACAAGATAGTCATTTGTATAAAGTACTACCTAAAAAACCAAAAATTGTATATAGAAAAACTGATAGCTTGAAAACAATTATAGCTCCTAGTATTCTTCCTAAATTAGGCTCAAATAAGCAATCGGAAACATTTTTGGGAAAGAGACCTAATGGTTTTCACAAATGTGGAAACTGTAGTACTTGTAAGTTTCAAAAAAGGATCACCACTAATTTTAGAAGCACAGCTACGGGTGAAGAATTTACGATAAAACATTTTATAACATGTAGCAGTAAGAACGTGGTATATCTTTTAGAATGTGCATGTGGGATTCAGTACGTAGGTCGCACTATTCGAAAACTACATGAAAGACTAATTGAACATGTATATGGTATAAAAAAGAAAAGTGAAAAACATAGTGTACCTAGACATTGTAACAGCTGTTCTACTTTTACATTTACTAATTTTGTCTGTATAGGTATCGATTTAGTTGTTCCACACTGGCGAGGTGGTGATACCACTAAAACTCTAGTAAGAAGAGAAACAGAATGGATCTACAAAATGAAAACATCTACCCCTCGAGGTCTAAACACCGATCTCGATATTTTGGCTTTCATGTAAAGTGAAAAAGATCTTTATATTTTTTTATATATATATTTTTTTTTATATATACACTTTATTTATTTTTTTTATTTATTTTCTTTATTCATTCAACTATTTAATTATTTTCCAATTATATGTATATTTGTGTATATATACACTTTTTTAATGGAAACTGTAAAATGTATGTTGAATATTAAATATCGGAATTTGACTAACCTAAGAACGTATATAAGTGTGCTCTAGATTTACATCTATATATGTCTGTGGTAATATTATAACTTTGTTCTTATAATACAAATATGGTGTCCATTTTTGAACAAAGATAGAGTATTTTATATAGAGTTTTCTACATCGATATATTAGTATTGCTATATTCAAGGAAATGGTTAATTATTACAAGTTATAGGTGTACTTAAGTATCATTTTTAGATTGTAAAGACCACCACAAATAACTATGCATACCACATCCTTTGGTCCACGTTTAACATATATATATTTTTAAAAAAAAAAATATTTTTAAAGATTTTCAAGGTTATTTTAACCCCTCTTTTTTTATTGTTCTGTTTTCTCTTAGTTTTTTTGCTTTAATATGTATCCAATATTGGAAATAGAGGTATTATCTTTTTTGTACGTATATATATTTTTTTAGATCCTTTTTATATATCTTTTTATACATTTGTCATTTTGTGGTGAGTGCTAAGGCCGTTTTCTATAATAATGGGCATAATGTAACGAGGTTTTAGTCACTTGTAGCTGTAATAGTGCTACATTGTGACTAAACCCGAATGCCAGTAAAGCATCACGTAGCCTCTATCTGCCACGCATGCGCGCCAAAAATCTCCCGAGGACTATTGATCCACGAGAGGATCCGTAGCTTGAAGGAGATTGTTTTTGGTGTGCGCATGTGCGAATGCAGCGTCAGGGCGCGAAAATCTGAAAATGGAGTGTATATAAGAAGGAAGAACGGCAGCAAGAACATTACAGCATCCACAGCTCCTGAGGAAGTCCCGAAAAACGCGGGGCGAAACGCGTTGAGCCGATATCATCAGACCAGCAAACCAGCAGTCCAGAGACCGTATTTAAGACTTTTCTTTTTCTTTGTCTATGCATGTTGCTGAAAGGCTGCAAGTAGTTATACAGACCTAGGATCGCAACCTAGATCTATGTATTCCATCTATTCTGCTTGTTAGCATAGCAGTGTCTAGACACAAGTTGTTTTAGAGTCTCATAATTGCACTGCTGTTTAGCGATCTTTTATATGTTCATTATTGTTTTTTAACTGCATGATGTGCAGAATAAAATTGTTCATTTTTTATTGAACTTGTTTTTTTGCCTGTATAGTTTAGCGCCCTCTCAAAGGTGGTTTTTTTCCCATCTTATATTTGTGTAGTAGTTTTTATAGGTTTTTTCAGAGTGTACCTATAGAGTGGCAGCTTTTCTACTATAGACTAGTTCTATAGTATCCAGTATCTGGATCCATCACATTCTTTTCACCCACAATCTAATCCAATCCAATGCTTCTCAAAGAGAGACTTATTAGATTACTTTACCTCTTGCGCCACTCTACCCCACTCTGTCTAGAATGTAAGCTTATTTAAGCAACACCGTCTGTTTATGTGCGTTCTGCTCATCTTGTTGCAATTACATTTCTGTTCATCCACCTATTGTACAGCACTACGGAATTTATACATACTCATACACGCTACGCATACATTTGGTGTTTTAGATTGGACAGCGCAATTAGGTTGCACAGCATTTTTGTGGGAAGTGGATTCATGGCCTGCAAAATACAGACATCTGCAATATAAATGCATTTACATTTTATTTTATTTTATTTTTAAATAATTTGTTTATTGAAACAGATTTATTTTCATAGCTCTGTAGCAAATTCACCGTTATTCTGTATGGTATAATAATAATAATAATAATAATAATAAAAAATAAAAAAAGTACCCCATATCCACTCGCATAACCACATTGCTGTTTTTAAAAATGTAATTTTGCTAGATGTTCTTAGGGTAACATCTGTGTTAACACTTGATACAGTTTTCTAAAATACTGGCAGACACGTCGATTCTGAAAGTTCCATCCAAATTTTCTGTAACATGACAGAGTTAGGTATTCAGTCATATAAAGAGATGTATTACTTCATTAAACTATCTGAGCACCAGAAAAGCAAGTAGACATCTTTCCTCCCACTCTCAAAAGAAGTTAAATCCTTGAGGATATATACATTGACAATGGTCCCATAATCTACATTATCCTGGAATAATTTTATTCCAGGAATTCTATCAATATTATTTAATTGCACATCATTTAATAAGTGCCATTGTTAGTCATCCATCCATGTATCGCAAGACTCTCAGAATTATTCATTAAACTCGTACATTTGCCAAGTTGGGTGTAGCAAAATCTAGTTTTCAAACAAAAAATATTCGAGTTTTTGGATAAAGTCTACATCTTGGCTTTAGTCAAATCAACTTTTTGTCGCCTGAATTTGCCTTTTGAAGTGATGTTTAAAGCAATTCAGAGAGTTTAGTAAATAGCCTTTGCATGGGTTTATCCACCAAACTGGAAATGATGGGAATTGCATTTTCTGGGATAAACTAGTCAAGCAAGAAAAATAAAAGGTTGAGATTCCCACCAATTTGCAGTTTTCACAATAAAAAATAAATAAATACATATATATATATATATATATATTTTTTTTTTTTATAAATTCTTTATTTTGAATTTTTCAGTAATATGGGGGTTAGGGTACAGAAAAGAAAACTTGGGAGCAAGGATAATTTCATAGAGACCATGAGTCGCATTAGTGTGTTACAAAACAGTCATAAAGAAGAGGTAATTACATAGCAGTTTGTTCCGTAACTGTTGCGGTCCTTCGTTGTTGCTGTAAGACTCTGGTCCCGTTTCCGAGAGAGGGTTCTGAAGCTTATTTGTAGAGGGGTGTAACATTGTGTTGCAATATATTATATTGTAACAGCTATAACAAGATTATTTTTGGTTCGTATGTTACATAGTTGTGTGCGTAGTGTGCCGTTCGTTTCAGTGTTTGGTCGGTGTGTTTATGAGGTTCCCTTCGGGTAGAGTTAGGGGTACCATGAGTGAAGGGGGGGGGGTTGGATATTTATTTTTTTAAATACAAATTTTTTAAAATCTCTTCTTAACTCCCCACAATTCCCAGTTAAGTAAATAAACTCCTGTAGACCAGAACATTTTTCTCACAGGAACATGTTAAGTTCTAACTTGTAGGCCTGAAATCCATAAAATCCCCTGTTCCCATCTTTCCACTTGGGTAGAACTGCATTCTATGAGTGTGGGCTGTAATTGCGGCTACAGCAGTAATTTTGACAGTCACCAAAACAGGAATAGTTTTAATTGGTTCCTAGAAATGGAGTGTGTGCGTTTCAGCTTAAACATTGTCACAGCAAGAATGAGACAGATGCTTGGAAAGTGCAGCTGTGCGTGGAATAGGGAACACAGACTAGTAGTAATAAATATTTCTCTCTATGGACCTATTGAAGTTTCATTTATCTACTATATATTTTTACAAGGGTAGAGACACCGTGAAAAACATTGAATTTTCAAGTATATCCTAGGATCCATTCTAAAGCTCAATAGGATATGCTGAAGTTATATTCACAGGGCTTAAAGGGAAACTGGATGCATTAAAGTAACTTAATGATATGACCAGGAAGAGGAGAAATTATGCTTAAAGGGATTCTATAATGTTAGGAATATAAATCTGTATTACTAACACTATAGTGCCCTTTGGTCAACCCCTCCCTTGCCTCCGTGCTTTCCTATGGGGATTTCAGTAATGCTGGATGTCCTCATGAAGAGATTAAGGGGGACAGGGACATTGCACCCAGAGATGAGATGAAGTGGTCTGGATGCCTATAGTGTCCCTTTAATAACCAGGTCATAAATAACAAGACTTTGGGTACATGGAATTATTTGGAATTCAATATCACTGAAGTTGGTCACATTTGAAACCAGCTCTGCTGTATACCAGGTAAATCCATTGAAAATACTGTAATAATTATCTAGAACTCTCTCCTTAAAACTCAGTGAATGCCTAGATATATATTTCTACTTGAGTCCAGGGCTGGATTAACATAGGGGCTGATGGAGCTGCAGCTTCAAGCCCATGCCTGTGGAATAGGCCCAAATGTGTTTTGGTTTTTTTGGTTTTTTTTTACTACTCTTCACATGCTCTTGATTAAGAATGGAATCTTAAGAGGTATGTAGGGGAACAAAACTGGTGTGGACTGGCTGGCAATGAAATTAGTTAAGGTAAAGCCAACTTTGCACCAAATGCAAATGTTCTTGCTGCTTCAGGTTCTCTAATCTGGTATGTTCCCTTTCTTCTACCCTCACTACATTCACTTTTTCTCTGTCCCAGACTGTATAAGAGGAGCTTCTGCCTCCAAGTAAGAAGGTTAGGAGAGGAGTGGACCAGTGAGTGCTTAGAAAGCACAGAGCTATCGCATTATTAGACGCATTCATGACTAGGTCAGGGTGTTGTTGGCACAGTATGCCCTTGGTTGGTCACCCAAGACCCAAGGCAGCCTGACATGCATTCACACCAGGCTGACCATCCAATTCTTCATAAAGACACACTCTCTTTGTGGGCTGTTCTGGTTACATAGTTCACATCAATGGACCATCCTTTTACCCCACCCACTGAAATCCTGCTCCACCAGACACTGCTGTTAGGGGGTGTGGATTTACTTGATGAAAAGATGAAAACGAGATATTACCATAGGGTATGTGTTTTCTTATATATATATATCCTGTGAGTTTCCCTCCAGCACCACCTCCACCGGATACATGACGCTTGGGAGGTATAATTTGTTTAGTGTTTTATGTCGATAAGATTCTATAATTAGGCCCATGATAATTGTCAGCACCAGGCCCAATTGGCTCTTAATCCAGCCCTGCTTGAGTCCCCATTTCATCTGGAAGTTCAAGTGAAGGCAACCATCTGCTGTTTTGTGGTCCTGGTATTCAGCCCTATATTAAATTTTTCACCAAATTAATTTTTTTCACTGTTGCTCAACGCGCATTCCGTACCTGTAACTCCACTAGCACAACTGCAGCTATCGCAGCTTACTCAGAAGGCCAATTGCCACTAGGTACGCTCCTTCACCCGAAATAGAGCTTCTTGGGCTCTAGTGTTGAGATATAATCCTAAAGTGCTCTCAATAGTGTTCATGTGCATAGTACAATAAAGTTGTTGCCCATCTCTTTTCTTGAGTGTGAAGCGCTAAACACGTGTGGTGTGTCCCTCTATTACGGAGTGCACTTGCCCAGTTATCCTAGCCTCAGTACCCAGACTGCAACAGGTTATTGATCCAGAAGGGATGCTGGAAATGGATGGAGCAGGCTTTGCTTTGACGGAGAGGAGAAGGGCTACAAGTTATGGGAGACAAAGCTTGCTGGACATCTACGGTTAATGCACCTCGAAAGAAACTATCTTGTGGGAACCGGATGATACCGAGGATAAGGATTCAGATAAATATAAGAATGAGAAGCATATTCTGAGTTAATTCAATTCTTAGATAATCAAAGTCTGTCTCTAATAATAAGGGAGGCAGCTAATGAAGGCAAGTGAAAGCCCTGAATAGTTTGTTTGTACACCAAGCCAATGTCACTTTAGAAAGGTGCAAATTAAAATTTCACGGACTATGTTAAAAATGCAGAGACAGCCATTACAATGATTATAAAAAAGGTTTACCTGAAATCTCTTAAAGGACCACTATAGTGCCAGGAAAACAAACTCTTTTTCCTGGCACTAATAGTATTAATAGGTTCCCCCCACCCTCGTGGCCCCCCTTCCGCCGGGCTGAAGGTGGAGGAAGGGGTTAAAATCTTACCTTTCTCCAGCGCCGGGCTCCCTCGGCACTGGGGACTCTCCTCCTCCTTCGGACGTCATCAGCTGAATGCGCGGCAAGAGCCGCACGCCCATTCAGTCAGTCCGTAGGAAAGCATTCTCAATGCTTTCCTATGGACGCTGGCATCTTCTCACTGTGAAAATCACTGTGAGAAGCGCGAAAACGCCTCTAGCGGCTGTCAATGAGACAGCTACTAGAGGCTGGATTAACCCATATGTAAACATAGCAGTTTCTGAAACTGCTATGTTTACAGCAGACAGGGTTAACCCAAGATGGACCTGGCACCCAGACTACTTCATTAAACTGAAGTGTTCTAGGTGCCTATAGTGGTCCTTTAGAACAGTTTGCCATCAATATTACACAGCAAGTACATTTTGTAGAGTTCAAAATACAGTTGAGAAGTTTTGAAGATACTGAGAAACACTGGGTTAGTTTAAAGGACAACAGAATGTTGAAAGTAAGTGATGGGACTCCTAGATTAAAAAATAAAGGACAACGCTCTGGCCTTGTTCCCACTTTGGCTTCAGTTGTAACAAACCATCAAAATGACGGCCAGTCACTGTGGTGTAATTACTGTAGTAAACTGTAAGCCCCCAAAAAACATAATGTTAATCAAGCATCAGATAATGATGATAGACACTCAAATGTCTTTAAAAGGTGATTAACTTGATGGGTTAATACCAAAAAGGGATAATGTCCGACACAGGGACAACATCCAACATGAAAAGTTTAAATGTTTCAATAACACCTTGAAACCAGGGAAACACTTAATGGAGCTTGCAGATTAGAAAAACTACAGGTGTGGCACTGATTAGAAGTGATTTAGAGATTTTCCTACTTGACAGTAAAGGAAATCAAGTGTTAACAACCCTAAATAATACATATATACCCTCAGATCCTATGGACAGCTTCTCCGTAGAGGCAACATAAACAATGGCATACCATTTAACTTTAAACAAGGCACAAGTGAACTCATTTGAAGGAACAGCGAAAGGACTATACACTTTTACCATCTAAATTATTTTGCTGAAAATGAAAATAGCCGTCATGGATATTATGAAATTCAACATTGGCCTACAATTCTAAATCACTGTAATTACAATGAGATTACAAAGTTACATGTTGTAGAATGAATGAAGATTAAGGGTAAAATTGAGGTCTGACCTAAACTGTGAAATTTGCTCTCAAGGCAGTTTGTTCAGGGTATAAGATCTCGATGTCAGAGCCAGATTAACACCACAGGTAGAGAAGGTTTTAAATATGCCATGGCATTCACGGATAACAACTCAGGAGCAGTGTTTGTATACTTCTTGAAAAAGTTAGTGATGCAGCTTGTGACAAATTACCCTAGTCACCATATGCATTCCTGTTGATACTCTCTATGTTTTCACAAAGAGACTGTTTTGACTGCCCCTGGCTCTCATCACCTTACCCTCCAAGCCAATCAACTGGGAGCACCTCTCCCCCTGGCCATACAAGGAGTCCAGAGTGCCACAAGGACTGTAGCGGTACTTCCCTACAACTCTTCTGGAACTCTGGCTCGGCCGTTGCTAATCCCATCTCCCGGCCAATTTCCACCTCAGTTTTCTCCCACTTCGCCACCAGCCAGGAGAGCGCTTTTTGGATGGGAGGTACAAGGAACTAAGTGGGACAATGGCTCCCTGAGAGCCAGGGGCAGCGCCCCCTGTTTTGTCAGCAGGAGCTCCTGACAGTTGACTGGAACTCTTTTGGGCATGAACATTGCTAGCGGACTGTCAAATCTTTACCATAGTGGCGATTCGTCAATTCTCAGATCAGTGGTATCTGGGTATATATTTTGTGTTGGGGTTCCGGTCGGTTTTATTATGTTTTTGCAGTATTTTTATGTTGTGCCCTCTGTTTCCAGAAGATAATTGGTTTAGTGGGAGACAACTCCATTATCTCCCAGACACAGAGGCACCAAGGCGGGATCATTTGCTGTTGAATAGGGACCCCATGCTGGGGTTCTATGTATAAATGCTTGTAACCATAAAATCAGATCTACTCCCAACATTAAGTCTCGACTAATGTATGGGGGGAAAGCTATGACAGCTATAAACACTACCTTACTACTTAGAAGAGCTACTACAGAGCAGGAACGGGAATCTCTGGTGGTGACACAGCTCCATATGTAAACAAATGGAATAACATCTGACAGTTGTATGGAGTCCATGCTGAGAGTTTTTCATCACCACTAAACAAGCCAGGTATTAAACACGAGGCCTCAACCTTACTCACTCCATTAAAATGGAATTGTTGAGAGAAAATGGAGAACACTTTTTGAAAGGGCAAAATGTCTGTTGATCAGAAGTAAATTGCCAAATGAATTAACAAACATACACAGTAATGACTGTTGCTTGGATCCGAAACAGGTTCTTTAATAACAGTATAGTAGAAACTCCATATCTGTTCATGAGTAAAAATGCCTAACCTTTCAAAAATTAAGATTCTTGGGTCAGAATGTTCCGCATAGAAGCATGATAGAAAGAAGTTAGATTCAAAATGTGAGAGAGGGATCTTTGTTGGATAGGACAAGAACAGTCCTCCTTATTTGGTGTATTATCCCAACAATGGAGAGATTCTCAAACACTGGATTGTATAATTTGTTACAAAGAAAGCTGTTGAAAGACAAGCTCAAACTGATCTATTGCATGATGAAGATGATCATGCCACAGAAAACAATATGCCATCTGTACTGAAATCTATTAATGCTAACATAGAGTGCTCAGAAGAGACAAGATCTCTAAAGGAGAAACCTCAAGGGTTGAGACGAATGGTCAAACAAGTCCTGAAATGGAAGAAGTCGTTATTTCTGAAATTTGAGACATGGTCTTCTATGTATTAACAAACATTGATTATTGCTACAGGGGGTCTGGACATACCACAAACCTTTAAAATTCCATAAACTTATCCCAGTCACAGTTCTGACTTAATGGTTTGAAAGAGGACATTGATTTATTAAGAGAAAATTACACATTTACTTTGACCACTTGCTAGACGGTAAACCTTCAGTGTGGGGAATCTGGTTGATGGGTGAATTGCAACAAAGAAAAGAACTGATGGATCAGAAACATAGAAGGCCAGGTATGTTGCAAAATTTTATAGTCAAGTGAACACAAAGGAATATTCTCTCTAACTACAAACCTTACATTAGTACAAATCTTAACGCAACTTGCAGCACAATTTGACTTATGTCTTCACCAAATGGATGTGAAAACAGCTTTCTTACATGCTCCAATTGATTGTAAAATATACATAGAACAACCAGAAGGTCTTGAGGTCAAATCCAAAAAGAATGAAGAACATGTTCCCAGATTAAACAATCATTGTGCGGTAGAAATCGGAATAACTATTTAAATGACAGTGAGTTTGCCAGAATCCTGCAGTCCACTTCAGGTATACCAAACACTATAAAGATGAAAAATTGATACTTCTAATATGGGTGGATGATCTCACTATATGTGCCGACGGTGAAGCAATACTTAAGGATCTAAAAGCTATGCTTACAGCAGCAGAGAGTGATGCTTTAACATTCTCGTACTACTCACATGTTCTAGATTTCTACATGTACCTAGCTTAAGGGTGCAGACTATTTCTAAAAAAGAAAATTGTAAAAGTACATTTTGCAGATGCCAATATACTTTGCATAGATGACTCACAGCTATTCTAGAAGTTTTCATAGGCAGGGGTGTCCAAAAGGTAGATCCCCAGATGTTTTAAAATTACAGCTTCCATGATGCTTTTCCAATTTTAAAAGCATGCAAAGCATCACAGCAGTTGCAGTTCTACAACATTTGAGTATCTACCTTTTGGGCACCCCTGGTCTAAGGCATTTGTACAAGGTCACATCATTGCATATACTGTGAAATACAATAGGGACTTAAAAGCAAAATATCACACTCTTAACCTCATCACATACTTAATATATTGCCTCTCCTACAGCGACCCATTAAAATATCTAGAATATCAACCATCCCAGTTTATTAGCGCTGGGGGATTGTTTTGTTATTTTACTTTTATGTGTCTAAAAACATTCAAGACAAATGTTAGGCGCCACAAGCATATACAATAACGCAAGTCACTAATCTGTTCTTTAGTACAAGAGTGACTTCTCCAGAGACATATATAGATCAAAATTATTACAGTAGTTAATGGTGTAGTGTAGCACATGATAAATTATCCTTTGGAGTAACATAACACTTTGGTCTCGAGTTGAACACATCAGTTCACACTTTAAAGCAATATGTATATCAATATTTATTATAATATACTCTTGAGACCAACATGTAGGTTTGAAATATAAAAATCAAAGATAGGAACATTTTAGAATATATTATATTCCATTCTCTAGTTACTAGAGGATATACATGGCTTGAAAGTGGTAAGACTGACAAACTGTTCTTGGCAATTTACTCATAATCATGGAGTCAAGTGTTAATAAAAACAGATGCTTACACACAAATCCTGAGGCTAAAACTATAGTGAAACCTGTGCCGATATCAATAGCATTAAAACAGATGAAGAGAAGATATGCATACTATAAAAAACAGATAAAATTCGTATCTTGTAATACTTTTTTTATTGGACTAGCAGAATTTTTTAATGACAAGCTTTCGGGAGAACCTCCCTTTCTCAAGTATGAAGCATTTCTGAGCAAGACGACACATAGAATTTAAAGGTTCTCCCGAAAGCTTGTCATTAAAAAAATTCTGTTAGTCCAATAAAAAGGGTATTACAAGATACAAATTTTATCTGTTTTTTACATCTACATCACTGGACTAATACAGCTACAATCTCTACTTGAACATAATATATCAATATATACTTTCCTTGTAGGACAATAAGATTATGTGGGGAGATCACTACCAAACATGAGTGAAGCCTTATTTAATGTGTGGACCACACTTTGTTATAACCATGATAATAAGAGAAATAACTAGAACTGCTTTGGATAGGTCTAATCCCTACCTTATTCGAGGGGGAGCATAAAGATGATATCCTAAGTATAAGGTGGTGGCTTCAACCCAAAAGTGGGGATATGCACTGCTGCAGGAGTTGTCTATTTTGGGGGATATTTTGAAGTTATTCCAGAGTCTCATGATTGGTTACCAAACCTGATGAAAGACAGAAGAAGACATAAGAAATACTCTTTCTGCATGCAAGGAGACATCTAAGGTTCAACATTTGGGATCTAGCAAGATAAACTTAAAATTTGCAAAGCAAATGCTTTACACTTAATTGTATTGATCAATTTTCAATACCAATATTATGGGGAGGGGGGGGGAACGGTATTCAACAGTTTTGCGTTCTCATGAATATTTGGAGAACCTTGTGAAGCAAGCCTCAGTTCTTGACCCATCATAATCTCAATAGACAAACCTGTATGCATGTATATACTTTCTTGTATAATTCAGAAAATGAAAACATGATACAGTAAAACATAGCAAAAGCAAAGCTGACCATCTGCTTGGTTTTATTACACAACTGCTTGTGGGACTAGTTCCCACAGACTGTCCTACAGAAAGTCATGCTTGTCCTCGTAAACCTTGTATAAGGCTCTGTTCCTGTAGCGTTCTTTTAAAGCTTCAAAGTGGAACATTTCTATTTATATCTGAATTGTTCCTGGCTGGAATCAAACAAAATGCTATAGTCAGCTAAGACTTTCTCCTCCACATGATTGCGAGAGAGATCTACAGAAGGCATATGACTAAGCTGGTCTTCTATATGCTTACTAAACAGATGGTGGTACAGCACAGAAGACAGGTCTGGACTGTTCATCATTAGCCAAATTTTATATGTATGTTATTGGGCCTGCATAGTCTACCGTTCAGTGCGGAAACATTCGTTAAACATTAAAAATCAAAATCCAGCATACTCCCCTATCTACTAAACATTAACTTTGGTGCTGACAGATTGTTTTTTTTGTTTGTTTGTTTGTTTTAAACACCTAATCTAGACAAAAAAATAATTGAGGTTTAGTTACATTATATGATCATGCATTGCATAAGCCTGCCACAACGTCAATGTATCCCATCTTTGGCAGGTCCTACTCTAACATCCAAATGTCTGCTAAATGAGCTTCTTACTTGGGGAATGCCATCTCAAGTTTTCTGCAGTACAAGGCTAAATAGGGTCCTGGGATGAGGCACCTGTGACAACCAAGGAGTTGGCTAGAGATATTTTATATATATATTTTTTTTTTTTTTTTTTAATACAATGCTAAACAAAAATCTGCACACCAGTCAAGCCATAAGACTTGCTTTTCCCACAGAAATCCCAAATCAGCAGTGATGTTACAACCGCAAAGGATTCTGGGTGGGCATATGCAAATTAGTTTAACAAAGAATCACATTTTTGCCTCATTCCATTTTAAACATGGATTCCTTTTAATTTGTGTTTGCAGTATACAACTGCTTGGAACACAACTTAGGATAAGATGCAAAACCAGTGAACCACTCATGGACAGCTGTTTCGTTGTTAATGCAACTCTTCAGCATGAGGTTGGTTACTGGTTTGCTTATTGAGGCTTGGTAGTGCTTGGGAAGCAAAATCCAAATAGGTGCTTCCCAAGCCTCAATAAGCAATCACAATTTTTCCCCACCATAACATTATATATATATATATGAGAAAATAAGGGGCTGGCTGCACTCACCTAAACATGCATAAATAGTGTGCTGCTAGGAGCCAATAAGTACAATAAAAATGAAGATCCAGCACACTTCCCTATCTACTAAACACCAACTTTGGTGCTGACAGATTGTTAGTTGCTTTTATTTTTTTTTTTTTTAAAGCACCTAATCTAGGCAAAACATTTTTTTAACATTCGTTAAACATGTCCTTCACATACAACATGTTGCAGAATAGAAACATTCTACTTTTTTCAGATTTTATAAATTGTAACAGAACTATACATGTTCATGTGATATGTTATATTAATGGTTTTATATTGTTGTATATGTCTACTGGACTTTTATCTGTATAAATAAAACATGTCTTTAAAGTGCTCCCTGTGCTTGGTCATAGACAAGCTTTACATAGCACAAAGTCAATTGTAACATCTTGCTTTCATTATACACGATCAGGCTAGGGTTGGCTACTGGAGGATGCTTCCAGGCAGAGGGCTGGGGACTAATAACAGACTGAAGGTCAGGACAGCACTAAAGATGCCCTATAATCCTGAACACACATCATTTGAGTCGATGTAATTAAATGATGTAACTTATGAGGATAACTGGTTGCATCAGAGCCAATATAGAGGAGTTACCATGGACATAGCTAGGAATAACCTGACCTGGGCTGGTCCTAAAAAGCTCTGGGTTTAATTTAGGCTCACTTTCATTGTTAAAACTGAAGAAAGGGTTCATCACACTTCTTAATTTTTCAGTGATTAGCATTTAATTTTACAGCATAAAACACACTGAAAAAGGGTAATGTTTTGACCCAAACAGGGGTCTTGCTCAAGTTTGAGAAACAACTGGAAAAATAAGATGTAATGGATGTTATTCTCTGCCATACGTTTTTTGTTTTGTTTTGTTTTTAAAGAATTTATATTGTTTGTAACAAATTCCTTGCCTACATTCCGCATGTCAACTTTCTGATCAGGCATCTTTATACGCACCGTCTTTCGAAATATCAGTTATCCAAATCAATGCTTACTAATTTTTCATGTGTGTGCTACACAGCAGATAGTACTGAAAGAGGAGCACTACCATAAAGATAAAATAACTCACTTTATTAATTGGGTCCAAAATAACAGGTATCCCAAGATGCATGCCCAAAGATCATAGCATAATGTCACAACAATAGTACAATAAATATACAAAATGCACCACAATCACATACATTCAAACATACACGAAAATAGCTAGAAAAAGACAACAACCCTATTACAGATACAGAGTCCCACAGATACCTGGACAAAAAAAAACTACCCAGCAAATAATACATACCATCAAAAGAAACAATACCAGAAATAGTGAGAAGGGAGAAAATCAAACAAGAAGCCCCCAACGTTTTGGCAGAATTGCCTATATCAAGGGAGCATGCAGGGCTGGCTAGTTAGAACTCTCAGTGCCATCCCCACTTCTCTCCTCTTGTTTTCCAGCTACCCATTGCTTGTTTTATTACTGAATCTCAAATGCAGCACTGTATTATATAGTCTGCTTCCAACAATGTCAGGCACTCGGCTAATATAGTTACTGAGCAGAGAGTATTATTATTGTCATTTACAGTATATAGGGCCAACATATCATTCAGCAATTTACAATGCTAGAAAGAAGAAGGAAAGCTTACAAAGAAGCTAACAATCTATGAACATGTCTCCCAATCGAGTGCTCTTTGGCTTTCAAGTTATGTGTGTCACTAAAGTATTACACTTATCTGTAGGTGGGTCCTCCGTTCAATAACTTCAATCGCCTTGTCTGCATTATGAATATTTAATGGTTGATCTGTATAATTTTTAATTTTAGAATGATAATTCTAACAAAGTATAACAAAGTATGGTCTTTTAAAAATTAAAACCCAACTTATTTCAGGATCAATGTTTCAGTTTTACATGAAAACTTTAATTAAAGACAAAGGTACGTTGTACAGTTAAGTCAGGGATCCACTTTGACAAGACAGTAAGGGACCAACCTTAACCAACACTGCCCAAAAAGGGGGGAAACAAAACCAGAAGCAGTGGGATTTATGTCCAAGGGTGGCTACCTGTACACACTGGGTTAATGAAAAAAGTTTCAATTATCAGCTATTGACATTGCTGACCTCTTTAGCATTGCTAGAAACAGCTGTGTACTAAACATAGAAGGTTATTCGCTAAACCGTAAAAATTATAGAAAACTGCAGATATTGGGAAAAAACTATCAACTTAGAAAAAGAGAAAAAAAAAGGCCCAATTCAGCTACATTTTCAGCTCATCTATTTTGTCCTAAAATATTAAATTCCACTGTTCATTCTCTAAATGTAGTGGTTTCACTGTTTCCAGAACTCCTTAAAATCAAATTCTTCCATTATACTGATAATGAATTATTCTTTAGACATTGACTGTCCAGGGCCGTTATGAGCCCCAGGGGGATTTAGAACATCTTTAATCTTCTTTTATTAAAAATAATAATGTTAAAAATACACACTTGGAATGAGCGCACATTGGCCAAATGGTCAAGTACTAATGACAAGCGCATCCAAACACAAATACTTTGAACTCATCTGCAAGTGATATCAGGCACAAAAATACTAGTTAGCAAAGAGATTATATTTCAAGCTTTCCTTTCAACCCATCCTGGTCCTCCTCCCCTTCTTTTCTTTTTTTTTTTATGACTATTAAAGGTTTTTATAGACTGCGTTCTCTAGATTTCCTTTGAGGCGCGTTATAGATATGGGAAACCGATTACTGTCTGATCAAGGCTGCTAGGGCAGGAATGCAATGTGGCATGATCTTGGTTTAATGATTCCAGAAATTATTTTCTGGTGTATCTTAAACAGATCGAATACGCACAAGTAGCACTCAGTCAACCCTATTTAAGAGCCTCTTTAGTCGCATAGCTCGGTTTTATGATCCCACTAATATGCTTTGCAGGGATCCCAAGCCAAATCACCCCTTATTAGATTTCCTGCTAGATATTTTTAGGGGACTCACACTAGGGTCACCATTACTCCTAATAGTATTGCCGTTTTCTTGGAAACAACTGGCAAGCCTCTGCTTGTATTAATGCTTTCGCTGCCAGCGGAATCCCAAGAGTATCAACTTATAAAGAAGATCACAGCCATGTATAGTGTTACACATTCTAGAATGTTGCAATCACGCTGAAATATGCAGGGAGAATGTAGTTATGTTCACAGATGATATGTCCTAGTGATAATTCTATGTGGTCAGAGTGTTAAATGTTCGAAACTGTGCTGCGGGCAGAGTGATGAATGCTGCCAATTATTGTGGTATTAACTACGACCTCTCCCAGTTATACTGCAGCACTTCTGAGTAATAAGATACACACTTTGGACTTGACTTACCTTAATTTGTAGGTTAACGGGCTCCATGAGATGGGGCTCAGCTATTGTTTTGTATCCCTTAAGGGTAAGCAGCATGCTGTTCAGGTTCATGTGGTGAAGTCAAGGCTGCAGTAATAATAAAAAAAAAAAATATATAGAAATCACTGAGCTGTGGGAAGGATGCATTTAAAAAAAAACAAAAAAAAAAACACACAAGACACCCAGTTAAACAATGAAGTGTTTTTGTCCTATTGTGAATAATGGTTACTCGTTTGAGAAAGAAAAAAGAAAAAAAAATTTATATACATACATTTTAGCTACTGCATTTAAATAGTTTGCTTGTAAACAAATTTGAATTGTCCTGCTTCGCAAAACTCATAGGCAATATAGAGGGGACATTGCTAGATGACCAAAAAAAAGGAATTCAGCTCAAAAATATATTTTATAGCCCCTCCTATATTTTATCTTAACGGGATACTATGGTCACCCAGATCACATCCTCTCATTGATGTGGTCAGGGCACAGTGTCCCTGTGACAGCCACTATAGGCGATTCCGCTATACTGATCACGTGATGTGAAAAGCATTGATTTAATGCTTTCCTATGGGTGCATTTGAATGAGGAGCATTGGATTAGACATCGGCTGTGACGTATAAGGAGGCGGAAAGGTGAGCAGCTTTGAGAGCCTCGGTATTGAAAAAGGTGAGTAAAATTATATATATTTTTTTTATTTTAATGGATTGGGTGGGAGGGAGTCTGAAAAAGTAGGGACAGTGACACTGCTACAGGGGTTTCTTCACATTGTATATATTTTTATTGTTTTCATAGTCCATAAACAACAATACAAGGAAATTGCCAAATACATTATGTTAGATAATACATTCCAGCATTAAAGCAATCAATCAAATCTTATTGATACTAATACAAACAGCTCATTGTGCTATGGTAGATCCAATGTGCATTCTTTCTGTGAAGCCATTACTTGGCCTGGTTGTGACTAACTTTCCATCTTGTACATCCCTTGTACCTCAACTTCGGGAAAACAGTGGGGCTTCAGTCGGACCTCGTGTTTTAGTTCTGTAGTAGTCCCAGGGTTTCCAGATTTTCAAAACTTTCCTAGCATTATTTGGGAGGCGATGAGTGATTGTTCCTTGTCATCTAAAGGGCTTGTAGCTGGCCATCTTTGGGAGTTGTTGACGTAGACTTCCAGTGTCTATGTATGTGTATTTTAGCTACTATCAAGATATGGAGCACTAACATTTTCTGAGGGCCCATTGCATGTACCAGAAGCATGTCTACAAGGAAGCATTGTGGTGATTAATGTATTTGTACATGTGTGGTTTGTTTAATGATGGAGTGCATGCTTGCCCAACAGGGAAATAATTGGTTGCATTCTCAGGATACATAAAGCATAGCTCCAAACTTCGGTAGGCACCTAAAACAGAATCTGGAGGAGTCTGTGTAGATATGTGCAAGTGGCGCTGGGACCAAGTACCATCAGTACAACAACGTCTTGTCTCCCAATGGGACATATATTTTGAGATATTCGTTTGATTTGCTGCTGATGTTCAGTCTTCAAGAGAGAATTGCAGGTTGAGTTTGGACTCCCATTTTTTGGTGCTAAAATGTTGATAATGGTTTACGAGCTGTGGTAGTGCCACTGCAGAATTGGTAAAAGGGCATGGATGTCTTCTTATGGGATTGCAACGTTATTTTCTAGGTTTGTAAAATGTATTTAACTCTCATGTAGGTGAGCTAGGTTGGAGTAAGTAGGTTTGGCATAAGTCAGCAAAGGGGATTATCCCTTGTGGAGTCAAAACCTGTAGCATAAGTATCTGACCGCTTGATGCACAACCTTGAATTGAGAGGTCAAGAGTGAGTAGCTACAAGGAGGTCCATGGAAGTAGTACTAGTCCTTGTGTATGTGGCATTGGCTTGGGCAGCCAGTGTAGTCAGGCCTTTAAAGTATGATGAGTTACTGCGAGAATTCTAAATGATATTATGACATTAGAAAAAGTGCAGACATGGGCTACAAAAATGAAAAGGAATGGAACATTTTACTTATATAGAAAGGTTGTTAAATTTAAATCTCTCTAGTTTAGCCTCAGAGGGGATATGATAGCATTTTACAAATACATTTGGGGTCAATACAAACCATTGTCTGGAAATCTATTCATAAACAAAATTATACATAGGACACAAGGTCACGCATTTAGACTGGAAGAAAGGAAATTTAGTCGAGGCAGAGAAAATGTTTTTTTTACATTGAGAACAGTAAGGATGTGGAATTCTCTGCCTTTAGAGGTGGTGAATTATTGATCCAAGGATTGATCTTACTGCCATTCTGGGGTCAGGAAGGATTTTTTTTCTGTTTTTTTGCAAAATTGGAAAGCACTTCAAACTGGGGCTTTTGCCTTCTTTTTGGATCTTCTTTTAGATACAAGTCTGTAATTTAATGGCCGCATGTCTCTCAGCTATGCAACTATGTAACAAGGCACCTAAAAAAACATATTAATAAGATGAAATACCCCAAAAAAGATCCAACAACAACTAGAGGAGGGAGATGGAATTGCAAAGGCAGGTTTGTTGGGCTTACAATTTGAGTACTTTGTGCAACAAAGATCTAAATGAAAAATGCTGACTTAATTATTTAAAAGAAAAAAGGAGCGGTGTTTTTTACTTTTATTGATTTTTGCTTAGATAATTGATGTGGAAAAATATACAAAAGTTTGTCTTCATTTAATATTTGTAAATATAATTTATTTTTATTACATTATTGTATGCATGTCCCTCTCTATCTTTGCATTTAGGAGGGCACCATGTATTCTGAATTCATTCCTTTAGGAAGGGAATCTAATAACATGCAAAGGAATCAGTTGAGGAGCCGAAATGTGATTTATCCTTCAGGGTTACATGATGCTTCCTGTGGATTCCTTCTATCCTTTGCCTTTGGATATCTACTGAGTACAGATGCGGAATTATGTAAGATCTGATAAGGACTCTCGGTTCACACTGCATAAAAAAAAGGTAACAGGATGTCCATAGAACAATTTCTGTTAGGGGCAAAAGTCATGATTTGCAGGCATCGACTCTTAGCCCCACTTTAATAAGGGCATATTGTAAGGGGACACTTGCGTCATTCTGCTCTATGTTGTAGACACAAAAGGTGAGTACCTATTAAATTTTAATTTTCCAATCCTTTTTTTAATTAATAGTTCTTATTCCTCCACGCAGTGCTTTGGTTTGGACCGATTTCGTCCATGCGCTCGCTTTAGGAAAACACAATTGGAACCAACCAAAGTGATGAGAAATTGGTCCAGTCACTGTACTGCAAAATACAATTATATAGATTTTTCAGTCCACCTTTTACCACACCATTTGTTTCACAGATCAAATGAGAAACCAAAAGTATTGGTCGATAGATCTGGGAAGTAAATCAACATTTGGTAGCTATCCCCTATCCATGAATCATCTTTTTTTTTTTTTGTGTCATAGGGAGAACTCTGAATCACGAAACAAAAAGTGAGAATCAGAGTGAATTTCAAATAGAAGTCCAGATTTGCTACAGTGAAAGCATAGCTAGACTGAGAAGATTTCCAGAACGGCTATATTTTCCTTAAATTTTAAATTCACTTTGATCGATAACTCTGGTAGTAGTATGGACAGATCACCAGACATTTAATAACAGGACACCTTTAAAGAGATTTTAATGTACAATTTTCTTCTGTTTACTCACTTTATTACAATAAAAATAAAAATCCCAATGTGATTTGGCATTGCCAGGTCATCACAGCCTGGCATTTTGGTGGGCACTGGTTTTGCGTGTCCCAGCAAATAATCAGCTCTTCTGTTGAGATGAAAACTTATAGCACTTCTCTAACTTTTAATGCAGGTTAGAAAGGACTATATTTTAGTCAATTTTTCTGTGTGGGGGTTGGAGTGGAAAAAGTTAAGAATATTTCAGTATGACTTTGCTCTAAAATGTTTTACGATGCTCCAGAATATGTTCCTTTTCATAAATAATAACAAAAGTCTAAATCTTATGTTCGGGCCTTGACACTGTACATTTTGAAATTCAATAGACCACAAAAGGATTCTGTTATGGGTTCGCTGGCTTCAGTCCATCTGCTGCACATCTCTTAAACCCTCGGGATAAGATATGTACTCAAAAATCATGAATGCTCAATAGGCCGTTTGCTCCATTACGAAGGTTTTTTCTTTTTTTGTTCATTCTCTTTAAGTCCTCGCTTACCAGCTTACGTTTGTCCATTAGAACTCAATGGAGCTATTCAGCTTGGTACAAAGGATGGCAAAAATCGCCCATTCTTTGCTGCTGAAATCAGATTGAGATTATAGAAGTCATATGATAACTTCATGTTCTTAGAAGACATAATTGTATTGGCTAGCTGTTTGTTGAATGTAAGCCTTTTAATGTCCTGCCTTGTGATGGGCGACTCCTTTCCTATCAGCGTTAAATCATTGTGTAAGACTAGGAGTGAGGAACGGCCAAACAAAGTCAGAAACTTTTCAAAAAGATCTGTCACATAATGGCAGACTAACAGGGTTTATGTGCTTTGACCACAATGCATCCATTGGTAAGTCACCGTACCTGGAAGGCAATTGAATATGCTTGTAGCAAAACCACACAAGTTTGGGCAAGTGCCACCAGTTTTTACATTCATGCCACCATGGTGGCAAGTACAGTCTCTTTCTGGTTACAAATACAATATAACCTGTTAAATAGCTTACGTAGATCAGCAGTTATTTTGGCTGTAGGGTATAGGAGCTAAAAATTGCAAAACTCTCATTCCGATGACAAATCTGAAATCCTTGGCATCAATTAATTCTCGGGAGAAAGGCTTAGTCATGTTTTGAACAGCCCATAAAGCATTATTTAAATTCTAAATAGCCAAAAAGCAAACAAAAAGCATCTGGTTGTTTCTCAAGCCATTACTGCATTTGGCAAAACATAAAAAGTGGAGCTTATCTATCTTGCGTGTCAGAGAGATGCTATCATCAAAGAGGACATGCAATAGGTATGACTTCACAATAAATAAAATAGTCCACAGTTTGAACTACAATTTATTCTGGAATGTGAAAAACACAATTTTCCTATAAATTTGTTTAAAGGAACATCCCAAGAACCATAATCATTACAGCAGGCTTTAGAATGGTTTGGCTTGGGTCCACTGGGACCACTACCCACCTCTACTACTTCAGATATAGAGCCAGTAGCTCTTGGTCTGAGCTTAGCTCAGCAGTGCAGGGCATAGCTCATTGGCTACAAGTGATCAGCTGATGCACTGCAGAGCTTAACTCAGAAGAGCTAATGAAGGCTCCTGCAACTCCTCTATCATTAGTAGTGGAGAGAGGGAGCAGCACCAGGCAAACCCAAGTAAGAGTTCAAAACATTCTAAAAAGGTTTGACTACTTATAATGTAAGAGTGCTGGGTCACTTCTGGCACCAAAAGCACTACAGCTGGTTAACCTGAAATTAGGAAGTGTTACAATAAAACACATCAACTGATTAAAAAACAAACATAGTTGGCACTTTATTAAAAACATAGAATGTTGGCCTTATCTTAAGTCTAGGTTAGCCTTATGTCTATCCCATGCATGCTTACATTCCCTCACTGTGTTAACCTCTGCCACTTCAGCTGGAAGGCTATTCCATGCATCCACTACCCTCTCTGAAACGTAATATTATTTAAACCTATGCCCCTCTAATTTAAGACTATGTCCTCTTGTTGTGGTAGTTTTTCTTCTTTTATTAGCATTTTAGATTTGGCCAAGAGGTCATATTGAGAGTATATATGTATTATTGTAATTTCTCCATACAATAAATGCAGGGCCGGACTGGGGATACGAAGCAGCCCTGGAAAAAAACAAATCTATGCCAGCCCCATAAGTCATTGTGCTATGTAGGGTGTTATATATTAAAGGACCACTATAGTGCCCTGAGGGTGCCCACACGCTCAGGGTCCCCCTCCCGCCAGGCTCTGGAAGGGGGAAAGGGGTAAAAACTTACCTTTTTCCAGCGCTGGGCGGGGAGCTCTCCTCCTCCGTTCCTACTTCTCTCCTCCCCGTCGGCTGAATGCGCGCGCATTCAGCCGGTCACATAGGAAAGCATTATCAATGCTTTCCTATGGACGCTGGTGTGCTCTCACTGTAGCGCCTCTAGTGGCTGTCAATGAGACAGCCACTAGAGGAAATAGAGGAAGGCTTAACCCATTGAGTTAACCCTAGCTGGACCAGGCACCCAGACCACTTCATTAAGCTGAAGTGGTCTAGGTGCCTAGAGTGGTCCTTTAATGTGTGTATATATATATATATATATATATATATATTATTGATACATTTCTTCTTCTAATTCAAAATATTAGTCCTTTCAGGGTAATTAAATTATACAGTAAAGCATACTCACACACAGACACAGACAATCTTACTGATGCACACAAATAGGCTCATTGACAGACAATCTCAATGACACACACAGACAAGGTTACTGGCAGACACACAAATTTAGTACAGACAAACTCTGATACACACACAAGCTTACTACAGACAAACTCACTGTCACACACACACGCTCACTACAGACAAGTTCACTGATGCGCACACACTCTCCCTACAGACAAGCCCATTGACACACACATGCTCCCTACAGAAGAGCTCACTAACACAGATTCACTACAGACAAGCTCACTGACACACATATGCTCACTACAGACAAGCTCACTGACACACACACACTACAGACAAGCTCACTGACACATACGGTCACTACAAACAAGCTCACTGACACACACGCTCACTACAGACAAGCCCACGATCACACCCATGCTCCCTACAGACAAGAGCTCACTAACACACACACATATGATCCCTACAGACAAGCTCACTGACACACATACAAGCTCACTCACTAGCAGGCACACACACATAGAGGCTCCCTCACTAGCAGGTGCGCACACACACACAGAGGCAGACAGTCACTGACACCGAGGCAGACAGCCACACACACACAGGCAGACAGCCACACACACACAGGCAGACAGTCACACACACACAGGCAGACAGTCACACACACACAGGCAGACAGTTACACACACACAGTCACACACACAGTCACAAACACAGACAGTCACACGCACACACAGACAGTCACACACAAACACACAGACAGTCACACACAAACACACACTAACAGTCACAGTTACATACACAGTCACACACTCACAGACAGTCAGTCACACACAGGCAGTCACTTTCACACACACACAGTCACACACACAGACAGTCACAGTCACACACACACACAGTCACACACACACAGTCAGTCACAGTCACACACAGTCACACACACAGTCACAGTCACACACAGACAGTCACACACACACACACAGTCACACTGACCTCCTTACCTCCTGCTTGGAGCTCCTGGAGGCTGGTTGTTGGGGAAGCAGGGACTCCTTCCTGCTTCCCATGCTGCAATTAGCTGGCCCCGCCGCACAGTAAGCTCCGCCTCCACCGCACGCTAAGCCCCGCCCCAAATGTTTTAATTTTTTTTTTTAAATGATCCCGGGCGGCCATGTGTGAGCCGCCGCCTGGCTCCCCCTGCTCCCATGGGCCTATGTGCGGCCGCACAGCTCACACATAGCCGGCCAGGATCACAGGAGCTGTCAGACCGGCCCCAGGTGCCGCGGCCCACCAGGAAATTT
>OW240922.1:70817599-70848739 GCA_933207985.1 Pelobates cultripes | reverse complement strand
ATATATATATAAAATATCTCTAGCCAACTCCTTGGTTGTCACAGGTGCCTCATCCCAGGACCCTATTTAGCCTTGTACTGCAGAAAACTTGAGATGGCATTCCCCAAGTAAGAAGCTCATTTAGCAGACATTTGGATGTTAGAGTAGGACCTGCCAAAGATGGGATACATTGACGTTGTGGCAGGCTTATGCAATGCATGATCATATAATGTAACTAAACCTCCATTATTTTTTTGTCTAGATTAGGTGTTTAAAACAAACAAACAAACAAAAAAAAACAATCTGTCAGCACCAAAGTTAATGTTTAGTAGATAGGGGAGTATGCTGGATTTTGATTTTTAATGTTTAACTAATGTTTCCGCACTGAACGGTAGACTATACCAGGCCCAATAACATACATATAAAATTTGGCTAATGATGAACAGTCCAGACCTGTCTTCTGTGCTGTACCACCATCTGTTTAGTAAGCATATAGAAGACCAGCTTAGTCATATGCCTTCTGTAGATCTCTCTCGCAATCATGTGGAGGAGAAAGTCTTAGCTGACTATAGCATTTTGTTTGATTCCAGCCAGGAACAATTCAGATATAAATAGAAATGTTCCACTTTGAAGCTTTAAAAGAACGCTACAGGAACAGAGCCTTATACAAGGTTTACGAGGACAAGCATGACTTTCTGTAGGACAGTCTGTGGGAACTAGTCCCACAAGCAGTTGTGTAATAAAACCAAGCAGATGGTCAGATTTGCTTTTGCTATGTTTTACTGTATCATGTTTTCATTTTCTGAATTATACAAGAAAGTATATACATGCATACAGGTTTGTCTATTGAGATTATGATGGGTCAAGAACTGAGGCTTGCTTCACAAGGTTCTCCAAATATTCATGAGAACGCAAAACTGTTGAATACCGTTTCCCCCCCCCCCCCATAATATTGGTATTGAAAATTGATCAATACAATTAAGTGTAAAGCATTTGCTTTGCAAATTTTAAGTTTATCTTGCTAGATCCCAAATGTTGAACCTTAGATGTCTCCTTGCATGCAGAAAGAGTATTTCTTATGTCTTCTTCTGTCTTTCATTAGGTTTGGTAACCAATCATGGGACTCTGGAATAACTTCAAAATATCCCCCAAAATAGACAACTCCTGCAGCAGTGCATATCCCCACTTTTGGGTTGAAGCCACCACCTTATACTTAGGATATCATCTTTATGCTCCCCCTCGAATAAGGTAGGGATTAGACCTATCCAAAGCAGTTCTAGTTATTTCTCTTATTATCATGGTTATAACAAAGTGTGGTCCACACATTTAAATAAGGCTTCACTCATGTTTGGTAGTGATCTCCCCACATAATCTTATTGTCCTACAAGGAAAGTATATATTGATATATTATGTTCAAGTAGAGATTATAGCTGTATTAGTCCAGTGATGTAGATGTAAAAAACAGATAAAATTTGTATCTTGTAATACCCTTTTTATTGGACTAACAGAATTTTTTTAATGACAAGCTTTCGGGAGAACCTTTAAATTCTATGTGTCGTCTTGCTCAGAAATGCTTCATACTTGAGAAAGGGAGGTTCTCCCGAAAGCTTGTCATTAAAAAATTCTGCTAGTCCAATAAAAAAAGTATTACAAGATACGAATTTTATCTGTTTTTTATAGTATGCATATCTTCTCTTCATCTGTTTTAATGCTATTGATATCGGCACAGGTTTCACTATAGTTTTAGCCTCAGGATTTGTGTGTAAGCATCTGTTTTTATTAACACTTGACTCCATGATTATGAGTAAATTGCCAAGAACAGTTTGTCAGTCTTACCACTTTCAAGCCATGTATATCCACTAGTAACTAGAGAATGGAATATAATATATTCTAAAATGTTCCTATCTTTGATTTTTATATTTCAAACCTACATGTTGGTCTCAAGAGTATATTATAATAAATATTGATATACATATTGCTTTAAAGTGTGAACTGATGTGTTCAACTCGAGACCAAAGTGTTATGTTACTCCAAAGGATAATTTATCATGTGCTACACTACACCATTAACTACTGTAATAATTTTGATCTATATATGTCTCTGGAGAAGTCACTCTTGTACTAAAGAACAGATTAGTGACTTGCGTTATTGTATATGCTTGTGGCGCCTAACATTTGTCTTGAATGTTTTTAGACACATAAAAGTAAAATAACAAAACAATCCCCCAGCGCTAATAAACTGGGATGGTTGATATTCTAGATATTTTAATGGGTCGCTGTAGGAGAGGCAATATATTAAGTATGTGATGAGGTTAAGAGTGTGATATTTTGCTTTTAAGTCCCTATTGTATTTCACAGTATATGCAATGATGTGACCTTGTACAAATGCCTTAGACCAGGGGTGCCCAAAAGGTAGATACTCAAATGTTGTAGAACTGCAACTGCTGTGATGCTTTGCATGCTTTTAAAATTGGAAAAGCATCATGGAGGCTGTAATTATAAAACATCTGGGGATCTACCTTTTGGACACCCCTGCCTATGAAAACTTCTAGAATAGCTGTGAGTCATCTATGCAAAGTATATTGGCATCTGCAAAATGTACTTTTACAATTTTCTTTTTTAGAAATAGTCTGCACCCTTAAGCTAGGTACATGTAGAAATCTAGAACATGTGAGTAGTACGAGAATGTTAAAGCATCACTCTCTGCTGCTGTAAGCATAGCTTTTAGATCCTTAAGTATTGCTTCACCGTCGGCACATATAGTGAGATCATCCACCCATATTAGAAGTATCAATTTTTCATCTTTATAGTGTTTGGTATACCTGAAGTGGACTGCAGGATTCTGGCAAACTCACTGTCATTTAAATGGTTATTCCGATTTCTACCGCACAATGATTGTTTAATCTGGGAACATGTTCTTCATTCTTTTTGGATTTGACCTCAAGACCTTCTGGTTGTTCTATGTATATTTTACAATCAATTGGAGCATGTAAGAAAGCTGTTTTCACATCCATTTGGTGAAGACATAAGTCAAATTGTGCTGCAAGTTGCGTTAAGATTTGTACTAATATAAGGTTTGTAGTTAGAGAGAATATTCCTTTGTTTTCACTTGACTATAAAATTTTGCAACATACCTGGCCTTCTATGTTTCTGATCCATCAGTTCTTTTCTTTGTTGCAATTCACCCATCAACCAGATTCCCCACACTGAAGGTTTACCGTCTAGCAAGTGGTCAAAGTAAATGTGTAATTTTCTCTTAATAAATCAATGTCCTCTTTCAAACCATTAAGTCAGAACTGTGACTGGGATAAGTTTATGGAATTTTAAAGGTTTGTGGTATGTCCAGACCCCCTGTAGCAATAATCAATGTTTGTTAATACATAGAAGACCATGTCTCAAATTTCAGAAATAACGACTTCTTCCATTTCAGGACTTGTTTGACCATTCGTCTCAACCCTTGAGGTTTCTCCTTTAGAGATCTTGTCTCTTCTGAGCACTCTATGTTAGCATTAATAGATTTCAGTACAGATGGCATATTGTTTTCTGTGGCATGATCATCTTCATCATGCAATAGATCAGTTTGAGCTTGTCTTTCAACAGCTTTCTTTGTAACAAATTATACAATCCAGTGTTTGAGAATCTCTCCATTGTTGGGATAATACACCAAATAAGGAGGACTGTTCTTGTCCTATCCAACAAAGATCCCTCTCTCACATTTTGAATCTAACTTCTTTCTATCATGCTTCTATGCGGAACATTCTGACCCAAGAATCTTAATTTTTGAAAGGTTAGGCATTTTTACTCATGAACAGATATGGAGTTTCTACTATACTGTTATTAAAGAACCTGTTTCGGATCCAAGCAACAGTCATTACTGTGTATGTTTGTTAATTCATTTGGCAATTTACTTCTGATCAACAGACATTTTGCCCTTTCAAAAAGTGTTCTCCATTTTCTCTCAACAATTCCATTTTAATGGAGTGAGTAAGGTTGAGGCCTCGTGTTTAATACCTGGCTTGTTTAGTGGTGATGAAAAACTCTCAGCATGGACTCCATACAACTGTCAGATGTTATTCCATTTGTTTACATATGGAGCTGTGTCAGCAAAGGCTGTGTCACCACCAGAGATTCCCGTTCCTGCTCTGTAGTAGCTCTTCTAAGTAGTAAGGTAGTGTTTATAGCTGTCATAGCTTTCCCCCCATACATTAGTCGAGACTTAATGTTGGGAGTAGATCTGATTTTATGGTTACAAGCATTTATACATAGAACCCCAGCATGGGGTCCCTATTCAACAGCAAATGATCCCGCCTTGGTGCCTCTGTGTCTGGGAGATAATGGAGTTGTCTCCCACTAAACCAATTATCTTCTGGAAACAGAGGGCACAACATAAAAATACTGCAAAAACATAATAAAACCGACCGGAACCCCAACACAAAATATATACCCAGATACCTCTGATCTGAGAATTGACGAATCGCCACTATGGTAAAGATTTGACAGTCCGCTAGCAATGTTCATGCCCAAAAGAGTTCCAGTCAACTGTCAGGAGCTCCTGCTGACAAAACAGGGGGCGCTGCCCCTGGCTCTCAGGGAGCCATTGTCCCACTTAGTTCCTTGTACCTCCCATCCAAAAAGCGCTCTCCTGGCTGGTGGCGAAGTGGGAGAAAACTGAGGTGGAAATTGGCCGGGAGATGGGATTAGCAACGGCCGAGCCAGAGTTCCAGAAGAGTTGTAGGGAAGTACCGCTACAGTCCTTGTGGCACTCTGGACTCCTTGTATGGCCAGGGGGAGAGGTGCTCCCAGTTGATTGGCTTGGAGGGTAAGGTGATGAGAGCCAGGGGCAGTCAAAACAGTCTCTTTGTGAAAACATAGAGAGTATCAACAGGAATGCATATGGTGACTAGGGTAATTTGTCACAAGCTGCATCACTAACTTTTTCAAGAAGTATACAAACACTGCTCCTGAGTTGTTATCCGTGAATGCCATGGCATATTTAAAACCTTCTCTACCTGTGGTGTTAATCTGGCTCTGACATCGAGATCTTATACCCTGAACAAACTGCCTTGAGAGCAAATTTCACAGTTTAGGTCAGACCTCAATTTTACCCTTAATCTTCATTCATTCTACAACATGTAACTTTGTAATCTCATTGTAATTACAGTGATTTAGAATTGTAGGCCAATGTTGAATTTCATAATATCCATGACGGCTATTTTCATTTTCAGCAAAATAATTTAGATGGTAAAAGTGTATAGTCCTTTCGCTGTTCCTTCAAATGAGTTCACTTGTGCCTTGTTTAAAGTTAAATGGTATGCCATTGTTTATGTTGCCTCTACGGAGAAGCTGTCCATAGGATCTGAGGGTATATATGTATTATTTAGGGTTGTTAACACTTGATTTCCTTTACTGTCAAGTAGGAAAATCTCTAAATCACTTCTAATCAGTGCCACACCTGTAGTTTTTCTAATCTGCAAGCTCCATTAAGTGTTTCCCTGGTTTCAAGGTGTTATTGAAACATTTAAACTTTTCATGTTGGATGTTGTCCCTGTGTCGGACATTATCCCTTTTTGGTATTAACCCATCAAGTTAATCACCTTTTAAAGACATTTGAGTGTCTATCATCATTATCTGATGCTTGATTAACATTATGTTTTTTGGGGGCTTACAGTTTACTACAGTAATTACACCACAGTGACTGGCCGTCATTTTGACTGTTTGTTACAACTGAAGCCAAAGTGGGAACAAGGCCAGAGCGTTGTCCTTTATTTTTTAATCTAGGAGTCCCATCACTTACTTTCAACATTCTGTTGTCCTTTAAACTAACCCAGTGTTTCTCAGTATCTTCAAAACTTCTCAACTGTATTTTGAACTCTACAAAATGTACTTGCTGTGTAATATTGATGGCAAACTGTTCTAAAGGACCACTATAGGCACCTAGAACACTTCAGTTTAATGAAGTAGTCTGGGTGCCAGGTCCATCTTGGGTTAACCCTGTCTGCTGTAAACATAGCAGTTTCAGAAACTGCTATGTTTACATATGGGTTAATCCAGCCTCTAGTAGCTGTCTCATTGACAGCCGCTAGAGGCGTTTTCGCGCTTCTCACAGTGATTTTCACAGTGAGAAGATGCCAGCGTCCATAGGAAAGCATTGAGAATGCTTTCCTACGGACTGACTGAATGGGCGTGCGGCTCTTGCCGCGCATTCAGCTGATGACGTCCGAAGGAGGAGGAGAGTCCCCAGTGCCGAGGGAGCCCGGCGCTGGAGAAAGGTAAGATTTTAACCCCTTCCTCCACCTTCAGCCCGGCGGAAGGGGGGCCACGAGGGTGGGGGGAACCTATTAATACTATTAGTGCCAGGAAAAAGAGTTTGTTTTCCTGGCACTATAGTGGTCCTTTAAGAGATTTCAGGTAAACCTTTTTTATAATCATTGTAATGGCTGTCTCTGCATTTTTAACATAGTCCGTGAAATTTTAATTTGCACCTTTCTAAAGTGACATTGGCTTGGTGTACAAACAAACTATTCAGGGCTTTCACTTGCCTTCATTAGCTGCCTCCCTTATTATTAGAGACAGACTTTGATTATCTAAGAATTGAATTAACTCAGAATATGCTTCTCATTCTTATATTTATCTGAATCCTTATCCTCGGTATCATCCGGTTCCCACAAGATAGTTTCTTTCGAGGTGCATTAACCGTAGATGTCCAGCAAGCTTTGTCTCCCATAACTTGTAGCCCTTCTCCTCTCCGTCAAAGCAAAGCCTGCTCCATCCATTTCCAGCATCCCTTCTGGATCAATAACCTGTTGCAGTCTGGGTACTGAGGCTAGGATAACTGGGCAAGTGCACTCCGTAATAGAGGGACACACCACACGTGTTTAGCGCTTCACACTCAAGAAAAGAGATGGGCAACAACTTTATTGTACTATGCACATGAACACTATTGAGAGCACTTTAGGATTATATCTCAACACTAGAGCCCAAGAAGCTCTATTTCGGGTGAAGGAGCGTACCTAGTGGCAATTGGCCTTCTGAGTAAGCTGCGATAGCTGCAGTTGTGCTAGTGGAGTTACAGGTACGGAATGCGCGTTGAGCAACAGTGAAAAAAATTAATTTGGTGAAAAATTTAATATAGGGCTGAATACCAGGACCACAAAACAGCAGATGGTTGCCTTCACTTGAACTTCCAGATGAAATGGGGACTCAAGCAGGGCTGGATTAAGAGCCAATTGGGCCTGGTGCTGACAATTATCATGGGCCTAATTATAGAATCTTATCGACATAAAACACTAAACAAATTATACCTCCCAAGCGTCATGTATCCGGTGGAGGTGGTGCTGGAGGGAAACTCACAGGATATATATATATAAGAAAACACATACCCTATGGTAATATCTCGTTTTCATCTTTTCATCAAGTAAATCCACACCCCCTAACAGCAGTGTCTGGTGGAGCAGGATTTCAGTGGGTGGGGTAAAAGGATGGTCCATTGATGTGAACTATGTAACCAGAACAGCCCACAAAGAGAGTGTGTCTTTATGAAGAATTGGATGGTCAGCCTGGTGTGAATGCATGTCAGGCTGCCTTGGGTCTTGGGTGACCAACCAAGGGCATACTGTGCCAACAACACCCTGACCTAGTCATGAATACGTCTAATAATGCGATAGCTCTGTGCTTTCTAAGCACTCACTGGTCCACTCCTCTCCTAACCTTCTTACTTGGAGGCAGAAGCTCCTCTTATACAGTCTGGGACAGAGAAAAAGTGAATGTAGTGAGGGTAGAAGAAAGGGAACATACCAGATTAGAGAACCTGAAGCAGCAAGAACATTTGCATTTGGTGCAAAGTTGGCTTTACCTTAACTAATTTCATTGCCAGCCAGTCCACACCAGTTTTGTTCCCCTACATACCTCTTAAGATTCCATTCTTAATCAAGAGCATGTGAAGAGTAGTAAAAAAAAACCAAAAAAACCAAAACACATTTGGGCCTATTCCACAGGCATGGGCTTGAAGCTGCAGCTCCATCAGCCCCTATGTTAATCCAGCCCTGGACTCAAGTAGAAATATATATCTAGGCATTCACTGAGTTTTAAGGAGAGAGTTCTAGATAATTATTACAGTATTTTCAATGGATTTACCTGGTATACAGCAGAGCTGGTTTCAAATGTGACCAACTTCAGTGATATTGAATTCCAAATAATTCCATGTACCCAAAGTCTTGTTATTTATGACCTGGTTATTAAAGGGACACTATAGGCATCCAGACCACTTCATCTCATCTCTGGGTGCAATGTCCCTGTCCCCCTTAATCTCTTCATGAGGACATCCAGCATTACTGAAATCCCCATAGGAAAGCACGGAGGCAAGGGAGGGGTTGACCAAAGGGCACTATAGTGTTAGTAATACAGATTTATATTCCTAACATTATAGAATCCCTTTAAGCATAATTTCTCCTCTTCCTGGTCATATCATTAAGTTACTTTAATGCATCCAGTTTCCCTTTAAGCCCTTTGCACCAAAGCATAAATCAGTCCTTCTTACTGTAGTAACTGTGAATATAACTTCAGCATATCCTATTGAGCTTTAGAATGGATCCTAGGATATACTTGAAAATTCAATGTTTTTCACGGTGTCTCTACCCTTGTAAAATATATAGTAGATAAATGAAACTTCAATAGGTCCATAGAGAGAAATATTTATTACTACTAGTCTGTGTTCCCTATTCCACGCACAGCTGCACTTTCCAAGCATCTGTCTCATTCTTGCTGTGACAATGTTTAAGCTGAAACGCACACACTCCATTTCTAGGAACCAATTAAAACTATTCCTGTTTTGGTGACTGTCAAAATTACTGCTGTAGCCGCAATTACAGCCCACACTCATAGAATGCAGTTCTACCCAAGTGGAAAGATGGGAACAGGGGATTCTATGGATTTCAGGCCTACAAGTTAGAACTTAACATGTTCCTGTGAGAAAAATGTTCTGGTCTACAGGAGTTTATTTACTTAACTGGGAATTGTGGGGAGTTAAGAAGAGATTTTAAAAAATTTGTATTTAAAAAAATAAATATCCAACCCCCCCCCCTTCACTCATGGTACCCCTAACTCTACCCGAAGGGAACCTCATAAACACACCGACCAAACACTGAAACGAACGGCACACTACGCACACAACTATGTAACATACGAACCAAAAATAATCTTGTTATAGCTGTTACAATATAATATATTGCAACACAATGTTACACCCCTCTACAAATAAGCTTCAGAACCCTCTCTCGGAAACGGGACCAGAGTCTTACAGCAACAACGAAGGACCGCAACAGTTACGGAACAAACTGCTATGTAATTACCTCTTCTTTATGACTGTTTTGTAACACACTAATGCGACTCATGGTCTCTGTGAAATTATCCTTGCTCCCAAGTTTTCTTTTCTGTACCCTAACCCCCATATTACTGAAAAATTCAAAATAAAGAATTTATAAAAAAAAATAATATATATGTATTTATTTATTTTTTATTGTGAAAACTGCAAATTGGTGGGAATCTCAACCTTTTATTTTTCTTGCTTGACTAGTTTGTCCCAGAAAATGCAATTCCCATAATTTCCAATTTGGTGGATAAACCCATGCAAAGGCTATTTACTAAACTCTCTGAATTGCTTTAAACATCACTTCAAAAGGCAAATTCAGGCGACAAAAAGTTGATTTGACTAAAGCCAAGATGTAGAATTTATCCAAAAACTAGAATATTTTTTGTTTGAAAACTAGATTTTGCTACACCCAACTTGGCAAATGTACGAGTTTAATGAATAATTCTGAGAGTCTTGCGATACATGGATGGATGACTAACAATGGCACTTATTAAATGATGTGCAATTAAATAATATTGATAGAATTGCTGGAATAAAATTATTCCAGGATAATGTAGATTATGGGACCATTGTCAATGTATATATCCTCAAGGATTTAACTTCTTTGAGAGTGGAAGGAAAGATGTCTACTTGCTTTTCTGGTGCTCAGATAGTTTAATGAAGTAATACATCTCTTTATATGACTGAATACCTAACTCTGTCATGTTACAGAAAATTTGGATGGAACTTTCAGAATCGATGTGTCTGCCAGTATTTTGGAAAACTGTATCAAGTGTTAACACAGATGTTACCCTAAGAACATCTAGCAAAATTACATTTTTAAAAACAGCAATGTGGTTATGCGAGTGGATATGGGGTACTTTTTTTATTTTTTATTATTATTATTATTATTATTATTATACCATACAGAATAACGGTGAATTTGCTACAGAGCTATGAAAATAAATCTGTTTCAATAAACAAATTATTTAAAAAGAAAATAAAAAAATGTAAATGCATTTATATTGCAGTTGTCTGTATTTTGCAGGCCATGAATCCACTTCCCACAAAAATGCTGTGCAACCTAATTGCGCTGTCCAATCTAAAACACCAATTAAGCAAATGTATGCGTAGCGTGTATGAGTATGTATAAATTCCGTAGTGCTGTACAATAGGTGGATGAACAGAAATGTAATTGCAACAAGATGAGCAGAACGCACATAAACAGACGGTGTTGCTTAAATAAGCTTACATTCTAGACAGAGTGGGGTAGAGTGGCGCAAGAGGTAAAGTAATCTAATAAGTCTCTCTTTGAGAAGCATTGGATTGGATTAGATTGTGGGTGACCTCCGCATGCTTGCTGACATCACCGGAGGTGGAGCTGGAGGCAGCAGCGAAGGAGTCACACCGGTGGAAACAAAGTGAGTAATATTTATTTAGATTAATTCTTATATGGCAAAGCGGGATGGACAGTGTCCACATTGCAAGAAGGGAACCTATAGCCCTGAAATAACAATTGTTATTCGGGACTATAGGTTCCCTTTAAATGTGAATTGCTAAGAATTCAAAGTGAATTTCAAACATTATCCCTCGGCATCCAAACAATAGACAAATCTAAACATCTCTTTGTTCAGTTAAGATATTTTGGTCTAAAATTAAAAATGTATTTTGAATTATTGGCAATTCACACATTAATGAATAATATTCACTAAAGTGAGAATTCAAAGTGAATTTCAAATTTAAGGCCCAATTAGCCAAAGTGAAAGCATAGTTGACGTATATAAAATTAATTTTTTGGAAGGGGGCTTTTCTAAATTTTGCATACTTTCTCTTTTCTTAATTTTTTTTTTTTTTACGACACTCAGATTTAGAAATTACGAGCTGGTCATGTTTTATTCTTGTGTATCATCATTGTGTCAATTCCTCAGTGATAAAATAAGTGATTCAAATATTTATGATGCTGATGGAAATTGATCAAAAGGGTAGGAAAATTAAAGTGACCGTTTTATTTGATGCAATCTTTGTTCTTTTTCACACCCTCCTTCCCTATATTCCCATTACTCAAAACTTATTTTAAATCTAATAAAGTGATAAAGTGTAATTATTTTAAAAGTACCTATTACAAATACGTTGACGTAGAAAATCAAACTCCATTGACACAACCATTCATACCTGTCCCGGCGTGAGAGTGGAGGCGTTAGTTGGAAGGAGTCTCAGGCAAGTCTGTAACCAGAGTCCATATGTCATTATATAACCCCAAGTTCACAAGACTAACATATACAGCTTTCTCCATGAATCTCTGATAGTTAATCTGTGAGGCTATTTCAGTCCACTTAGGGATCACCTCAGCTCTTCATTTTCTCGCTTAACAGAGTAACCTTAGTATATGCACAATTAGAATTTTTATTTCTTCTTTCAATTTGGGGAAATCCAAATGGAACAAAAAGAATTGGGGGGAGGGGGGGTCAGTTCAATATGGGACTCTGTTAAACTTGTAAGTTCATTGTAACGAACGTTGGTATAGCAGATACCCGTTCACCTATTTTCTCCCAAAGTGCTAGAGCCTGAGTGATTATAGCTTGTGGTTCGGGTGTTGGTTCGAACGATTCTCCATACGAATGTCTAACTAGATGAATGGTGTAACAGGAATGATTTTAATGGTGCCACACTTGGCTTTTATGCAAGTCCCAATGCAAGGGGCCCTCCACATGGACCTTGGAGGGGACTCCAACACAAAGTTATAAACCAATAATATCAGGGTTACAAAGTATGACACTCCCATAACAGACATACAATCCCTCCTCTCTGCCTGGGAGATAATTGAGTCAGATACTGTAATAACTCCATAATCTCCAGGCAGAAATTTTCCATTTTCCACAAAACTTAAAAGTACCGCCAAAACACATAAAATACCCATAAATGTTACGTCCCCTGATAGCCCTGATCTGTGTGACCAACATATTCAAAACTCACCCAGATCAGTTCATGGGTTTAGGAGTTTCATGGATGTCTTAGTTTGACCAACCGCACACAAAGCTCTTTCCCAGAAATAGTTCCATGAGTTTGGGTTGTGCGGTCGGTCTATTTAGAAAAGTCTGAAAACCGAACAAATTCACGAACAGTACCTCCTGTCTCATAGTAGCATTTGTTCCCCTAGTTTGTGGGAACAAAACTAACGAACAGTGCTCTCCTGGCTGGTCGGGGAAAGGAAGCAGGCATTCGCAAAGTTTGACCAGTGTTCGGGAAGTCGAGTGTCTGATTTTGGTTCCAGACACTCGAAAACAAAGTCCTGCTGCCTCCTTTCATGCCACACAAGGAGAGCACTTATGTCACTGTTCTCTTTGAAGTTAATGAGCCAGGGGGGTGGTCGGTGTTCGGTAGTTTCAACTACGGAACAGAAAAAATGTCAAAGTATTGAAATAACAGGGTAATTTCTTCACATTCAGTTTCTAACTTGACCTTCAAAGCTAATAGGCAGGTACATTCCCACCATATATGCCGTATAGTTCCAGTTTCCATCTCGCATCTCCAACAAAGATCACTAATGTTGGGTTGTAACCTACTTAACCTGTCTGGTGTCAGATACCATCTGTGTAAAATGTTGAGATAATTCTCAAACAGTGAAATACTATGAATAGGTTTTTTTGGTTTTTTTTTTGTCAGATTTAAAGCGGTAACCCATTCACCCATGCTCATATACAATAATTCTCTAATCTTAGAAGACAAGTTGGAGCAATTATCTAGGTCATAGTGTTTATCCAGCTTATTACTGCTCTTAATCTCCCTATTTTAAAAAAGTTTTTTAATGTAAATTAAATAAGGTATTTTTTGCTGGAAATTCTATGATTTGTACATAAAAATCACTCCATCGGCAACAAGAAGCCTGTAAAAGCACCTAAAAACGCTCTTTTTCGCAACAAAGAAACACCAACAGCATGGGGAAGAAGTCCAGACGCCAGGGACCTGTCAAACTAGCGGGATCCCAGGATACTGGAGATCTCCTGCTCCGGCCGTCCAGGGCCCATGGCACCTTCGCGCCAAAAGAAAATGGCGACTCAGCCTCCTCCGAAGAACGGATTATGGACGTGCTGGACGAGATCCCAGATGGAGGGGGACTTCATCACCCCTCCTCTGATGAAGACAACGAGCTGCCATCTACTAAGGGTGACATCAAAACGCTTCTCCACAATATCCGACCGCTATTTGCGGCAGACATTGCGATTGTGCGCGAAGAAATACATACAGTAGAGGGACGCGTGAAAGCAGTAGAGGCAGACACACAGGGCCTCTCTTTCAGATCCCTTGCTATGGAGGCACTAACAGCAGAGCTCCAAAAAGCCCAAGCACAACTTACCACTAGAATGGAGGACAGGCACAGAAGCAGAAATATTAAAATCAGGGGCATTCCTGAGTCAATCACTACGGAAGAGTTACCCCACTACACCAGGAGGCTGCTGAACTATACTGAACCCCAAGCAGAACAAGCAAGTCATGGTAGACTGGATATTCCGCATACCAAAAGCAACAAAGGCCCCAGCAAACTCATCAAGGGACGTTATTGTTCAGTTCCAGACGAGATCGGCGCAAATACTAGTAATGACCAACGCTACTATGGAGAAGCCAGTTCAAACCACTGACCACGACCCTTCATAACCACTCCATCCCATACCGCTGGGGATCTCCCAGGAGCCTAATTATATCACAAGGGGGGAAGAACTTATGACCTACCACCGCCGCGGAATCGGATGCAGCGCTCCAGGCCTTGGGGATACCACATCAGCTGGAACAAGAGGCGCAGGCTCCAAGGCAGAGAGCACCACATAACTGGGACATGGCTAAGATTGTACCGTTCCAACCGTCTGGGACCCCCAGAACGGGCCAGGTCCCCTCATCCCCACTCTTGACCTCCAATAGCTCTGTGAGGAAGGAGCAAGGCACCTGAGGTACCGACAGGAACTCACACAACCTTGTCCGACAGGACTGCTCCCCTTCTCCACATCACTCCTAACCGGGAACAGCATTTTAAGTTTTTCAGCATGTATGCATATCCTTAGTGGAAAGCACCAGAGGACTGTGAGTAATTACATGTCATTAGTGCCCAGGGAAACCGAGGTACTAGCAACTGTTGCGCTAATCTGGCGCCTGTATCTGCAGACTCATATCAGTATATAAAAATGCTGGCCTTGCTTTTTGGGTTTCTTTTTTTATCATTATTATTATTATTATTATTATTATTATTAACCGTTTACACTCCCTGGCTCATAAAATGTCAATGTCACAATGTTCGTTTGCTGCAGTCCGCAAAATGTTAATACTCTGTCAGATACATATATCAGGTCCTGACGTTTAGAATTTAATTTGCCTGCCTTTGATAACGAATACATCTACACAGTAGGTGAATCTGAGTATTTAAATGGAAAGCTGACTCCATCTAAAGTGCAATGTTGTTGTATCAGTGCAGAGGGGGGGAACAACTCTAAACCATTATGGAGAGCGTAGCCCGTTGATTGTCCCTAAACATTGGTCTCCACCCTATGCACAGAGACACACAATAATAAAGTAATTAGGGTAACACAGGCTTGACAACACACACCAGATCCAAGCCACGTTAAAACCTACGAACTAATACTACAACCCCCTAAACGAATACCTCTAAGGATAGCAAAATAGCACAACACTATAAGTCTCCCCCCTTCCTCTCCACTTATCTTTAGTTTTAAATGCAAGCAGATGTGTCGATCTGAGAGGACCACGAACAAGAGAGCAACAGGGCAGAAGGGAGAAGGCAAACCACAGCCATTACACTGCCCATCACACATAACCTAGACATGGCACACACCCCTCTCCCCCCCACCAAGCTCAGGGTTACAGAGCACCTCACAGAGCCTACAATGATAGCAACTGAATCGGCTCCACTCCAGAAGATTAGTATAGCATATACTAGCCTGCCTATTAAGTGTAATAATGATACTTACATAAACCTAGGTACATAAGTTAACTGCAACCCATATTACCTTTTTTTGTGTTTCTTTAAAGATATTGTGCACTGTATATCCATGTCAAACCTCACTACAATGATAGAGAATTTATAAAGGGAAAGAGAAAAGGAAAAAAAAAAGGGGGGAAGGTATGCATTTCATATTCCCTTGTTAAATGATTAAGAATTTCCACTAAACTAAGGCTGGCAATACATATAGCCTACATCATCCTTCGAACAGGCAAAATCTATGATAACTGCCACAAATAGCATTACAAGAAAAAGCGGTTCCCTTATTTTTAAGGCCTTGTTTTAATGTCCGCCATTTTACTTTTATTGTACCAACTAGCTCTTGTTAATGCCTTTAACCCCTTAAGGACACGACATGTGTGACATGTCATGATTCCTTTTTATTCCAGAAGTTTGGTCCTTAAGGGGTTAAAGGCAACTTGTTTCCAGTGGCCCTAAGCCTTGCTAGCGGTCAGTACAAACCATATATATGCAGATATAGGCCTAACAAAATCGTCTATGCTACCATTTATATCTTTCATAAGCCAACTAACAGGTGCCGCAAGTTATTACCACTATTGTTTGAGTCTCATAGATTAACATGGATACCCTACAACCTGTATTATATGCTACTGCTGGAACCGAGACATGTAGCTTAGCTCCAAGGCCACAAAACTGTTTATACCAATCTTGTTATTGCTTCTGCGACCTGCCCTTCAACATGTTTTATATCTTACACTATGCATAGTGACTTGATCACCTCCTTTATACTCGTATCCTAAAAATGTGCAAGTCTCATCTGTTACCTACCCGTTCACACAGAATGTTAAAGCTTGTTTGACCACATAATATAAAAAATGTGCATGTTCCTCATACGTCATATAATGCATTGTTGGAGTCATAAATCAAGTATATATCGTGGGAGGGATGTTCCCCCATTTTTTTAATTTGCGGGTCTACGCCTCCCCCATATAAACGTAATAAATAATTCCTGGAATCTGTGTAGCGTACGTTTTGGTACCCTCATAGGAAGAGTTCTCAATAGGTATTCCAGTTTGGGCACTAAATAAGATTGTACTGCGTTTATTCTCCCCAGCCATGATATAAATTCCCCCATTTGTTTATGGTAAGTTTTAAGTCCTGATATGTTGTTATAATTATTGTCTTCTATCTTAAACCAATTTAAACTTAATTTTATCCTCAAAGTAAGCATTTTATTCTTAACCAATTAAATGGGTAAGAATTTACCAATCTATGTAGTTGGTCAATAAGGACACTAGAATGAATGAATGAACTTGTGTCTTTTTTAAATTAAATTTTTAGTTAGAGATTCTACCAAAATCATGAACGCATTTCAAAACTGCCAACAGAAAGGTTTCTGGATTAGAAAGTGTCAGAACTACATCATCTTCATATAACACGGTCTTTGAAGTCTGGTCGCCATAGTGAATTCCCAGGATTTCCTCCTCCTGTTTTATATAAGCTGCCAAGGGTTCTATTGAATACAACATTGGGGCCAATGGGCATCCTTGTCTCGTCCCATTAGCTACCCCAAACCAGTTGAGACCCTGGCAGATGGAGCAGTGTAAAGACTCCTAATTATATCCAGTATAGACCTTGTGACTCCGAACACCTTCAAGACATCCGACAGCGCCAGCTAACTCTGTCAAAGGCCTTTTGGGCGTCTAGAGCCACAAAGGCCACCGGGGAGGAAACAGATTTGCAGATATGGTTTAGGTGTAACAGTTTGCGAACATTATCGCTTCCCTCACGGTCCTTAACAAAACCTGTTTTGATCAGGATAAACTAATTTGGGAATGAAATCCTTTAATCTCGCTGCCAGCATCTTGGAAAATATTTTAATATCGGTATTCAACAGGGATATGGGGCGATTGTGACAAAATTATGATCTTTGTCTGGTTTAGCAATCAGGGTTATATAGGCTTGCAGCATCTCCAATGGGAATGGCCAACCTATTTCTCCAAATACTTTTAGTAAGATTGGAGCTATGGTAGGCTCTATTATAGAAACGGGTTGTGTAACCATCCGGCCCTGGGGATTTTCCCTCCTTAAGGTCTTTAATAGATTTAGAGAACTTATCCAGGGTCAGAGGAGAACTAAATTTCTTCAAGTCATCCTCACCCAATCTTGGTAATTTAAATTTTTTGAGAAAGACGCGGCTTGCTTCTGTGGTTGCCCGTTCCGTTGGGAGATTATACAGAGCCCTGTAATATGAGGCAAAAGCTTTACCTATATCTGATGGAGAGAGATTAACTTTGTCTCCCTCAATTATCTTCCTAATTATCTGGCTTCTTTTTTTTAAACTTAAGTTAAACTTTGCACTCGTTCTATAATAAATGTAATTGTTGATATTGCACACATTTACACAAGCATTCCACAATATACTGGGAAAATGTGGTATTCCTGTAAAAGCAACATATAAACCTCACTATGAATCCGTTTTGACCTCTGCTCATGTGCATTATCACAGATGGTCAGTTCTACTCCAGTGGGTATTCTAATCCTTGAGATTAACCATATGACTACCTAAGGCATATCTGTATGTATTTATCAAATATAAATCTCCCATGTTAATTAAAAAAAAGTCCTAGTTCTTTAGCAGTTCTGTAGTTGTCTAGCACTGATCCAGTATGTTGGACTGTCTGCTACAAAACATAATAGAATTCGCAACCTTTAGTAGAAATACTTGTTTGAAATAGAGCAGTGAATTCCAAATTGCCGGATTCAAGATGTTCTGAATGCAATTAACAATGCACGGCTAATTGAGTTGGCCACAAAGGATTTCAATGTTGAATACTCTGTATCATATGGCTGCCAGGTTCCAACCTGCCAGAGCATTGTAACATATGGATTCCAGGTGTGTTACGCTTTTTATTACCAGGAAATTGTTGATTCACAAGTTACATCAGGTCTTAATGTATCACTGGATGTTTGTGCCACGCTTGTTTGTTCTATTCACATTAATCTGGAAGTGAATCTGAACATTCTTAAAGGGAAATTGGCACTTTGGGAAATGACCTATAGCTTGGGTTTACCTTCCCTTTTTTTTCCACAAGATACTCCTTTTTTTTTTTTTTTTTTACTTTATATTAAAAATTTAACAGATGACTTCCCAATCCAGTTCAGTCCAGGCAAAGACCGGGCAAACATTGCAATGAAGACGTAAAATATAAACAACTCTTCTCTGTTTACGTTCTTTATGCTGACTGCCATGTACAAAGTACAGAGCTTCTAATGGATAAGGATCCACTGATTGACAGGGAGAGTATATTATATTTCCCAAATTCAGCTGTCCACCAATCGGAACACCAATAGAAAGGGGTAAAGGGAGGGGTGAATATATCCCAAGCTGCCGGCAAATCATCCAAGGCCAACCCACTCAGGCCCTGCAGTGAGCATTGAACATAGCACAAGCGCTTCTTAAGATGCAATCATGCATTGCTTGTTGGGGACAGTTCCCTGGTGTCCTCAAAGTCAGGTAGTATACAAAAATCGTGACTGTCTGGCCTAAATCGAGACTGTTGGGAGGCATGTAAGTTGGAGCCTTGTAGCAGCATCAAAAGTTGCTTAGGCTTCCTGCCTCCTACAGGATTCAATCCAAAATATTAACTCTTCCCTATAATCTCATACTCTCTCAACACAATCAGTGGGCCCACATGCTACTTCACTTTCCCTTTCCAATTCTACCACTCTGACTTGGTTTCTATCCTCCACAGTGCCCTTCCTTTTGTGTTATTAAACTCCACCTCCTCTAGATTATAAACTCATCGAATCTCACCTCCAAGTTCCCCTTTCACTTGTGTCATTGTATCCCAGAGTGATTATAGCCCAATGCAGATGCTGGGTATCACTGTCTCATCCAAACGCTAGCTGAGACTTGGTGAAGGGTGAAGAAGAACTGCTTTATTGGAAAAACTGACACACTTATATACCTGGGTCCTCAACAGGAGGTCATAAGGAGAACCATGGCATTGTGATATTCCCGGTGCCTTGGTGTCTGTACCTGAACAGATAATTGAATTAGATGTCAGACAACTCGGTGCCGGTTAACATTAAAACATCCCCAAACTACTGCCTTCCCAGAAAAGCTCTCTTCTGAGTGCCCACTCTATCCCAAAACAGCTCAGATCGTAGGTGTCTAGTCTGAATTAGCTAGAGGTGACTTTTTCACTGGGCCGTGACCGTCCTCCGATTCGGCACAGAGTTCCACAGCACTGGGTAGAATTCCTGGTCATCTAAAATGATTGTGCATTCAGTCAGTAGATGGAGCTCCCTCAAGTCCTTGGTGTCAATCGAAGCCTCTCCTCATCCACTGTCACACATCCAACGAGCACTCTGATAAGGGGTCTCTGGGCTCGAGAGTGCTCTCAACAAAGTTTTACTGGACAGCGGCAGTTCCACGATCCGATCAAGCGTTCCAGAGAGATTGTGGGTTGCTCCCAGTCAGGTGAACAGTGCCTCTGTGGTCTCCTGGATGGCCTCTATGGCTCCTAAAGGGGTGCAGGTCTGGGAGGGTTAATTGTGGTGATTATAGTCCTCTTTGGAGGAAGGTGACAATTGGGAGGCATGTGCTAGTCTTAGGTGACCAGGTGTTCTGTCACACGGTCAACCTATTGTTTCTGTCAAAAATTTTATAGTTTCTCATGTATTATTATTTTATTATATATGTTATTTTATTATTATAAAGCGCTGCAGAATAATTTGTCGCTATATAAATGGTAATAATTATAAATAAAAATAAGTTCATATCGGTATTTTGGGTGAAAAATGTTTTACCCTAATTCAAACAACTTGAAAAATCTTACTTTGCTAAAATACATTTTCACAGAGACAGCAAAAGGTTAAAGATGTAAACCGTATAATATTGTGTGGGGTGGACATTTTCATCCATCTCTAAGTTAAAGCGCTGAGTGGAGGTAAAAAACAAACAAAACCTAACTGGCCAAAAATATAATTTTAGACAAATAAAAAGTAAGGTGATAATCTTCTTTAATCTGTAACGGATTTAAAAGACATGGGTATTTGAGAACCTAGAGAAATATAAATGGACAAGAGGAGTATGTATATTTTAGAGGCCGAGACAGTGAACTTGAATACCCTGCCACCTCAAAGGTTAAATCAATAAAGCATAACATTTAAATTTTGTTCTGTTTCTCAGAAACCAGCAGTGCATTGCTATAAATTACTTATACGAGGATCAGTTGGGTGTAAATCAACTGGAACAAGAAGAAGCTATATTCTTTAGATAGCACAATCCACTGATTTATAGTGCCGGGTGTTTGCTGGTTATTTGCTTATCCTGCCTTCACATTATAATGTTCCGTGGTCCAATTTACAAATGGCACTAGATGCTTGCCAACAGATCAAAATTGATAGTAGTCCATTAACTGCAGTGTTTGGAACATGAATCAAAACAGAGTTAGTACGAAATGATAGCATTGCCTGTATTTTCCAATGCTGTAAGCTGCTTTGACGGACTAATCTGTATAAAAGTTTATTTTTGCTTTGCAATTTTCATTCACTGTTTTAAAAAAAAAAAAAAAAGCAACATGTCTTGTTCACATATTAATGGACAAACTAAGTTTGTAAAGTGGTGGTCCCATTAAGGCTGACCCAAGACATTATACTGCCTTGGTCCACAGGGGGACAGATAATATAGAGCAAAGCTGGACTGGCCATTGGGTAAACTTGGCAAAAGCATTTTGGATGTAGACATTGCAATCTGGAGAGATCTTTGGTACTTCCCAGTAGGCCATGTAACTCACATGCATAAGTGGGTATGAAGTGCTGAGTAGACCTGGAACATGATCTCTTTGGAAATATTTCCATCTTTGTATATATGGTTACCAAGACAAGCACTTCCTCTTATCCTCTCAACTACCTCTGCACTGACCAGCTCCATTTGAGTTTGGCACATGATTACTAGGAAATTCTCTTTTATTAATGAACAGTCACTCTCACAACACTTCTCTGCAATAGAACCTTCCCACAGGCATGTGTTTCCATGATTTTGCCCATTTCCAGGACCACAAACTTATTTCCTGTCCATTTTTTTCACAGACCAATCTTAACCCCTTACAAGAACATGCCTCCCTTAACACATTCTGACTATTTCACACTTCTTATTCTCCCCCCAAAATCTGACTGCTGGTACTGCTAGGGTCATTGCCTTTGAGAGGGCATGTATGTACTCCCCAGTCCAGAAAAAAACAAGTCTAAGCTCTTTACCTCTTTCTGGTGCCAAACCTCATTGCAAGAGCACTTCTACCTTGAGCACAACACAAATTGGTTGTTAGAGTAGCACTTGCAGCTAGTAGAGCTACTGTGGAGTTATTGGGTGTCCTCATGGTCCCTACACTTAATATGTGACCTGTAAGGTGAAGGAGGCAGTGTAAATGGACACACTCACAGAATTAGTGCATGACTCCTGAGAGTTGTGTTAAAATCTGGGACCCATGGCTTCAAGACCTTCAACTAGCAAAACACAGGCACCATGTTGCGCTTCCTTCGCCTTTATAGAGTCAACATTGAACATGCTTTGTAAAGGGCCTGTTTCTCTCTTTAAACCAGATGCCAAGGACTAGACCTTATGTCCTATCTGCCTCCGCTGTCAATTTCCACATTTGGGTTTTTTATCGTCACCTTTCCTCTTTTCTTTTCCTCCTTGGCTCTACATCTTTCCTCCTTTTTTGTTTTCCCTCTGAGTTCCCATTCATCTTGGGAACTCCATGGGGTGTTTCATTCCTACAGGGCTATTAGACAGTTTTATTTATTTATTTATTTTTTTAAATTATTATTATTATTATTCTTTTCTGCACATTTCATCAGAAGTGGATATGTGTTTGATGTTTTATTACTCATTACTTGTTCTGTTTTCGCCTTACTTTGGATTATGATGCCTCCATTTCCTACCAGTCTATCTTTTTTGAGGCTACGTCTTTAGTGCTCTACTAAAAGTAACACTCGCCACTTTACTGGGTTGAATCGCAAAGTATAGAGATGATGGCTGTATTTAACTGGGACAATTTGTTTCTTCCATTTATATTTGATCCCTGATATTTAACTTCCAGACTTCTCATTTTATGTGAGCTCTTCAGTGACTCATTTGATGTAAACCGATTTTAATCTCTGTTCACTCTTAAATGTTTGCCATTATGAACAATGTACCATCATTGTCATTTCTGCGTTTTCTCATCTTTACTTTGGCTATATTTTTATTATGCTATATAGACGTTTCTCTAAACAAATTGATAATTTCAATAAACCGAATTACAATTTCTAATTGAATAGTGCTAGTACTTCCAAACCTGCAACCCAGGAATATTCACAAAGCAATAATGTGGTCCAATGCTCTTGTAGTATCGTTTTGCAATCCTTTTATTGTGCGTAATTACATATAAAACATTTAAAAATGTATGCAATATATATACACATGCATACAAGCATACATTTTGCTCTACTGCTGTTAGGCTGGTATTGCACAATCATTTATATTTTGGTTATTTATAAATATGGCTATTCTAAATCCACAAGGAGCTGAATCACTGGACATTATATTCACATAAAAAATTACGTTATGTTCTGTTCCAAAGTGAAAAGGGACCAGAGGTACCATTTTTGGGAAGTGTGATCATCCATGCTAGATGATGATCTGCAAAGAAGAGAAGAAACTGAATATATTATCAAAATACAACAAAATGCAATTCATGAATATTGAATAAAAAATGATTTACCATTTTTAAATAGCATAAGGTTATTATTTGCAATTTTTGCAATGCATTCTTTGTAATACATGAAAAGGGAATAGGTGAACGAACTCCAGCCTGGAAGGTCCCTTTTTAATTGCATATTGTCTCATACATGTTTTTTAATGTTGCAGATCAGAATTGGTGATATGTAAGGAAAATTACTCATAATGGTCATAGTCTCTCTGAGAGCAAATCTGCTATGGTTTTTAAAAATAAACAAACAAGTAAATAAAACAGTTTAAAACAGTGGATCATTACATATAAAACATTTTAAAATGTATGCACTATGTATAATGCTAAGTATGAAGTCTGAAACATGATGCCTCTCTGTTCAAATTTGCATATCAAACTGGGAACTCTGGGCTAGTTGTATAAACATGACTTCTTGAGTTTCTGTAGAAAGTCTTCTCAAACTTATGATATGCAGGTGAAGCCCAACAGTCCATAATATAGTGTGTGTGTGTTAGAGTAGAGATTGTAGCCATATTAGTAAAGTGATAGAGATGCAGATGTGAAATAATAGACACATTAGTATCTTGCAATCCTCTGTTCACTGGACTAAGATAATTTTGGAATGACAAGCTCTCGGGAGAACCTCTCTTTGTGAAGTCTAAAGCATTTCTGAGCAAACATGACACATAGAATTCATAGAGTTGCTATATTGGGGTTAAAGCAACATGAGGTCCAGGGTCATTTTTAATACTTATTGGACCCTGGGCAGCTCTATCATTTGCCAATCCTTGCAGGGTTGTGTTTAGCACTGAGCAGTGTTTGTTGTTTCAATGTAGGTATGTTTTTGTGTGGAGTATGTGTGTGTGAATGTGGGGGTGTACTTGTGTGAGGTTTTGACACTTGAATGCAGAGGTATATTTGTGTGTATGTTGGCGTTTGAATGCTGAGATAGATGCACAGATAAACACACGCACATGCAAAAAACAGACCCACGCTATCACACATACAAATCCACAGACAGACACAGACGCACAATATACAGGTCTTCTTAGACCGTTTGGTAATGAATTTATTCATTGATGACAGCATGTACTTGTTTCAGACCATTCAACAGTCAAATATTTATTCCTAGTCAAAAGCTATAGATATACAATTGGTCTGACAGGAGTTGGGTTATAGTGGTCCATGACTGCTTGGGTCTATGACCTTTTACCCCCATAGTACTCTTATATCAATAATGATGCAGACAGATTCTAGTGGCCTAAGGGCACTGACCACAGCTTTGTTGACAGCAAACCAGTAAATATTTAAACAGCTGCCCTCTCTTCCAAAGGAGATATCAGGCAGTTGCCACATGTTGTTGTATGTCTGCAAGTTCTAGTCCTATGTATGCTGTCCACTATATACAGGACTCCTCTCCCCAAAATTCCTAGATGTTGGTAGCTTTCGTGTTCTTCACTTTTTGACCACTATTCAGGATCTCCCATAGCTGTGGGAAAAAAACCAAAGAGCCGTCTGTGAGCTTGACCGCCATGCAGAGAGGTTGCAAGCACCCGGGTCTCCCACCAAATGGCTGAATTTAAGCCTTCCTTGCCGCAATCCAGCCAGGCTAAACAGGCTCCACAACCACTCACTGCACGGAGCCCCAGGTGGGAACAAGACTGGGGCAATAATAGCACTCCAGAGGCACCACCCGAGGCAGGTCCGACCTGCGGCCTAGCAGTCGATGCAGGGCTGGGGATGCGGCCGGTCCTCTGGCCCTGAAGTCCTGCAGATGCAGAACCTCGCCCGCCCCCCTTTGGACCAGTAGGGGTCATCGCGGTCCACCACGGTGCGCTCACAAGCATGGGCATACAAGCACGGGCCCTTTTAGACGGCCACAGGCGGGTGGAAGCAACAACACCCCACTTGCTTAAGATGGCGCTATGCAAAACGACAAACCCCACAAGCAACGCGGCCTCACACACCAGGGAAGCCAACGACTATGAGAGAGGCAGAACAGGTCAGTGGCAGCAATCCCACAGTGGACGTAGCCCTGGGGGAGATGGAGCGGAAGAGAAAAGCCCCAAAGCAAGCAACGGCAAGAGGCCTTACCCACTCCCTCAGGCATCAAACGACGGCACATAGTCCCTAATGGCAGCCACGCGACCCGGCGGCATCCAGCCCCGGCCCCTTCCTAGCTGCAACCTGGGACTAACGGAGACAGCCACAAACAATGACGAAGTCTCACCTTGGCACTACTACCTAACTCGAACGTTCCCAGCTCCTTACCCAGTCATATGCCGCCCTTGCTTCAGCCACCAGGAGTCACCATGCGGGCAGCTGTGCCAGACCAATGAAAAATTTTGTGCATCAACACCTGCAGCCCCCAGCGCAGGCATCAGCTGACCCCACAGGGACCAACCGGCTCCACCACACACAGAGCGCGCTGGGGTATACATTATGTGGACTCTACATATGTCTTAAGATTTACAATGTTCAACAACGCATACTCACTGATTGCATACTTATTATTTCATTATAACCATCCACATGTCAAAGTTTTTTTTTTTTTTTTGTATAGGATACTTCCTTATATGCTCCTGACATGTACATTAAGCCTGTTCTATCACTGCTTTAAACACGTTGAACAAGCCTGTGACTACATGAGTTAACCTAAAAATGTATGCAGTGATTAACTATTGAGCTCTCTCTATAATCAACAAGTGAACTATATATCAGCCTGTCTAATTTTATTAAAAAAATGAGTGTGACTATCTCATACCACAACATTATATATTCCTGTACGTTAATGCATTGCTTGCCAACACTGTCGGGGTGCTGCAAGCATATTATTTTCTTCTTTGTAAAATAAAAATAAAGAATTCAAAAAAAAAAAAAATCTAGAGCAGGCATAGGCAACCTTCGGCACTCCAGATGTTTTGGACTACACCTCCCATGATCAAGGTAATATGAAGATTATACCAGAGTATTTGGGAGAAAGAGCGGCAGCGTTCCTCGAACCAAGAGTATGGTTGAGATGCTAGCCGTAACAATTAAAGCCCCAATTATAACACTCAGTAAATCCCCCCCCCAAAGATAGTAAGTAATTACAAAGTAGTCTTAGAACAGACAATAGTGAAGTATAGCCGGACCTGAATTAACAAAGAAATCGGTCCTCGTATGTAACTAAATCAGAGCTCGTCAGGTATCTGTAAAGTACAGGTTGCTGAGTGCTATCTATCTATAGCATACTCCATAGGTCTAACTGGTGTAACAAAGTACTTGGCTATCCCTGATTCACTAAAAAAAATTCCTATCCAGTATGACAACGGGATAGTCTTATAGGTAGCTTCAAAAGACTGCCAACATCAAGGGCATCTGACGTCAAACTATATACATCCTGGTAAGTGCCCATGGGAAGCTACGCTATGGTACTAAGATACATATGTAAAAAAAGACTTAAAAAAGACTCTTGACAAAGGTGCAGACTAGCGCTGAAACGCGCGTTGGGCTTAACCGACATACTAATGTATTCCTAAAACGACGGCTTTCTGCATTTAATTTATTTGGGGGATGAGAGGGTCCTATATCTATTAGGTTTTAGGCTTCCAGCCGGGACCTGTGGGTCCTTAGAATTTTCTCCTACTAGGTATTTTTGCTAAGTCCTTTTTACATATGTATCTTAACAGAATTTCAAGTTTGCATCATTAGCACCTAGCTTATGTAGCCATTTAAGGAACATTCCAAGCACCATTTGTTTTTGGGGCTTTTCCTCTCGTCTCATGATTACGGTTAGACAGGCACAGTTCACTAAACCACCTCTTCCTGCTAATGAGCAATATAGGTGAGTGACCACTTCATGTGTCAGGTCTACATTTAAGATGATGCAGGCTGGGTAGTTGGCTCTTGGCACCCATGGGATGATCTACCACAGCTATTGTGGTATCTTGTCAATCATAGAATGTGATGGTAGATAAGAACCATTCAGCCCATCTAGTCTGCCCAATTTTCGAAATACTTTTAATTAGTCCCTGGCCTTATCTTAAGTCTAGGATAGCCTTATGCCTATCCCACGCATGCTTAAACTCCTTCACTGTGTTAATCTCCACCACTTTAGCTGGAAGGCTATTCCATGCCTCCAATACCCTCTCAGTAAAGAAATACTTCCTGATATTATTTTTAAACCTTTGCCCCTCTAATTTCTAGATGTTGGTAGCTTTCGTGTTCTTCACTTTTTGACCACTATTCAGGATCTCCCATAGCTGTGGGAAAAAAAAACAAAGAGCCGTCTGTGAGCTTGACCGCCATGCAGAGAGGTTGCAAGCACCCGGGTCTCCCACCAAATGGCTGAATTTAAGCCTTCCTTGCCGCAATCCAGCCAGGCTAAACAGGCTCCACAACCACTCACTCCACGGAGCCCCAGGTGGGAACAAGACTGGGGCAATAATAGCACTCCAGAGGCACCACCCGAGGCAGGTCCGACCTGCGGCCTAGCAGTCGATGCAGGGCTGGGGATGCGGCCGGTCCTCTGGCCCTGAAGTCCTGCAGATGCAGAACCTCCCCCACCCCCCTTTGGACCAGTAGGGGTCATCGCGGTCCTTTTGTTATGGTAGTTTTTCTTCTTTTAAATATAGTCTCCTGCTTTACTGTGTTGATTCCCTTTATGTATTTAAATGTTTCTATCATATCCCCCCCGTCTCGTCTTTCCTCCAAGCTATATATGTTAAGATCCTTTAACCTTTCCTGGTAAGTTTTATCCTGCAATCCATGAACCAGTTTAGTAGTCCTTCTCTGAACTCTCTCTAAAGTATCAATATCCTTCTGAAGATACGGTCTCCAGTACTGTGTACAATACTCCAAGTGAGGTCTCACCAGTGTTCTGTACAATGGCATGAGCACTTCCCTCTTTCTACTGCTAATACCTCTCCCTATACAACCAAGCATTCTGCTAGCATTTCCTGCTGCTCTATTACACTGACTGCCTACCTTTAAGTCATCTGAAATAATTACTCCTAAATCCTTTTCCTCAGATGTTGAGGCTAGTAGGGTATCAAGTATTCTATACTCTTACGCCCAAGATGCATTATCTTGCACTTATCCACATTAAATGTCAGTTGCCACAGCTCTGACCATTTTTCTAATTTATTTAAATCATTTTCCATTTGGCTTATCCCTCCTGGAGCATCAACCCTATTGCAAATTTTAGTATCACCAGCAAAAAGACATACCTTACCATCAAGACCTTCTGCAATATCACTAATAAAAATATTAAAGATAATGGGTCCAAGTACAGATCCCTGAGGTACCCTACTGGTCACTAGACCTTGCTTTCAATATACTCCTTTGACTACAACCCTCTGTTAGCTGTCATTTAGCCACTGCCTAACCCATTCAACAATATTGGAATCCCAACTTAAAGATTGCAGTTTATTGATTTGCCTTCTATGTGAAACAGTGTCAAATGCCTTACTGAAATCTAGGTAAGCAATGTCTACTGCACCACCCTGATCTATAATTTTAGTTACCCAATCAAAAAAATCAATAAGATTAGTTTGGCATGATCTCCCTGAAGTAAACCCATGTTGTATCTGATCTTCAAATCCATGTGATTTTTAGATGGTCAACAATACTATATTTTAACAATCCCTCATATTGCTGCCTGGACCAAAAAGGAAGAGACTCTAAATATGGGTTGTGGTAGGTCATCGTTATGTGTTTTTAAATCTATGCAGAAAACATAAAATGTGAGATCCAATTAACTTTTTTCCTTGTCATTCGGGGTTTGGCTCTGTGGAAATGGCACCTTTTAAACATTGTCTAATTGCATTTCATACTACAGCTACAGTTAATAGGTGCCTTACGACATGTAGTGTTGAAAACCAACTGTCAAGTGATTAAAAAGCATACATACTGATGCTAAATAAATAGAAATATTAAAAAAAAATAGAATATCCCTCCTTTGCTAATATTACATAACCGTGAATGGGCCATACCTTTGCAAAAGTCCAATAAAACCTAAGTGTACCATACTTATAAAATATAGAAAAGCAGAATAAATTCATATTTTTTATTTAAATTGAGAAAAATATAATCCTGTTAAATTACACATATAAAAATAACACTTTGGCTAATTTTGACATTTTATAAGAATGCAAAATGGCAGAATAAGGCATGGAAAAAAATATTCTGCATCATGTTTAAAATGAATTTATTCTAAAACATTTATTTTTATTAATGCTTCACCATGCCTGATTTCTTGGAGATCTTTACAGTGGGAGAGGGGTACTATTTGTGGTGACACAAATCACAGGGGATACAACTGTAAATGGGCCCAGAATTCCATGCTGTTCAACATATTATTTTTTTTTTGCACTTCGCACAACATTTGTACTCAGAATTCTAATATTTAAAAAAACAAAAAAAACAATGACTCCTTTTGAAAGAAATAAAACTCCCTTGTGTCTACTTTTCCAAAAATAGAAATGCTTACGCACAAACTCTGAAGGGAAATTAACTGCTTGAACGCCAGAGGGATTTGTAACAAAGTACTTTTCCATGTCTTATACACTTCATGGAAGCTCAAAGGTTAACACGAACATTCTAATCTTTTTTTGCTCGCAACCTTGAAGAAAATTATAGTGAAAGAAAAGTGCCTCAATTTAAGCTGGGGAAGTTGTTTTGGTGTCGGTGATTTTAGGAATATGAGTTACTTGCTTTCCCTACAACAGATGTGCGGAGCAAAGTTCACTGAGAGTGCATCCACATTACTAGCATGCTTTTTTGCTGTCAAGATAGAGAGATTGGGATAAATCGCTAAATTCAATATTCCGAATAGGGGGAGGGGGCAACTGGTGAGCAGAATTAATCGTGGGTATAATATTCCAAACAATTAGGATTTAGATTTTCCTCTCAAGCTTTCTCTCCCGAGAATATGTCAACATCTTGCACAGCTTCGTACACAGTGTATGCGACTCTTCCTTTGAGCTTTTGTCATCTATGCAGAGAAAGGAATATATATATTTTTAAAATAATACATTAAAATTGAGCAGATGTCAATTTGAAAATTCTCTTGCCTTGCTGATCATTTACTTAGACTCCTTCAATAAAATATTTTGAGTGGCAGAAAGATAAATTAACAGATGTCACTCTAGATCTCCATCTGTAAACAATTAGCCCCAAAGAAAGCCAGATCTCTTAAATATGCTACATGGAGAGAGAGAGAAAAAATCATTTAACAAAATGGAATTACCTAGGGGCAGATTCCATAAACTCATATCATATTGATTTTGTTAGGGGGAAGTGCAGGAGGGAATTAGGAATTTTGTAAAGACATATACAAGCTATGTATTTCAAATGGCAAATACAAACAGCGATAAACAGACCTATTAAAGTTGTAGAAACATCGGTGGCTTGCGCTATCAATGCAATAATCAGCTTTACAAGACAAGCGTGCTACGGCTAATTTTAATAACCAGAACAGGTATTTTAATAATTGAGAAAACAAAGACTACAACTTAATGTGACTCTTTGTCTTTTTTTTTTCTCCAATCTGGCTTTTAGTGAAATGCAGGGGGTTAAAGGTCAATCAGAACCACCAGGCTTCTGGTTAAAGGGAAACTTAATACTTGCAAGATTTTTTTTTTTTCTTTCCCTCTCCAAACTGGTTTTATTTAGAGTTTTGTAAATGTATCTGTATATAAACTTTTCTACTAGTAATAGAGCTCTGAGATTTCTCTTGTGGACTCGATATTTAATGTTTTTGAATGAGCATTTACACTGATCTAATATTTGTGACTTTTAAAAAAACACCTTATTTTAGAATGCCACATAGTTGTTTAATGTATCTGCCACAGAGAACAAAGAGACATAGAGAATCTTGGAGAGGCGAGATATATTTACATTGCTGACGTTTTTATATTTCAACTATAACCAAGTTTCCAAAGGCTATGGCCAGCACACTTACATTATTTGTAAGATTTTTGTTTTATTATTCATGTATTTTTTATTTTTTTTATATGAACCACACTCACAAGAGACAACTTTTGAAAGAGTGCTCACTTTACTACAGGAATTTTATAATCTGACGTGTGGTGGTTTTACACAAAATGCACAAGAAGTTATTTACAA
>OW240922.1:70742555-70817279 GCA_933207985.1 Pelobates cultripes | reverse complement strand
TGTGTATCAATAGTTTAAACACCCTTAAACCATAACGACTGCAGTTAATCCTCATAATATCATATTAAAAGTTATCATGTTAAAAATTGTGCCATATGTTTTTTTATATAAACAATAATTCATACATTTCTAATATTACAATCAAAGTTTGTATCTTCATATTGATCGTATTTATGTAAATTATCATATTAGATACATTCTAAATCCTTTCAAACCTTCCAGACAATTCGGCAGTTAAAACAATTCATCCTGTCTTGTAGTTTCTCTACTTCAAGCGTAAAACATTTCTTCCTAGGTGCTTCTAAGTCACAGCGGATAATGTAGTAATGAATATTTGTTACCTCATTCAATGCTCTAACTTGTAAAAGCTGTGTATGTATAAATATACCTACTGCTGCATTCATTCCCTTAAACTAACTGAAAACGCAACAATTTTTCTCGGATCATGTCTGTCCTCATTTTGTTGCAACCACTGTAACCACATAGTCACTTCATTTGTACATGTTCTTTTCCAGCAGAAATATAGGAGAGACCCCCCTCTACTTGATATTGGAGTATAATCAGCTACCATCCGTTTTATTGTTATTCTATGTAAAGATTTAATTTTGTTTCCATTAGAACGAATCTGTTCTTATACATCCAAGGAAACATTGTGGTTTCGCTTTAATATGCTAGACTTACTGTGAAATAATACTATTTTTTCTTCTTCCTTTAACTTTCTGTATGTATACTGCTCATATTGAGCTATTGATTTGTGAATAGGAACGGACTTTGGTAAAGGAAGGGCATTTGCCCAATTTCAAAATGGACAATATAGAAATGACAATATCGATTGGTGAACACGCCCAGTCCGTGATGCGATACGTGACGTCCCGGGTCACGTGGAGCGCTCCGAAACTGGAGCATTATTACTGCCAATAAGACACAGCTGTCCGTAAAAGGGCAGGACAGTTCGGAGAGCGGATTGGAGGAAGTGATAATTGAAGGACCAAACAGGAGGAAGAGCACAGTATTTGAACAACGAAAAGCAGCAATCACATTACCGATTGAGAAAGCTGTCACAGCGAAACGCGTCTTGGCTGGAAGATTGGAGTTTCCATTTTTATTTTATTTATATAATTTTGTCTATTTTCATTTGTAAGTTTTATTTACTTATTAAATACATTTTGTTTTATATTGGAATCCATCTTCCATTTTGCTGCTTAAAGAAGGGTGGTAGCCTCCTTAAAGGCACAGACACTTATACACCAGGAGCCAGGTATAGGGCTCCTTATCAGGTGAGAAGCCATTTTTTTACTACTAGGCACTGAGTACTGGGATTTACTACACTAGGGGTTTCCTTATTTCCCTTGTGTCTCTCTCATGTATGCATAAGGATCCTCTGACGATTAATGGACCGATTGGGTACTGTGTCACCATAATTACACGCAGGCTGTTGAGATCTGAGCCTATCCTATAGGGCTCTGCCATATGTGAGTGAAACAATATAGAATATTTACTCATTATATTTATTATAAACGTTACTTGCACCATCTGCACTTATATCTGTTTCAGATACATTGTTACGAGATACGTTTTTCATACATATGTATGTCAACCCATATGGGTGAGTTGGTAAAATTTTAAGCGCTCTACATGCACACCAGTGGTGGTCTTTATTATTAATCTCCTACACTGAGTGTACACTTGGCTTACTGTGTTTATCCAATAATATAAAAGTATGATCAACGGATACACCCCCCTAGTGGAAATCTAGTGCAGTCCGCTATTCTTTGGACAGACCAAACTTAGTAGTAAAAAAGATTTTAGGGACATTTAGAGATAATTTTAATATTAGGAAAATTGCTTCCAAAACATAAGCTCTCTTGTTCTGTAGGATATCCAAAATATTTTATAAGTAAGCTCTCTTATTCTATAAAGTATCCAAGATACTTTCTAAATAAAATATTTATAAGAAACAATCTAAATTCCAAGATTCAAAACACAATTCAAATGGAATCAGAACACCGGAACTTACTACTGTAACCTCAAAGAAGAGTGCATAAATATGTACCTCCTGTCTTTTTATGCATAATCCAAAAGGAGCTTCCCTCCGATGGCATTTGTATTCCCAATTCCCACTACTGTATAGACATTAAAAAAGAAACAGAAATTGTACTTCTGGTGCTCCAAAATCTCATCTTCATTCTTCTACAAACCCTAATTGTTGTCACAATATATTAGCTAATTCTAATTCCGCATTCAAACCTGAAGATGCCAGGGTTTTCAAACTGTAGATCCAAAACATTTCTCGGTATGTTAAAATTTTGCTTAATTCTCCTCCCCTCCATGGTACTTCCATTTTTTGGATACCCCAATATGTGAGTAGTGATGGATCACTATTGTGATACACTTTGAAATGGCTGGATAGAGAGTGTTTTTCGTAGCCCCTTCTGATGTTGTACACATGCTCTCTGAGTCTGATTTTTAGCATTCTCACATGGGCACTCCAACATGTAGATTACCTGTTTCGTATTACATTCTTTAATATCGAATGCTTCCTTTGTTACTGAGGACTGAAAGGTGGTGCACTTTTTTCTTTTCGAGTTGGTTAATTTACATATATTACAGCTCCCACACTTAAAGTAGCCTTTTTCACTACTTAAAAAGTGATTTTAATGTGGGTGCTCCCCTGAAGATTACTCTAGGTTTCAGGGGTAAATATGGAGCTAATACCGGATCCTGACCTAATAAGCGCCAGTGTTTTTGTACACTCTTTTTGAGAAGATGTGCTTGTGCACTGTAGTTGAATATTATGGGACATAGGTCATCAGCGAACTTGTTTTGTTCTGTGTTGTCTTTTTTCTTGTCCAGAAGGGTGGAATGTTCTATAATTTCCACTTTAATGAGGGCTATATTAAGTGATTGTCATTCTTCCTCATAATTTTTCTCAATAAATTGTTTCACCTTCTTGAGTTGTGACTCGCATAATTCTGGATCTATGCAGTTTTTTTTTGACCCTCAAGAATTGACTATATGGGACACTAGATAGCCATGATGTATAGTGGCAGCTTGAAGTCCAGATAAAGCTGTTGACATCCACACTTTTGAAAAAGGTCCTGGACTTCAAGGTTTGTTGGTCCGTATACAGGACCAAATCTAGGAAATCAATGTCAGTGAAGCTATACTTATATGTAAAGGATAAGTTATACTCATTTCTGTTAATGTATGAGAGAAAATTTAGCAAGTCTGCCTGTTTTCCTTCCAGATGAAGAAACAGTCGTCGATGTACCGCCTATACAGGATCGCCCTCCATGGGTGACATTGCCATATAGACAGATTTTCCCAGTGGGCCATAAAGATATTAGCGTAGCTAGGGGCGAACCTGGTCCCCAAGGCGGTACCATTGACCTGTAGGTATATATCTTCCCCATACCAAAAGAAGTTGTTCTTCAATATAAAATCTATACACTCGATGAGGAATTCAACTTGTTCCACTAACATTGTGGGATCATCAGACAGAATTTCGCTCACCGCTTTAATTCCCAAATCATGTTTTAAGACCGTGTACAGCGATGTGACATCGCTTGTCACCATCAGGTAATCCTCTTCCCATTTTAGTCCTTCTAAATTCTTCAATAAATCTCCACTGTCCTTTAGGTATGACCTTGCCTTCTTGACGAAGGGTTGTAGTATAACACCTATATATTGGGACAAGTTGCAAGTTAAGGACCCTATCCCTGAGATGATGGGCCTGCCAGGGGGTAGTGTAAGGCTCTTGTGTAGCTTAGGTAATTGATAGACTACTACTTTTTTGGGATATATAACTGTGACAAACTCTAATTCTTTTTTTATTCATTATGTTCAGAAACCTTCCCTTCTCCAATATATTTAGTAAGCATTTTTTTTGTGTCCAGTGTGGGGTCTGCTTTTAGATGTCTATAAGTATTCTGATCCTCCAAGATCCTTTTACATTCCTTATCATAGTCTCTCGTGTTTAAGACCTCTTGTGTTTTGATTCCCCCCCCCCCCCCCCGACCCCCATCTGCCGATTTTATGGTGATATTCTTGTTATCACTCAGTTCCTTCAATACCTTATTTTCCCTTATTACTGTCACATTTTGTTTATACTTGGGTACTTTCTTTTGACATAAGATATGTTTCACATCTGAGTAGAACAAAAGCAACCCATTTGTTTATTTTTATGATCTGTAAGCACGCTCCTTCTTGTTGGTTAAATAATTTCCAATCTTTTGTTTTTTTTCCACCTGCATATCTGTCACAGGTGGCACAATTATGATAGGGCTGGGATAAAAAATTACACGGGCTGTTTTTTATTCCAAGTCCAGCCCTGCATATCCCTCAATACTGGTGACCTAAGAAGCAGGGTAAAGAAGGTGGGACAGTAATACCTGAATTATAGGCATGCCAGCCTGTTTGCCAGTGAAGCAGGCCAGCTCAGGCCAGCTCAGGGCAGATCCTGCAGGGAGCATGGTTTCAAAATTGTTGCACCAAAATCGGGATGTTGGGGAGGCATGCAGCGGCATATTAAATTGGGTTTCTAGTAAATGAATAGTGAAGAGCATGGCGGCACAGTTGATATTAGTGAAAATTGACATATCACTATGAATTGTTAGCAGTGGCACACCTGTGTGGGACGGTGGTATAAAAAATAGATTCTTTAACACAACATTAAATTCTTAACTTTCCTTACAGCTCGTTCTCCTCTACTTGCATGGAGGAAGTAAAGTATAATCACATCCTCCCAGCACTGCTGCCATGGAGACAGCCATTGACAAGCTGTTCTGATCTTGCAGGGACTGGACCCAATCCAGAGCTTTGTTAAATGTGGTCAAGTTTATGGGAGAAATTTACTCCTCACTAATCAAACCATAGTGCTAAAAGGCCCCAGTGCTAACCTGGGCCCCTGATTAGACAATGATAGAGAGAGATTTTTTTTTTTTTTTAACTCAATGGGCCCTCACAACCACCTTTCCTGAGTGGTGATAAACTAAACATTAAATATAAATGTATGTATTTGTAACATTGGAGTGTTCCTCATTTAGTTTATATTACTATCTCTCTGTGTGTATGTAGATATAAAGTTAAACTCAACTTTTTGCAGTAGCTTGCAATCACTTGTAGTGATTATCTCCCATTGTAGAGAAGCGCGGGAGACCTACAGAGTAAGCACAGCAATTGCCATTATTATTTTATTATTTATATAGCATCAGCAAATTCTGTAGCACTGCCTTGCTCCTGCAACAGTTCTATATACGCCATGAGAAGCACTTACTACCATTTTAAACATTAATTCAAAGCAAGTGAGCAGGATACCCTCCTGGCTGGCTGAATGACCGCTGAGTGGGTGTTACTAATGCCATTTTTAAAAATGCTAATTTCTCTTGAAATTGGCACATTTTAGAAAATAAGACCGAGGGGACAGCCAGTTAATATTGTTCTTTTAATGCGTGCAACAAACCATATCCATAATACTGAATAAAATCTAACAGATGCACCTTCTAGTTCAAGGTCAGCCTTTATCACATTAACATGCATTATTTTCATTGCATGTTTAATAGGAAGCCTAAGATGCACTGACAGTTGATGATAGGTGGTGATGCAATTTGTCATCATAGTGCATAAATAACTTACTCTTAGAGAGAGCCATGATCTCTAAGCCTAAGGCATGTTTCTAGGACTGACAAGACATTTCAAGAATAATTTGTGGAATCTTGGCACATGCTATTAGGGTGTGTATGAATTCATTGTTCTTCTTATTTAAACTACTGTATGCTTGAAGACAGAATGAATAGCTGAGGATTTGGCTTTTTCATGGAATATCTATGCATATACACATTTCAAAATGATACACATATTTACTTTCTACAAACTGCATCATACTCTTTTTTTTTTTTTCATCAGTGTGAAAATTAAAAGCTGTGCTTTCGTTAAACCTATAACAGATCATAATAACAAAAGATATGCCGTAATCTTTCACAAATTTTTTTGTGTGAATTCTTACGACACCATTAAGAGACTTTCTCTAATTAGCAAAATATATTTACATCTGTTCTAGCATGAGTGGGATATGAGAGTAATTCTGAAGCAAAATTTCAAACATTGAGCAGTCACCGTGGAAACCAATTAACTATTCCTGCTGATGGCTTGACTTTTAGAACATTGCCCCTGAATAACTCTTTGTAGATAACCCCCCAATATGCAAATATTCACAATGTCTTTGGCGCATAAGATTAAATTTTACATTTGTGTGAGTATGTACTCACATAATATATGAAGGGTTCTTCACTAAAATGTGAATTGTAGTAAATTAGATTGTGATCGCAACAAACAGTGAACCGGTGTCAGGATCTTGGGCAACCAAGGCTCATTGATGCACATAGGGAGTTGAGGCTAGCCTGTCTAGTCCGATCACCCAGAAGAGCTACTTTAGCTTAAATGACCATGATAGAAACGCGTCCATACACACGGTGCATCACAATTTGCTGCGTAGCCACACCCTCATGATCCTCAAACCATTGTGTTGTCTTGGCCTCCAAATTCCACAGATCTCAAGCTGATTGAGCATCTGTAAAATGAGCTTGATCAATAAATACGATCTATGGAGGTCCCACCTCGCAACTTGCAGAACTTAAAATGATCTGCTGCTGATGTCTTGATACCAGATACCACAGGACATGTTCAGAGGTCTTATGAAGTCCATGCATCGATGCATCAGAGCTGTTTTGGCAGCATGACCTACATGATATTGGACAGCTGGTTTTAATGTTGTGGATGATCATTGTAGAGATTATAAGTGTTGGTGATTTTTACTTAATTTTGCTATTTTTACTAACAATTATTTATAAAGATTAATTGAGTACTGCCAAAGGAATTGAACATGTTAGGTTGAATGCTTTGGCAGTATTATGGCTAAGAGCATTACGAAGTACACAACAGCTGGAGTGCTGTAGCTTGCCTCCAGACCATTACTCCCCCAGACACATAGAGCTCTTTATTTTTCCCCACATTCTTCCTTAATGTGGGTGTTCCAAAGGTGTTAGGAAGCTTAACAGTAAAGGGAAAACAGATAAGACTATAAACTGTAACTGGCAATACAGTGAGTAAAACAAAAAAGGAGTGTAAATACATGCACACTATACTATGTAGTTAATATCAGTTCACTGAAAGAGAACAACAGGACAATAAGTGAACATCACAGTTTTCATTAGAACAATTGTGCACGTAGAAAAAATGGAGTTCCAGGAAAATCTATCCATTCGCTTATTGTGACCTGTGTTGGTATCTCCTGATCACCTAGTCCAAAATCAAAGCCAAGGAAGTAGTGAACGCAAATCGGGTGGATACAGTTGCTTGTGAGAGAAAGGGGAGGTGCATAAAAGGTTATGGTAGATATAGAAGGGAAGAGATACAGTGGGTGCTAAGAAGAGAGGGGAAATGGAGAAATAGGAACAGAATGAAAAGTAAACTGGAGGATGAAGGGGGTGAGACAAAGAGAAAAATGAAATATTTTTTGTAATTATTTTTTGTGAACATGGAACAATTGAATCATATTATAAAAATCGAAGTTTAGTAATTCTTAAAAGTAGTAATATTTTACCCCCGGCCCGCCTTAATGCTTAGGATGCATAGGTTGAGTCTGCGGCTTCAGTTGTCCAGGTCATCCACCCAGACCCAGGTAGTATGCCTGCTCATACAAAGGCATATCAATCAATACCTATGCAATATTAAGTGCTAGTAAAATGGTGCATAACATAAAGTTTCCTTCACAGGCCATTAAGAGAGAAAAAAAAAACTAAGGGGGTTAAAGGAACAATCTGGGCACCAAAACAACTTCATCAGAATTAAGTTATGTTGCCAGGAGGTACCAGGTGCGGGCTGATGCTCTAAGCCTATTAGTAGCTTTTCATTCACAAAAAGACTTGAGAAATCTACATACATGTCCCAGGCCATTTGTGAATGGCTTAGAGCAGGGTTAGCCAACCTTTGCCACTCCAGATGCTTTGGACTACATCTTCCGTGATTCTTTGCCAGTATTGTGGCTGTAAAGGAGTGTACCTTTACAGAACCTGCTTCATAACTAATAAACAAAAGACGCATCCTGTAAAGTTACTTCAGGTTATATCAATATAACAATCAATCTTGGCTGATGCCAGTCAGGCTTTACAAAACAATAAATGCAATTAACTTGAGCACACAACTGCGTATTGTCCACCAGCAAAGATTTATAGTATTACATAACTAGAGTGTACATAAAAAAAATAACTCTTGTGCCAATATCATAATTGAGATGATAACATTTCTGCAATCCGTAGAGCTGACTCTGTACATCCGTCAAAGTTAGAATGTGTAAATCCGTCTCCTCCACACAGGAGCAAAGGCTTGCTGTGTAGAGTTATCTGTCCGGGACACCCCGGGAAGGATTCAGTAACCTGCAATGCAAGTCAGAAAAGCATGTGAGTAATATAAAAGTGAAACAATGTCCTATTATTAAATAAACCCATCTCTTGCTGGGAGTTTATGCAATTAGCTAGACCCACATACTCCCTTTTCTCTTATGTGCCTATTGGCACCTATTTACTAGGGATGTTCACCCTCAATAGAAATGTGAATTTTTTTATTTTTTTTTAATTAAATTCTTTTTTCATTTTGTTTCTCAATCATCGCATTTGTGGCTTTTTTTTTTGGTTCTGAGAGAAAGTAAGAAATGTACTCCGAATCTCTTGTCCATCCTTCAAATCTTGAAACAGGCAACATAGAACAGGATATTTGGAAGTAGTAGTGTCACCAGAAATGTAGCTCCAGCCTGGTGTTGGCGTAAAGGGATTTATATGTAACCAGATCCCAGAATTGTACATCCAAATTTTGCTGGTGATGCAGATTTCTAGACATGTGCAATTTGTTTCGTTCTGAATTTAAATTCAGACGAATTTTGGCAATTCGGACGCTTCTGAATGTCCGAAGTGAGGAATTTTGGTAGCCAAAGTGCTTCAGATCTCTGAAAAGTGGCAAAACAGGAGAGGGAGGGTAAATTACGGGAATGATGACCGGAATCTAACCCTAAGTTAGGGTTAGGGAATTGCCAGAGTGGCGAACAGAATATTTTTGCCCATGTACATACAGATTTTGAAATAATATAAAGACAGAGTATAATGTAAACTGAATTGTAGTGCTTATGTTGCCTTAAAAGTTCTTTTAAGGGTCTACGGATTCACAAAGTACTGAAATACTTAAAAATAATACTAGGACAATATTTGTTAGATTCTTATAGTGTTTTAAAAATCAAAAAGATGCATTGTTGGAAAGATGCACCCTACAAAACAAATCAATCTATCAATGTTAGTGTGGTGTCTTACAGGAGCATTCCAAACACCTAAAGCACTTTAGCTTACCAAAATCCTTTATGTGTTAAGAGTGTGTCCTCTATTTTTTTCCATTTTATAAAAAAGTGCAGATTTCAATAGAAAATTGCACTTTTATAAATTAACCTTGTTACACTACCCCAGCTGTCAGACTACCAGTCCTGTTACTTCCTGGTTTGGTTAGCTCAGTGGAGCTAAACTCAAGAGGCAGCAATAGCCCAGAACATCTGCTATGCAAACAGGGGCGGCTCTAGACTTTGCGAGGCCTTAGGCGAAACTCAAACATGAGGCCCCCACTAACACCATTTGTGAAAAAAATCTGGGTTGACTTGTGTGTGTATAAGGAGCTGTAGATATAATGCAGGGCGGGTTTGTAGTATTGGACACAGAAAGGTATTCTCTGTATTTATCGTCAGAGGCTTGCATTGTCACGGCTCCCTATGCCTCTGCTTTGTAAGCTCTTTGACTGTAGTTATGGCATAATTTGCAATTATTTCTAATCATTCATACACCATTGCTAGGTATGGTTGTATAGCCTGGCAGTCGTGTATACATAAGAGCAAGTGTAAAGGGGTTATTTGAAACAAAATTAAAATTTTGGTTGAGCTTTTAAAACATAATTGACCAAATAATAAAAGTTACAGATAATAAAAACGTCAGACATTTTCCCCACATATTCTATAATGTGTTTATCATATGTGTTTCCCTATGCATTGTATATGTATGTATGCTGTATGTACAACCAAAAAACAAACAAGAGTCCTGCACACCCAGTATAGGTGTGCACACCCAGTTGCTACCACAATTTATTTGAGGACATTAGCATTAAGAAAGGGCTGCTGCTCGAAACACTTGCTGTTTTAACTTTGTCCTCAAATAAATTGTGGTAGCACCTGGGTGTGCACACCTATACTGGATGCGCAGGACTCTTGTTTGTTTTTTGGTTGTATATACACTGTTGGGACTTCAGTGTGGAGTATCTGCAACACAGGTCTAACTTGTTTTTTGTTTATATTTTGAATTTTGTAGGCATTTTTTGCCTCTACCTCATCCTATATATATGCTGTACGTATGTATTGTATATAATTTATATGTTGCTTGCAACTTTACCTTTGCATTACCCATACCATATCACCATCACTGCAGACAGATCACATAAGCACGTATATAAACACAAATACATATGCACACTGATACATGCACATGCATAAACACACGGATGCACAGAGACACAAATATTGACTAATACAGACATACAGTCACAATGTGTATTTATCTGGCTGTTTGTATTTGAGTGTGTCTGGCATTGTCTACTGTGTATGTGCCTGAGAGTGTGTCTGACAGTGAGTATCCTTGTATGTGAATGTATGTTTCTGTGAGCGTGTGTGTGTGTGTGTGGTAGCTGCTTGTGGTGTTGTGTGTATATAGGGGGCTGCCTGTGCACTTTATGCACTTTGCTTATGGTGAAGCTATGTTTTATGACTTTGTGTGCAAGATGATTGTCTTCAGGGGTGACTGTGACAGGGTGAGTAAAGGGGTAACTGGGGCAAGGTGAGAGTGTAATAGGGCAAGGGGAGGGGAATGTCACAGGATTGAGGGGATTAATTGATGTGGTGAGTGTTGCACAGTGATGGGATTGGAGGAGGCCGCCTAAATCGCCTAATTAGAGAGCCGCCTTTGCTTGCAAAGATTTCTCATTGAGCTGCATTGGAAAGTTGGTGATTGGACAGCCACAAAAAGTCTGATTCGTTAGAAGCAAAGGGCTTGCAAAGGCTGCAAACAAAAAATCTGCAGCTTTTCCATGCTATTTTCCGATATAGCCCCATTGAAAAAAAATGCTAACATGCATGCGTCTTTTCTTTGGGGGCATATTTACTAAACAGGGATTTTGTTTTTTTGTTTGGAGTGTACCTTTGATTGATGTCATTATTAAAATGTGGTAAAACCCTTCAATTTTAATATTGCATATTTAAAAAAAACTAAATTATGCACACAAAAACTTTACCCATCTACAATAAAATTATGTTTAAAACAAGAACGTAAACATAACATTTCATAGAGTAGTATGTCTGTGGACATAAGGTATGATCACAAAAGTATACAGCGATAAACTCACATTCTTCTAAACTACAAGTATCTGCTCAATTAGTTAGCATGGGTAATATACTCCAGCATATTGATCCCTCCTGGACTTCAAATTACCAAAATAAAAATTAGATATACTAAATTAAGGTACAATCTAAAGCATTGAAAACATACAGTAATAACTTCTCAGTTTCCAGGATCATGTAGATACGAGACACAAATGAAAACTAACAGCACAATGCATTTCGACAGACGTCTTCTTCAAATGCATAAAATATCCACAACTTCACTACCTATATATACACACTAATAAAACAAGTGATTTGGATGCTTGCGGGGCATTTTTCATTCTTACGACCACCAACGGAATTGTGTCCCTCCATTAATGTATGTTGTATCAGTTTCCTTTCCTTATCTATCTGGAAGCCTCTGACCGTAAATGTCGCCATCATTGAACAGCCGGTAATATCTTTTAGCCATCTTTAGATTTCCGGAAGTGACCTCATAAGCCATGTTTATAACAGTACAGGGAGTGCAGAATTATTAGGCAAATGAGTATTTTGACCACATCATCCTCTTTATGCATGTTGTCTTACTCCAAGCTGTATAGGCTCGAAAGCCTACTACCAATTAAGCATATTAGGTGATGTGCATCTCTGTAATGAGAAGGGGTGTGGTCTAATGACATCAACACCCTATATCAGGTGTGCATAATTATTAGGCAACTTCCTTTCCTTTGGCAAAATGGGTCAAAGAAGGACTTGACAGGCTCAGAAAAGTCAAAAATAGTGAGATATCTTGCAGAGGGATGCAGCACTCTTAAAATTGCAAAGCTTCTGAAGCGTGATCATCGAACAATCAAGCGTTTCATTCAAAATAGTCAACAGGGTCGCAAGAAGCGTGTGGAAAAACCAAGGCGCAAAATAACTGCCCATGAACTGAGAAAAGTCAAGCGTGCAGCTGCCACGATGCCACTTGCCACCAGTTTGGCCATATTTCAGAGCTGCAACATCACTGGAGTGCCCAAAAGCACAAGGTGTGCAATACTCAGAGACATGGCCAAGGTAAGAAAGGCTGAAAGACGACCACCACTGAACAAGACACACAAGCTGAAACGTCAAGACTGGGCCAAGAAATATCTCAAGACTGATTTTTCTAAGGTTTTATGGACTGATGAAATGAGAGTGAGTCTTGATGGGCCAGATGGATGGGCCCGTGGCTGGATTGGTAAAGGGCAGAGAGCTCCAGTCCGACTCAGACGCCAGCAAGGTGGAGGTGGAGTACTGGTTTGGGCTGGTATCATCAAAGATGAGCTTGTGGGGCCTTTTCGGGTTGAGGATGGAGTCAAGCTCAACTCCCAGTCCTACTGCCAGTTCCTGGAAGACACCTTCTTCAAGCAGTGGTACAGGAAGAAGTCTGCATCCTTCAAGAAAAACATGATTTTCATGCAGGACAATGCTCCATCACACGCGTCCAAGTACTCCACAGCGTGGCTGGCAAGAAAGGGTATAAAAGAAGGAAATCTAATGACATGGCCTCCTTGTTCACCTGATCTGAACCCCATTGAGAACCTGTGGTCCATCATCAAATGTGAAATTTACAAGGAGGGAAAACAGTACACCTCTCTGAACAGTGTCTGGGAGGCTGTGGTTGCTGCTGCACGCAATGTTGATGGTGAACAGATCAAAACACTGACAGAATCCATGGATGGCAGGCTTTTGAGTGTCCTTGCAAAGAAAGGTGGCTATATTGGTCACTGATTTGTTTTTGTTTTGTTTTTGAATGTCAGAAATGTATATTTGTGAATGTTGAGATGTTATATTGGTTTCACTGGTAATAATAAATAATTGAAATGGGTATATATTTGTTTTTTGTTAAGTTGCCTAATAATTATGCACAGTAATAGTCACCTGCACACACAGATATCCCCCTAACATAGCTAAAACTAAAAACAAACTAAAAACTACTTCCAAAAATATTCAGCTTTGATATTAATGAGTTTTTTGGGTTCATTGAGAACATGGTTGTTGTTCAATAATAAAATTAATCCTCAAAAATACAACTTGCCTAATAATTCTGCACTCCCTGTATATTATGAAAACCCAACCATTGTCAACCAAAACGCATACATTGCAAACCCCCTTTATTTAAAATATACAAGATGATAGTTCATAATGAATCTTAATACAAATATTACACAGTAAAAAATATTAACAGTCTTATAAAGGAACACTATAGAGTCAGGAACACAACCATGTATTCCTGACCCTATAGTGCTAAACCCACCATTTAGGTGGCTTGTCTCTCCTTAAAAAGAATTAAAACTCACCCTTTTTCCAGCACCGCGTGGGTTCACTGGCGCTGGCTCCACCCCCTTGGTGACATAGCCAGAATTGTCAATTTTTAGGGCTAAACGCTGTTTTGGCCAATCAGCACCTCCTCATAGAGATGCATTGAATCAATGCACCTCCTCATAGAGATGCATTGAATCAATGCATCTCTATGAGGGAAATTCAGCATCCCCATGCAGAGCGTGGAGACGCTGGACAACAGTGCTGCTTACTGTGCAGCCCTGAGCCAGGAAGCACCTCCAGTGGCCATCTGAGGTGTGGCCACTTGGAGGTTTCCCTAGGGGCAATGTCAACACTGCCTTTTCTCTGAAAATGCCTGCATATAATGATTATACTCAACAGAACAACTACATTAAGCTGTAGTTGTTTTGGTGACTACAGTGTCCCTTTAAATATTTATAAATATATATATTTTTTTTAATTATACTAAAAATTGTAATTTGCGCCTCACTTAGCTCCTTGAAATGGTCACCCACCTCTCCAAGGTTTGACCTTTTGGATACCCATCAAGTACAAATGTTTAGGATGCCCCCTTCCTCCATGTACAGGACCAAAATGAGCAGAAACAATATGGCCTCTATTTAATAGGCTTTCCAAATGATTCAATCCTGTTTGAAAAAAAATTTTCAAATAGTTTATCTACAATAAATAGACTTTAATGGTGACTTTTGTAGATCAATCAACTGGAAAGTTGTCCTAACAATATTGAATCTTTTGGAAAGCTTATGAAATACAGGCCTATCTTTGTCAAATGTTATTATAATATTCCCTCTTTGAAAGGCAAACCAACCTTAAGAAATTTAAACAAACATATATTAACCCATATAAACTGAGAGACATTATTCAAATTGCCATTGTAGACTTGACATTTTACCCTTTCTTTTTAATTAATAAGTACTATTATATTTTGTTATATATAATTTTGGATTGCAGTATATCTTTATAAAGCTATAATTTAGGTGCGGTTTAAGGTTTGTGTCTCAAAAACATTTCTATATGTAACCCCAATATTGCTCCAGGTACTTTTTTCTGTTTTAAAATGCAACTATATATGTTTATATGTAAATATAAAAATAAAATTTAAACAGTGGCACATTTTAACAGCTTGACTTTGCCTGACATTTAAAAAATAAAATAAAAAAGGGTTTAAGGGAGTAGTTCAAAACTGAAATCTTAAACAGTTACTGGGGTCACAGATCAGCTTAATGCCCCACGCATTCTGATTTAAATATTGCAAAAATAAACCGTTATTCTTGTCCGCCTCACCAAATTAGAAAAAAAATCTAAATCTCTTTGATACAGGTATGCCCACCAGTCATGACAGAAGTAACAAATTTGAAAAAAAAATATTTAGATTTTAAAAAATATATATTTTATAAAACAAAATACAAATGACGCTTTAGTGAGACATAAGAGAATGCTCCTTTAATTTATCAGCAAAAATAAATACAAAGCACAATAAAGAACATGTTCCCCTTTGCTTACTAAAGTCGAGCTTTAAAAAGAATATATAAATAAATACTTGCACAATTTAAACAAACACTTAGTTGGCACCTCTAAGAATCCATCTTGTTGGCCAAGACCACTTCTCTCACTTGGCTTGTTACCACGCAATAGGATTTACACCGTAGGAGAGTGGCTTTTGTGAGGTCTTGGAAAAATGAGTAATTGAGATGTTTTACCCTTAAGCACTGACATGGATCTTGTCATGGACAGTCTGGCATTTGAGGATTACATCCCGGGCCAGATTAGGTGACTGCTTGGAGGAACCAAGTAAACCAAATACCCCACCAATAACAATTTTCTTTGTTACCGCATGGGGTAAGATGGTAGCCAGCAGACATCTGGTGTAGTGTTGCAGTTCCTCTGTTGTGATTGACGCTGAGATTTCACCGATTTTGATGTGTGAGCGTTGTTGGCCGTCTTTCATTGCCATTAGCTGGGCCAACACTGCTTGTTATTGGGTCTAGATCTGCTGCACCAAGTCTTGAAGCGTGGGCAGGTGAGTTTGTACTTCAACAATGTCCTCTCCCTGATGGCCTGCAAATCTGTTTCGATGTAGCTAGTTCCGCCGCCAGTGTTTTGTGGAAGTCAGACGAGTGGACCTTCAGGTCATGCTTGGTGGTCGGAGTTGTCATCTGAGGACTATGGAGTGAGGAGTCGTGGTGCTCGTGGATCCACTGAAGACTCCAGGCCTTGCTGCTCGGGTGGTGACATGTGGATCTTCGCTGGAGCAGACCTGGGCTGTGTAGCCATTGTAGCATGGCCCCTCTGTCCCGGCCCTATACTACTAAGGTAGGTTTTTGTTAGTGGCGACCCATGGCTGGTGAGAGAGGTAGATGTAGAGGGAAATGAAGCCAGATTCTCCCACATCTCAGAGGGTTTGCAAATACATGCCTTCTGTGTAGATTAGGCCCTGGTGTTTCGCCTCTATTTCAGCTGAGTTGGAGCAAGAAAGAACAGCATCTAGTGATGTGCCTAGTGCTGTGGAATCCAGCTAGCAGTTTTTTTGTGGCTGGCTGTGCCTAAGATTCAGAGATATTTGTCAAGATTTGCAGAAATCTAGAGGAGCTTACAAGAATGGCATCTGTTAAGGTCAGTGAGCAAGCTCCTCTCCCATCTACTGCTGTTTTAATACCCTTCTAGAGCCTTCTGTATGTAATTAATGTTCAATTTGCAGAGCAAGAGATAACACCTACAAAACTCAGTTAACATTTGATAAAAAAATGGGGGCGGAGCCTGACCAGCTTCCTGGCAAGACACATGGTCGCAGAGCTCCTGCATCCAAACCTGAATAATCGATTAATAAGCAGCAAAACAACCTCTCAAGCAGGCGAGAACACCTTACCTGAGTTCAGCGTGCCCTACTGAACTTCCTGACACATCTTGGAAGAAAATTGGTGCACGGAGACCAGAGATGCACGTCGAAGGCCTATGGGAGCTGGAACCGGGAGGAGACGGCCGCTTTCCCCATCCTCTCGCTGGCTGCACGGTCCAACAATGGGAGAAAACCAGACTACCCAGGAGACAAGCGACGAACCCACACAGCAAGCTTGTAGCACTAGAGCAAGGCACAATGGCGGACACCACGTGCAAATCAAGCGATAGCGAAGTAGAACCAGATATCCTGAAATGATTGGAACGCACTTTTGCAGCATTTTGGATAAACTGGTCGACAAGATGAAGCTAGCCCGGCCCCAGGAGGCAGTAAGGAGCTTACCCGAAGGGTCATCAGCCAGCTCCCGCCATCGACAAGCAACCCCCAAGAAGAACAACGCTGACAAAGGGTGCCAGAGAAAGAGACACCTACAGTCCGTCCGCACCTCAACCGCAGTCTAGGATTCTTCTTCACCTCATTGAGCAGTCTGCGCTGTGCTCTTGCAGTCATCTTTACAGGACGGCCACTCCTAGGGAGAGTAGCAGCAGTGCTGAACTTTCTCCATTTATAGACAATTTGTCTTACCGTGGACTGATGAACAGCAAGGCTTTGGGAGATAATTTTATAACCTATTCCAGCTTTATGCAAGTCAACAATTCTTAATCATAGGTCTTCTGAGAGCTCTTTTGTGCCAGGCATCATTCACATCAGGCAATGTTTCTTGTGAAAAGCAAACCCAGAACTGGTGTGTGTGTTTTATAGGGCAGCTGTAACCAACACCTCCAATCTCATCTCATTGATTGGACACCAGTTGGCTGACATCACACTCCAATTAGCTCTTGGAGATGTCATTAGTCTAGGGGTTCACATACTTTTTCCACCTGCACTGTGAATGTTTACATGGTATATTCAATAAAAACATGGCAACATTTCATTCTTTGTGTTTTACTATTTTAACTCCTTAAGGACACATGACATGTGTGACATGTCATGATTCCCTTTTATTCCAGAAGCTTGGTCCTTAAGGGGTTAAGCAGACTGTGATTGTCTATTGTTGTGACTTAGATGATGATCAGATCACATTTTATGACCAATTTGTGCAGAAATCGATATCATTCCAAAGGGTTCACATACTTTTTCTTGCAACTGTATGGAGATATGGCACACAATATAAATACAAACAAACGCTATCCTGTCTTTTCTCAACTTACATCTCTCCATGGAAAGAAAAACAGACTATACAATAGATGCAAGTATACCAACCTCAAGACTCTAAATGTACTTCACAAGAAATACTTTTCATCTTTTATTTTCGTACTAAATGTTAGTTGAAAGTACATTCTAAGGAATAAAGTACTGCACACATAGAAATGTTAAGCAGATGAAAATAAAACAAATGATCATGATTTGGTGTTTGATAAAGTCAATTTTGACACACACAAAGTATGAAATAAACACCATAAAAAAAAAAAACAACGAAAAATAAATGTTAAGCATGTAGATTGAGAATACAACGCCTACGCCTAATGTACACCACTTAACACACTGCTGTACAAGCAGCACCCATGGACACCAATTGCCTGGGTTCTACTCCCATAACACGTAGACACAACAGAAAGCGCTAACTACTACTTCATGCATATTCATTGTCTTCGCATCAACTTAAATTCATAAAAATTGTTATGTAATGCCAGAAACCTATCGTTAATCTTCTCATTTCAACATGTGCACATAAACCCACTATACCTGATAACCTTTATGTCAATACATACCAGTGCACACAGTACATTGTTAAATTAAGCTTGTTATAAATATAAAAATGTGCTTATTGATTTCTTATAGCTTGTTAACCTCATGTTTAACATGTATAATACTAACTATGGAAGTCTCATAGCCTGTTAATTCCACGTTATATTTACTAAAATGTGCTGTCTAATCCGCTGCAACCTGAAATGCTTTGACTACACCTGCAGTAGCTGTTGTGGCGCTGCATGTTTGATGTTACTCTGAGCACAAATAAAATAAAGAATTTTAAAAAAAAAATCTGAGATAAATGATTTTTTTTTTTCATGCATGTTATGTGATTCAGAGCCAGGGTAAGTGTAACTAAGGCTGCATGGACAGAAACACAAATTATTTAACTCCTAAATGGCAGAGAATTGAGCAGTGAGCCTGCGGGGGCATGGTCTGCACTCCAAAACTGCTTTATTGAGCCAAAGTTGTTTTGATGCCTATTGGTCAATTTAAGATACACTTTTAACCCCTTAAGGACACATGACATCTGTGGCATGTCATGATTCCCTTTTATTCCAGAAGTTTGGTCCTTAAGGGGTTAAACCATTAAACCCCCTTTCTTTATACATATATAAATGGGTTTGTGCTTTGTTTATCAATGGTTTCATTTTAGTCATGGGCTGTAATAGATATGGCTTGTGAGGATGCTTCCAGAAATGTAACAATGGCTAAGTGGTATTTACGACTACTCAAAGATGGCATAGGATATATTTCCGTCCAGATTAAAGACAGATCAGGAAAGGTAAATGACATGATGACGAATGTTAAAGTAAGAATGCAATGCAGCTGTGAGAATTAAAAAAAAAAACATCCCTCAAGTCTGCTAATCATGTAATTTATGGGTATTAAAAAGGGATTCATGCTCTAAACATATTATGCACCTGGAGACAACTTCTACGTCAAAATACATAGTGCACTTACCAGTTTTTAATGGTGTACTGTATCGGTGTGATCATGCGACTTTTGGATGTGATTATGGAAACTGAGAAGTATGATATTACTGCATGTGATACAATTATACCATTCTTCAGTGTTTATCATCATTTTTAGTTGAAAGTTACTATAGAAGTAGTACAGAGTTATTGCATGGTCCACCAATCAATATGCTTGAGTATTTTACACAGACATACTACGCTATGTCATTTCTTTTGTATTCTCTTTTTGCAGCTAATTTTATTTAGATCGGTAAATGTTTTCATTTTATACATTTTTACTTATTGTGTTGTAGTGTTTTAGTCTACAAGTGATTTTTAATATTTTGCTCCTATTTAAAATACAACATTCAAGAAGACACATAGCTGTAATTTACTTTGACAAATTTAACACATCAGAGAAATATAGAAATGAAATAATGGTCAATACTCAATCAGCAGTGTTACAAATCAGCCAATACACATCTTAAGGGACAGCAACAGTCCTGAACGAAGTTGCCCGGAAGCATTGGACCTCCAGCATCCCAGAAAGCTAAGAGAAGACATTGTGGCTGTGTGGCTGTGGATCAACCCCTGTAGAGCTGGAATAAGGATGATCACTGAATCATTAACCACAGCTGGGTGTCCAAGGCCACTGGTCATTTCTTTTTGAAGTTTCTGGCAAATTACCCTTTTTAGATATAAATTGATAGTTTTTCATTAAACATGCTTAGGTGGTAAATATGGGTTAAAATGTATTATATATCCCAAAATTTTTGCAATATAAACAATTAACTTATTACAATTACACAAATAACGCCAATATAGTTCACAATAAGTAAAAAATGACAAACATTAAATTCTAACAAAACACGGATCACGTACTAGAACAGTAGGAGAAGAGGGACCTTCCAAAAAGCTTACAATCTAACGTTATAATCTTGAAATTCCTCACACACTATTTGCATTTAAAAATAATTTGATAATATCGTGGGAACTGTAGCTGCATGTTAAAGTAATATTTTTCTGAGGTATATACATTGAAACATTTTGGATAAATATCAGCTTCCCATCTTTTTTGGAAACTCTGTAATGTAAACTGCATGAGGGGAAAGAGCTCTTGGTCCTAATATAGTATATTTTATGCTGGTTTACAGAACTATGCAGTAAGATAAACAGTTGGATCAGAGAGTGATGTAAATGGCAAGGACTGTTTGTATGTTTGGAGAAACAGAGGTTGTCTATACACATAAAAGATGAGAGGACAGATTTGTATCAACAGTGGTAGATATTGTTGATCTCTTGTAATCATAACATACTTGAAGAGAACTAGTATTATCAGAAGTTAGGAATCGTTTCAAGCCCCTATCCGGTCTGCACGTTCTCTCTGGAAGTGTAGCCTACACTAGCCCAGTTGTCAGAAAAAATTATACAGATATAGATTGCTTTAAAAAAAATAAAAATCTTTTTTTTTTCTTTTGTTGTAGCTAAATCCATTGTCAGATTTCTTTTTGTTTAACCTAATAATATACCAAGTTAAATTAGACTGTTACTATGTAAACTGATTATCAACAATATTATAATTTTTTATATATGTGTGTGTGTGTGTGTGTATATGTATATATATATATATACATATACATATACACACACACATTTTAAATTCTTTATTTTTGGTTTGCCATCATAGTTTTGCATTTGTAACAGTACAGAGTGTATGCAATTGTTGTACATCAAAAATATTACATTTGTGTTTTAACATTTGACTTTATTTAATATGACTATTGATGTTATAGGACAGGCATAGGCAACCTTCGGCACTCAAGATGTTTTGGACTACACCTCCCATGATGCTTTACCAGCGTTATGGGTGTAAGAGCATTATGGGGGATGTAGTCCACAACATCTGGAGTGCCAAAGGTTGCCTATCCCTGGTATAGGAGGTCTCTGCTTTCCTTCACGGGTATCTTGCATTTTGACGACAAGGGTTTTTTGATTAACAAAATACAAATATTAACTTATACAGTATAAGTCATTTCAAGAACGTAATACATTAGTAACTAGTGTTGCATATTTCAGAGAGGAGGAAGAGAAAAAGATAGGAAAAAAGAGGAAAAAAAAGTTAGATCCGAATTCGGGGTATAGGGGTTAGTTCGTGTATGCTGTTGGTTAGGTTTCTGCAATAGTAAATGTTCCTTGTACACTGTGTTTAGTGTGGTGGGGGTTTTGTATCTCCTCTGGTCTTGTTGAAGGGTCAGGGTCAGGATTCTTATTACTGGGTGTAGGGGTACATTTTTTCCCAGCTCCCGCTTTCCTTAGTCCCCGCAATCTCCAGCCATCCACAGTTCCCAGATCTTTTCGTATGAGTTCATTGTACCTCTAACTTGCGCTGTTAGGTGGTCCATAATGTGTGTCTTCAATTTTATGGATTACTGTACCCATGGAGGGGTTGTCTGGTTTGAGCCATAACTGCGCCGTGGTTAGTCTGGCAGCAAGGGTGATTTTATGGATAATTCTATTTATATTTTTAAGGTTTAGTCCACGCACCAGACCAACTTTCGGTGTTTTGAAGTTGTCATGATGCCTAGACTCTGTATGTGCAGTGCTTTGCTATAAAATATCACCTAACACAGCGTGATTGAGGCATCATTAGGCAGCCCGGAACAAAGTTCCTGGCTGGCTAATGTCAAATCGGTGTATATTTCTAAACAGAAAGGGTAATTCATTGGTGGAGAGCCTTAGCCAATAATTGACTGGGGGGAATCTGCATCTGAATTCTGCAGAAGCCGGATAAAGTTAAGGCCACCATCGTTGGACCCTAGGCACCAAGCAGGAACAGCTAAAAGGGCAAACGATTTGCCCAATTACTGCAGAACAGCACCAGGATACTTCACCATCGTAACAACTAGTGGTTATGATGGTTAGATTAACCTTTAACATAAACAGACTCTCAAATCACCATAAACACTACAACACTGTGTTGTAAGATTATTGCCATTAATGTAATGAATGAAATACCTGCTGTACAGAATGTGTTTGTACTGGGTCACAAGAAATTGCTAGTGTAAATACTTACACAGGCCTGGACTGACTGTTGGGCAAATGCCAGGTAGACAGAGCTTAGCTTTAACATAACTTAAAGAATCTGGACTGGCTCCTAATGCAGCCACTTTTAGTTGAGTGACCAGAGACTCGGGATAAAGGATCAGATTTCTCAGAGATTCAGGATGCTTAGGCAGAATAAACAATTGGCCTAAGATAAGAATCTCTGGGTGAGCTGCAATGTTCTTATGGCATTTAACTAAATTAATAAATGTTTCATGTGTTGTGTTCAATATAAGAAAATAATGCCACTTCAAATCTCAGAGAAGGCCCGCTGTGCTTTGAAATGGCCAAACCGTGACTGTACAATATTATGTTAGGTGTTTATACTAATATCAGGTATGCAAGAGGCAGAAAACACAGCAGGTACCCTCTCTGTTAAGACCACAGTGAGTATTGCCACCTTGATAGGTATGTATTAAAACTTAACATAACCTAGTCTCTAGATGTGACCTATCCTGGCAAACGGCAGGTAGACTTTTTGGGGTTTTTTGAATAATGTTTCTGGACTTCATTTCTAAAAATCTCTAAGCAACAAGTCTGGACTATATCAATGTAATTGAAAGAAATCTAATACTTTCAATTTGGAAATCCATCTCTCAAACTCCAATTTCCAGGGAAAGTAAATATAATAATAATGATAATAAAAAAAAAAAAAAGTTTGGAGTGTATTTTAAAATAATAGGAATAATTCGGCAAACTGCAATTGTTCTTTTAGAGCCATTCAAATGTAATTGTATTGAATTTTGGCAGGTAAACGTTTTGGTGTTATAATCCTGAGATTGCTATTCATTGAGGAGTTGGGACTCCATCTAAACATTAGTACTTTCTTTTATTGCTCTCAATTTGAAATTCTATTCGCTTAAATCTCCACTGCTAGTTACAATAAGAGCATCCATTTATCTATTATAAAAACATGAGATGTTTCAATAATTCATTGTTGTATTTCTTTATATAAATTACGCATTGTGTATTTTTCTCAAGTGTCCGCCTTCAAAAAAAGTATTTTGTAACGTTAGAATTTGATAGTCTAAATCAGGACTGGCTCTTTATCTGCATCTCACAAGCATTTTGAGTGCCAATCATGTGAATACTAGCAGTCAGGCCCGGACTGGCCATCGGCTCCCCAGCCGGTCCATGCAGGGCGCCAGCCCCGCTGTTTTCCATGACTGGCCAGTGGGGAGATCAAAGATCTCCATTATCGGACTACTTGCACAGACATCTGGCTGGGGAGGAAGAGGAGGACCCGGCGGAGCTCTATCTTGAGCTCAGCCAGGTTCCTCTTGCGAGATCTGGAGCATTGCCATGAAGGGGGGATATAATGTCTGTTTTTTTTGTGTTTTGTTTTTTACCCCCCCAACACACAATCCCTCCTAAGATATACACACGCACATCACCCTCACAGACATACGCACACAGTACTTCCAAATATATATATATATATATATATATATATATATATATATATATATATATATATATATATATATATATATATATATATATATATATATATATTTACATACATACACACACACACACACACACATACTGCACCCCTAAACACATTACATTCCAGACACACTAGATCCCTTACCCAACTCTGGATCATCTACACACACACACACACACACACTCACTGAATCTCCTATACACATTCTGGGATACACACACACACACACTACATTCCTAACATACACACTTGATTCATTGTAAGCAAACACATACTACATTCCCTTAACACACACTCTCTACAACCCCTACAAACACTACATCACCTATATACACACACACATATTACAGCCCCTAGCCACATATGCATTACACCATAAACACAACACGACTAAAACTGACCTTATTACACAATACCACACCACAAGCAGCTCATTCTACACACACACAATCCCACAAGCAGGCTCCAACCACATGCACAATACTCCTGGCCCTTTTCTCTCCTGGTATCCATTTATAGAGACACCAGAGACAAGTTGCAAGGAAACACAGTGCAAGCATGTTATTACATTTTCTTGCACTGTGTAGAACAAACACAGGGCCTTTTTCTCATGCTAGAGCTCTTCAGCAGGGCACTGCGCATGGTCTACCTAGAAGAGCATTAAACCAACATACTCACTTTGAGAGGGGGGCATTTTTGTCATTGGTGATAACAAAACACACCCTCTCTGCCCCGCTCCCTTCTTAGTGGGCTTAATGCCCGTGCCGAATTTCCCTAGTCTGGCCCTGCTAGCAGTAGCGGGAGTAAAGGATACCCAGAGTCAGGTAATTGCAATATCAACCATGTTTCCCCTCCTCTGTCCCTGGTAGTTCTTTAATAATAACAAGAATTCCAAATACTGGTCACTACTTCTCCCTGCATGGTGCATTTGGAAAGAGTCTGTTTGAAGGCAGCATAATTTTGATGTCATATCTCTTACTTAGTTTCTGTACAGTCTCACTCAAATTCATTGTGCAGGAAGGAGGCCACTTGCTTTTACATGGGGGGGAAAAAAACTATTAGGAAATTCTCAATATTTTAGTTATAAGGTTACAAATAAAATTAGTTACATGACGGACTATATTTACGTGTGGACAGATTATATGAATAATATTAAACTACCGCAGAGTCGGATTACCCATAAATTGACACAGGGAATGGGCTCCGTCTGACCCTGGAGCTCCAGCTCTGTCTCGGAGGGGTCCTTCTTTGAGTCAACAGGTAGATTTAAAGATCTCCCTTCTCGGTTATGTGCTCCCTCGCAGTCTCCCAATAGAGATACACACTACAATGTTCACCCATTGGGCCACCAAGTATGATACCTCCTCCTGCCTAAAGTGAAGCAGTAGGGGCAAATGCAAAACTTCCCCACTCAGCCTGCCTCCACAATGCATTGAGACACCCCACCACGCACTCTGCTTCCTACACATACACTATGCACACTCAAAGGCCAGGGCTCTAGGAAGGGCCCTAATCTGGCATCTAGCGCAATCTTATATTGCTCTGTTATTGGGAAAGATACCCAGCTCTTTAGATTAATATCTCCTGGGGTATATTGGTAATTGGGGGGGGGTAAGGGTAGGTGAAAAAGGCATTCACCATTATATGTCAGTAAATCCTTACCACTAAAAAGGAGGCGGCATGGGGGGACTTTTTTGTAGAGTTGTTCCACAATTACTTGGGATTCATACTTTTTTCTGCTAACTGTGCTAAAAGGAAGGTCAACACATAGTGGTCAAAGCATTGGAAACTGCAAAAATAATGCTATTTAGACATTTACAATTATGTATGTAGTGCCAACACATTCTGCAGAGGTGTACAATAGCTAAACAAAACACGAACACACAGCAACAGTAGGTGCCCAAACAAGCTTACAAACCAAGCAAGCTTACAAAAGCACAAAGGGAATGAAGTGATCAGTATGTACCTGAAGAGGGGTGTTTGGGAGGAGGGAGCGCAGTAGGCAGAGATGAAAGTGGAAGGTTGGAATGGATCATGAGTTAAGAGGAGAGCGGACACGCTTCTCTAAAAAAGTGTATTTTTAGGGATTTTGTTGAAGGACTGTGGGGGGGTAGTCAAATGTACCGTGGGAGGGCCTATCTTGGCTATAGCTACGAATGCAGGTGATATTCTTGAGTAGTGATAGCAGTTCAGTCTTGTAGAGAGTATATCTGTTTGATGGGTAGACCTTGTATGAGTAAGAGTAACAATCTTTAGAATATGATGACACTCACAGCAAATGAGTTAAGCCCTGGGGAATGGTGGACTACCTTTGAGGGGGGCACTAGAACACCCACGGCACCATAAACACTAGTGAATCTAGTGGTTATGGTGCTTGAAGTGTAGCTTCAACTATTACATTTAGAAAGCTGGTATAGATGGATTCCCCTTAAGGAATAATGGAATTTCTGTAAGATGTGAACTAAAAGTTGTATAAGGCTCTGAGACTTGAAAATAACCAGATGGCATGCTTCTGAGCTTTAGTCTGTTCACAGTAGGTTTCCCTTACACTTATACAAAAATAACATGATATAATTACAGGCACAGTCTTATTCTGTTAAAATGATATTAATATTGCTAGTAAGTGTAAAGCTTCAGTATTACGGATGCATTTTTTCTTTGGCTAGTACATGCACTGCATTAGTAGCGTGACCTGCTGCCAATGCATGCATGTGGCATCTCAAATTGCAGCAAGAAGCATTTCCTTGGGAGGTGCATGGGCTCATCTTTTAATAGGTGGAAGAAGGCTTCAGCTGTGTATAGCTTTCTATCGAAACATTTTCTGCAAATTGCACTAACTCACTCTATAGATTCAATTTGTACAATTCCCATAAGCTGACTAGATAATGCAATTTGAAACTCTGCACAATCAAATATTCAGCAGTTTGCTGCCAGAGGCAAACCTAGCCGCAACATAGGATTGTAGGTAAGTTATTTCTTTATTTGAGAGGGGGGACGGAGAGCACAAGAGAGCAACCCTTCAACACATTTTGCATGCAAATGTGGATGGAGCATATCTGAATACATTTAAATGACAATGTTCTGTGTGTCCAATTTCATATCAGATAGACCTCAATTAAAGGGTTAATCCAAGCAAGCATTAAGACCACTTCTGCTTTTAGAAGTGGTGATGGTTGCTTTTTACAGTTGAGGAGGGGTGGGGGGGCTATGAATAAAAAACAGAGGCAGAAGAGGGTTTGAATAATTCTTTAGCCCAAACATGACTTTTTCTTTTCTTTAGTACAGGAAGCAGCGCATATCATATTACCCCAAACATGTTCAAGATTCTACTCCAAACCTTGCACTTAGAACCCATTCTGTATTTATTACTTGTTTGCTAATGTCTAACTCAACATAATATGTTCGCTTAGATAACGCTCAGTCTTATTAAATCATAAGCACACAGAATTACAATTGTTTTGTTGGTGGTGTGTGCGTGTGGTTCCTTATCTTGCCCCAGCAAGGGATACACATTAACCCTTACAGTGTTGTTTTTAGTTGTGCTGTCTTTCATCATTAAGAGCATCTACACAATTCATTTCAAAGTATTCAGTTTAATGCCTGTTTTCATTAAACAATACGATGAATGTTGATGTCAGCTTTGCTAACATTTTCAAATCAATTAGCACTAAAATGTGAGCACATCAATTTTGCACTCAGGTGTTTAATGCTTATACTTAAAGGAACACTGCACTGTAGACCCTATAAGAATGTAATCTCATTGAATTGGTTATAGTGGCTGCAGTCTGCTAGCAGTGTCTCTCCATTCAGTGGAAAACAAAATCTTCACCATTTAGCAGTATATGAGATTGAACTCTTTCAGACTTGGAAATACTCAACTAAGGCAAATGCTTTAACCCTATATTTATGTTTATCTATGACATCAGCCCTTAGCACTTGCCACACATTAGCAGTATAGTGGGAGGATGCTGCCTGCTTCATACTCTGTATAAGTTGTGCTAGAACCGCATATGGGCTAATGTCTGTAACTTTATTAGATATGGTATAATCAGATAAGCACTCATTGTAGTCACTGGCTGCAAGGGTACCAACATGGGTGAGACTGAATAAGTTATGATGCTTTTAGTTTTCCTTTCAAAAGAACTATATTTCAAACAATATAGATGCAAATCACCCTTACCTTTATACCTTTATCATTCCAGAAAAGATAGAAACCCACAAGTACTGCATCTCACATTGGCATGTGGGAGCCCACAATTATAGCAATTAGAGGTTTCCCTATTCCCTACTCACAAATTTACAGGTCTATTTACGAAATTGTGAATTTCAAATTTAAGGCTTAAGTATCCAAATTGGATGCATAACAGATATTTCCTGTTTTAAGCTCACTTTACTGAAAACCCCTGCAAGTAATATCTAATTAGATGTGCATGGTTTACAAACATAACCAGTTTACCTTGTGTTCTATATGGTCAACGAATTGGTTAGGAGAGAAGTACAAAATACAACAAGAAGAGGATTACCTGAGAGTATCTCCATTTCTGACACTTGATGTCTATCGGTTTTGGAAGATTGGGTAATATGGTATAAAGTTCCTTCAATATGAGTGGCTGAACAGTTTCCTTTTCTTCTTCTAGATGGTTAATTCCAAATGGAACACTGGTGTGGACAACAAGTGAAGGTCCAACGTCTGAGGACTCTACATATAAAAAATAAAAACTCAATCAACGGTCACCTTGACACCATCGTATAAATGAGCCAAACTTCTGCCTTTTTGGTTTTAGCTTCTTGTGGAGTAAAAGCCTTGCTGCCACTGTTTTAACTTTATTGCAAAAAAATATTATACTGAACAAGGAAGACAAAATAGATATAATATGTACATCTTAACGCAAGACCATAATGTCCTCCATGTAGAACCCTGGCTGTAGTTTATGTAATTGTACATTAGATAATTATTTTTTTCTACTTCAGATTTTAATTCATGTAATTGTAATTAAACATTACAAATATTTGTTTTATGTAATAACTACTAAAGCTCACAAAAATAAAATACATAAATAAAAAGGGGATTGGATTGAAGTTGCACGCTAAACACCGTTACATTACACCATTGCTCTAGTGTGAATGATGCAGTTCTACTGTTTCACAATTACCTGAGCCCCTGGTGAGCCTCTCGTCACATATGTTGCTAAAAAAAAGTTGTATGTAGTTCCACATTAGCGATATCCAGTGTTACTCTATGAATGGAATTAATTGGCTAACGAGGTCAATTGACTCTTCCCAGCCAATTAATTTTGTCTAAAGTAGGACAAAACAGATATTATGAAGGCAGGAGAACTTTCACTTCAGTGATTACAAATACACAAAAACTACACTCCTGGGTGGCAGCAATGACAATGCGGACTACCCATACCCTATGCATATTTAGACAAACTGAGGTTTTTTTGTTTCACTCCAACGGCCATTAGATATAAGCCCACCTGCCACGTCAAGGCAAACCTCTTAGGTGGGTCCTTCAGCTTCAGTAATTTCTTTTCTGATGGGGTATTTTTATAAACCCCTACAAATGTATTAACCTTTTATAGGGAACACATGGGCTGGGCGGCAGCCCTTCTCTTTCTCAGAGATTTCTTTTGCCTGAAAGTGAAGGAAGCAAGGTGAACTGTTAGTAATAAAGGCTTGTATTTTTGTTCAGGCCAGAACACAGATGTGCATTACTGCATTGGCTAGAAATTCTGAATGAAAAACCTCTTTAGGTTAAAGATTATTCCTGAACGATGTGCAGACTAGAAGGATCACAGGACAGAATTCTAAAACTTAAAATATATATATCAAAAATAAATAAAAAATACATCAGATTACTGAAGCATAGTATAGTCTTTAAAAATAATATAATGTATTGCTGTAATTTAAGATTTTTAATGTGTGGGACTGAGTCTTAATGTCAGTCCATTAATTATAGGTGTCATGTTACAGGGCTTCCTCAAATATTCTGTTACATTACAAACTAACGTGAGCCCACACTGTGTGTTGAAGCCAAGATACACACAACCTTAAGGTTTAGATATGTTTGTTTGAGTTTTACCAAGTCTTGTATGTATTTTTTTGTTTTAATTTTTATTAGAAATGTGCAGGGCCTAAAAATAAAACTGCAGCGCATTGCCAAAGCATTATAAAGGGGTACAGTGCTGGTAAGAAAACAATCCAGTCACTCTGTTGTTAGTCAACCAATTAAAAAGGCTATTTAAAGATAGTTTACTTAAAGGACCACTATAGGCACCCAGACCACTTCAGCTCAATAAAGTGGTCTGGGTGCCAGGTCCATCTAGGGTTAACCCTGCCTGCTGTAAACATAGCAGTTTCAGAGAAACTGCCATGTTTACATATGGGTTAATCCAGCCTCTAGTGGCTGTCTCATTGGCAGCCACTAGAGGCGCTTCCACGCTTCTCACTGTGATTTTCATAGTGAGAAGACACCAACGTCCATAGGAAAGCACTGAGTAATGCTTTCCTATGGACTGACTGAATGCACGCGCGGATTCAGCCGATGACGTCAGAAGGAGGAGGAGAGTCCACAGCGCCGGTGAGTGTTTAACCCCTTCCTCCCACTTCAGTCTGGCGGGAGGGGGGCCATGAGGGTGGAGGACACCCAAAGACCCTATAGAGCCAGGAAAACGAGTTTGTTTTCTTGGCACTATAGTGGTACTTTAAAGCTTAAGAAAAAAAAACACATCGTAAATACAAAGACAGATAAGATAGTTAACAGACATATTCCAAGATAAAAAAGAGATACATTACTTTGACTCTAAGTGAAAGCTGCTCAATATGATAAAAAGGAAACAAAAATCAGGAAGAAAGACAATACAAAAAAAAACAAAAAACACACAACTCAAATGATCAGTTATTCTACCTCTCCGTGTGGTACACAAAGTAGGGGATACCTATAGAGTCTCTATCTACCCTTTTAGTTGCTAAAGTTATACCATGATATAGAGAGGATTGAGGGTTTTGTTTTTAGCAATATCAGTGGTGATAGTATATAATTGTTCCACAAATAGAAACATTTTGCCCCAGAAGGAGAAATATTGGGTCTCTTTAAGGAACATTTTCCAGATGAGATACAGAGGGAACACAGGACATATGAGACCTACTCAAAAATGTTGAATCTAACAATATATTTGTACAGATACAGTTGAGCTCAAAAGGTTGCATACCCTGGCAGAAATTGTGACATTTTGGCATTGATTTTTAATCACAGAGTTGTTTGACTCCTTTAAATCATCATAACAGCAGTCACCCAAATGGCCCTGATCAAACGTTTACATGCCCTTGACTGTTTGGCCTTGCTGCAGACACACAAGGTGACACATACAGGTTAAAATGGCAATTAAAGGTTAATTTCCCACACCGGTGCCTTTTAAAATTGACGTTAATGTCTGTGTATAACTAGTCAATGAGTTGAAAATCACCTTTAATAAACATATGGCGGATTTGGCATCCTAAAGAGATTTTACGTGTTTCTCCCACCCACACCAGGTATATTCCAGAATAGACTATATACTAACAAAGATATATACAGCAAGATTGGTTAAAAAAATTATTGTGCCAATACCAAAGCCAAAAAAAAAAAAACCTGAATTGATACCTTTTAAATAGCGACATTCAAATTTATTCATCGATCATAGCATCACGGATAGGCATTATCATACCTACAATCATTCATCAAGACCAAGTCGGGTTCATAACAAGTAGGTCTCCAACATGTAACATTAGGAGACTTATGGACATTGCAGACATGGCATATAAAGAAAATCTGTCCCTTTTGGCTCTGTTACTAGATGCCGAAAAGACTTTTGACAAAGTCAGATGGGTCTTTCTAGAGAGTGTTTTATGTAGTTTTGGTCTACAGGGCAATATTCATAGATCTGTAATGGCGCTCTACACTTATCCAACTGTTAGAGTGGTGGGGAATGGCTTTTCTTCAGAATGGTTCCAACTATGGAATAGCACTAGGCAGGGTTGCCCACTCTCCCCACACACACATATATATAATGACAATAGAACCACTAGCGAGTTTAATAAGAGATAAAGCTACTATTAAAGGAATAAAGGTTTTAGGAGACTCAATAAAACTTACAATGTATGCAGATGACATGATTCTTACGTTGAGTGACTCTCTCATCATATCCATGGAAGAGTTGATGGATTCTTTAAGCGAGTTTTCATTATATTCAGGATATAAAATGAATTTAAGTAAATCTGCTGCTCTTCTGTTTAATTTACCACAAATAGTGAAAAAAAAAAAATCTGAAAAATTTGGTTTTGAATGTACTAGAGATTTTCTTGATTGCTTGGGAATAGAAATTACCAATGAGCCAACTAGAATGATGGAACAAAATTTACTAACCTTGCTGAGTAAAACCACTTATAAATGGAAGAATGTGGAGGTATCATGGTGGGGAAGTATCAATATAATAAAAGCATATTTATCCAAAGTGGGTCTATCTCTTCTGCATGGTACCTCTGCATTGCCCAGATAGCTGGTTGACCCTGGTCCAATCGATTTTTAACAAGTTTATTTGGGCAGGGAAATATCCACACATTAGTTCTAACAGATTGGCTTTAAAGATCAGCCAAGGAGGCTTGGGTATTCCACAATTACAACAAACATGGAAAGCATGTAATATTGCACAGGCTATTATCACTCAATCTGAAAATGCAAAGAACCAATTATGGTATAAAATGAAACAATTATTATACAACAAAGGTAATCATAAAGGGGAAATAAATACTTTATTCTGGACAAATAGGGATAAAAATAAATCTAGGTACAGTTTCAATTCCAATAGTTTAATTCTAAATAATATATTAACCATATGCAACAAGCTTAGAAAGGATTTAGAAATACAAGATAAAATAACTATTAGTCTCCCTCTACGTCAATTAAATAGTAATATGACAGATCTAAATATACAGAAATGGATTAATCTTGATATTAATGAAATTGATGATAAAGTAAAAAAAATGGTAAAATCAAAGACTCTGACTCTTTAAAGATGGAATATAAAATGGAAAGCAAATACATATTTACATATATAAGGGTAAATGGATATCTTAATGATCATTTACTTAAGGATAAAACTAACAAACAAGTAAAACTATAAATGAAATAAGTACCTGCTACTTAAGTTAGAGGACACAGAACCAGTAAGACAGACACTGAACCAATACTTCGACACTAATGAAACCCCAGACACACCTCCTTTGATTACATGGGAGGCACACAAATGCGTAATTAGGGGGCACATTACATTAAGGTCTGCACACAACGCAAAAAGGAACACGCACACAAGGTGAACACGTTAACTACACAGATAGCAGACTTTGAACATGCACACAAAACTCGCCAGGCAAACGACATATTTCACCAACTGACAGAAGCAAGGCGGCAGAGTTGGGACCTCTTGGCCCAGGGCCTCCTCCACACCCTTAGAAAGTCCTCGAGACTTTTCTTTGAAAATTCAAATAAATGCGGGAAACTCCTTGCGCGACAGCTAAGAGACCATAAGAGAGTGGGTCACATCCACAAAATTAACACAATACAAACCAAATTGCATGAGTTATCGCCCCATATCACTTTTTAATTCAGACCTAAAGCTGTTCGTGAAGGCCATGGTGCTGTGAATATCAAAACACCTCCCTGATCATGTCCATTCGGACCAAGTCGGATTCATCCCCTAAAGGGAGGGAAGAGACAACATAATCAAGGCCCTTAATGTTATCCATGCAGCACAGTCGACCCAGGGAGAACGGTTACTACTATCTACCGACGCCAAAAAGGCATTCGACTGACTGTATCTTGCTCCAACACACGAGCTTTGGTCCACACATGCGGTCATGGGTGCTCTCCCTGTACACGACCCCATATACGAATCAAAATTGCGCTCACCGCCCCATTCCCCATCTGTAACGGCACACTCCAGGGATGTCCCTTGTCCCCCCTCTTGTTGTCCCTCTCCCTTGAACCATTCTTGGGGGGGTCATACGGGAAGGGGGTATTACGGGGTTCACCCTCGGGCACAGAGAATACCAAGCCGCGGCATATGCAGATGACATGCTGTTCTTCCTTACACAGCCGATAGTCTATCCAGAGCCTTCTTCAGCTGCATCACGACGGCAATCTGCTGGTTTGTATGGAACCTACGTGCTACTCGCACGAGGAAAACTATTTTGGAGCTTCCAAAGATAGCAGGAGGGACATGCCTCCCCTCCATCGAAACATACTACCACGCCACACACTTAGACCGGCTAGTTGACTGGCACACGCACCACCCCACAAAACAATGGGTAGCAATGGAAATATTGCAGGCGGGGGGGAGCATATCCCCTCCAGGCTATGGCTGGGTGGCACCACGATCGGGGGCCCTACGCACCAAAAATCCTGTGATCGATGCCACCATGGGGACGTGGTTTACCCTACATTACCGAAGGCAGCTTACTACCTCACCCACTCCCATCACAACTATTATGAATAACCCAGACTTAGTGGATGGCTTAACCCAGGGTGACATGTCAGGCCTACAACCAACCGACTGGATGTACTTGCACCAATGGTGCAACCCTACCATACTTAAGACACTACAAGAGCTTTGCCCAGACAGGAGACAGACTGCACTTGAACAATTTCGCCATTACCAAATCAAGACCTATTACCCATCTTTACCGGGTAGGAGACACCTGCATAGGCCCCAAGGCAACAAGCTTCTGCGCAGCCCGGACACACCTCTCACAGAGAATTTCGACCCTATACTCCATGCTCATAGCTCAGACAAACGGCGACAAACCATTAGGGTACACAAGCAAATGGGAAAGGGACACTGGGACAACATCTTCATCCTCACACACAAATGCTTTATCAGTTCAAAATACCAAGAGCTTAGTTATAAATTACTCACAAGATGGTACAGGACACTCTACACCACATGCATGCGGAGACACCGGACACATGCTGGTGGTGTTGCACCCAGGCGGGAACCTATATCCACATCTGGTGGTCATGCCCCACCATAACTCCCTACTGGGAAATGATCCGAGCCAAAATACAGGAAATCACGGGAACCGAATTGACCCAGAACCCACTATCAATGCTCCTGCCCCATACCACCCAACCACTGAAAGCATACAAAAAATCTCTGACACTTACCCTACTCAATGCCGCTAAGTCCCTTATACCCACTCTCTGGAAACGTCCGGGGGTGCCCACCCTCCAGCACTGGATAACAAGGGTAGAAGAAATCTTTGACAGCCGACGTTGAGGGACGTTCAGACCAGTGTACACTGACTTGGTTCCCATGGGTGACATATCTCGAAGAAGAGTAGAGGACCCACAAACCCTCGAACCCCCCTAGGGGGAGTATCCTTGGCTACAGCAGCAGAGGACAGACATTCATCCTGAGAATGGGAGGAGGGGGCAAGACGCCATCCCCTCCATACTCAAAAAACCTGTATCCCTTCCACTCTGTCCTCCTTCCTTACAGTACTTCTTCTCTTTCCTCTGACCATTGATAATACAACCCCACATAAAGTACGGATGGAAATGTCACACAATGGAACAAACAACTAGAATAGATAACTGGAGCTAACTTAAGTTATCTTGACAAAGACCTCTGTGATGGTCGCAAAGTTGCTGCTCCTTGTTCCATTAAAATCTGCCTGCGGCTTTAACACTTGAGTGCCTGGATATTTCTCTTTTGACTTGACTTGTTGGGATTGCTGGTCCTGCTCCAGAGCACTGGTGGCTGCTGGGATTGATTTGGATGCAAGACCTACACACTTTTAAAATTTATATTCTCAAAATGCCCAGTCCCGCAATTTGGGAGTTGCGCCTTGTACTCTTAACATTATGACCCATATTCCAGTATTGACTTTTTCATTGTAAATGGCCCCATAGTTTATCTGCTCAACTGAACAGATATAGGAAGTATAACATGGTACGACCATGTGGATGTTACTATTACCTTTAGCGAGTGTGCTAACCATCCTACATGGATGTGTTTGAATACTTTCCTTGTGAAGGACCAGAAAATAGAGGAATTGTCTCAACATCTACAGATATATTTTACAGATAACATCACACCAGAGGTTTTTTAGCCTCCCTGTGGTCTTCCCATAATGTGGTAATACGGGGTTATGTAATTACTGTAGCATCAGGTAAAAAGAAAGTAAAGATTCATATTTTTATGGAGTTACAAACCACTCTGAAAGAAACAGAACATAAACATAAATCTTTTCATTCTTCACAAACTCTTGATTCTTTACATACAATTCATAAAGAAATAAAACAACTGCTAATTGAGGACGTAGTCAGATCCATTTTGTGGAACAATATTCTTCTTTGACAAGGCCAATAATATGGATTCCCTATTGGCCAAAAGCTTCAAACCCAGAACCAAACATGCACCCATCACAACTATTGGACACTAACAGAGAGATACGCACTTCTCCAACCTCAATACGAAAGCCTTTACTCCCCCACTCTCTATAATCACACTACCAACCACAACTACTCAAATTACTCCTATGCCGAGGCCCTACAACGTTGTCTTAATTCCATAAAATTGCCAAGACTGCCAGGCGATGTTTTAATTTTTTTTAAATGTGGAGTTTTCTGAAGAGGAAATCTCCTCTGTGTTATCAAATTTGAATAAACAAAGAACTCCTGGACCAGATGCATTGTGTGTACTATAAAACCGTTTGAGACACTCACCACACATCTTACTAAACTATTTAACACCCAATACACATCCATTTCCTTGACAAACACTGATGATACCATTTTGACTCATTTTTTTGGCAGCCAGGCTGGTCCCTTGGCTGCAAAGACTTATACACCCTGATAACGTTAGTTTCAATCCCATCAGAGATCTGTTTTAGGAAAACTACCAATCTCTTTAGGGTAGTGAAAGAAACAAATTAATTGGTCTTGATTTTGTTATTAGATGCTGAGAAGGCTTTTGATAGCCACAAGTGGCCCTTTCTGTTTGGCATATTAGGGCATTGGGGCTTCCCTCCCTCCTTTATCAAATCAATTTCTTTATTGTATTATGACTTTCCGGCCAAGGTGATCCTGCCACACTCAGACTGTAATTTTCACTTGGCAAGGGCACTAGGCAGAGTTGCCCCCTTTCACCGCTCCTCTTTGTGCTTTCCTTGAAACCACTCCTACACCAGATTAGGGAGTATCGAACTATTAGGGAACCCGGACCTCTCCCCTGCTGTCCTGCAAAGTGTCACTGCTTGCCTTTCTTCCATCTCTGACTGGATGTCCTCCCGCTTTCTAAAACGGAGCCCCTTGTCTTTCCTCCTCTTAATACTGATCCTCCTCTCTCGCTCTCCCTTCAAGTCAGTGGTATCCACATTAGTCCATCCTTGCAAGTGCGCTGTCTTGGCGTTATACTTGACTCTGGTCTCACCTTTGAGCCTCACATCCAGTATGTTGCCAAATCCTGTAGATTCCAACTTAAAAACATAACCTGCATCCGCCCCTTTCTTACTCAAGATGCTACCAAGGGGCTTGCCCATGCTCTAGTAATTTCCTCTATGGATTATTGTAACCCTCTCCTAATTGGTCTTCCCAAAAGCCGTATTGCCCTGCTACAGTCTGTAATGAATGCTGCCGCCAGACTGATTTTCCGCTCTAGTCAGTCCTCTCGCACCTCATCCCTCTGTCAGTCCTTACATTGGCTTCCTGTATCCTATAGGAGTCAATTCAAAGTGCTAACCCATACCTAAAAAGCACTGAACAATTCTAGCCCCTCTGATATCTTTTCACAGATCCATAAGTATGCCCCTTCTCGGTCCCCCCACTCTGCCCGTGACCTTCTCCTGTCCGCTGCTCGCACCCGTACAGCCAACTCGCACTTGCAGGACTTCTCGCGGGCGGCTCCCTTCCTATGGAATAGCCTGCCGAACCCAATCAGACTCTCCCCTAGTCTTCAATCGTTTAAGAAGTGCCTTAAAACCCATCTCTTTAGGAAAGCTTATGGCCTCCCAGAGTAACCTCTACCTTATATATCTGTTGCTTGCTCTCTCCTAAAGGGCAGTGCTCTACTCTCTCCTCCAGCTCTGCTTCACTCCCACCTTATTTTATTGATATTTCTTTCCTAATGTGTTTTATACCCCACACCCTATAGACTGTAAGCTCGTTTGAGCGGGCTCCTATTCAACCTATTGTTCCTGTTAGTTTTCTTGTAATTGTCCTATTTATAGTTAAATACCACTCTCATTTTATTGTAAAGCGCTACGGAATCTGTTGGCGCTATATAAATTGCGATAATAATTAAAGGGATAAATGTAGGGCCAGACAAATAAATTGGCATATGTCGACCATGTCCTACTTACTATAGTGGATCCTAACTCTTCTCTGGCCCCCCCAATTACGACACTCTTGAAGCATTTGAAGAACAGGCAGCATAGAAAATTATGAGCCAACACCTTTACTAGACTAGACAGTCTGCAAATGAGTATAGATCAGTTTGGAATAATAAAAGGCATCAGACTTCCAAAAAACTACTATATCAGCCTAGGAGGGGGTGCTGGGGCTTCCGAGTCTTATCATGTATTACTATGCTGCTCTGCTGGCTCAGGTTGTATTGTGGCATTCCTCTCCTGGATTGCAGAGATGTGTAGACCTTAAATCTTTGTTGATGGGGTCTGACCTCCCACAGTTCTATATATGGTTTGGGAAAAAGCAAAGAGTAAGAACAAAGAACAATTTTGAGGACACAATGTCCAGCCATACTGAACTCTATTTGTTGATGTGATTTGATTAGGACCAAATTTGCACTATCTGATATCCCTGCCCCAATGGCCCCATACCTCCAAAACAGGAATTCCACCTGGACATGTGTGCAATGGGTTTTAAAAACAGAATATGCAAGGAATCAAAGATACCTCCATCTGTGGAAGGGAGACAGACCTTTAGACTTCACAGAAATGTCCGGGACAGTCTATATGACAGCAAAAGACTGTATTCAACTTATACAACTCTGAGACTTGCAGCTAGAGATGATGTTAAAACAGCAGCCAAATTAGAACTTTCGATGTTGGAAAATTTCTGTGAAAGAAAGTTACCCAAAAAGAACCCCAGCGAGCTCTGTTGGAGGGGTTGCGGACATAAAGTATCCTATGTTCATATGTGGTGGCAATGTCCTAAAGTTTGCAGGTTTTGGCGACAAATCAAAGAATTACTGGACAAAGTGTTCTAGAGACATTTGGAGCTGGACCCTTGGTCCTTTTCTAGACTGGTAGAGGGTCTGACAAGATGAGATTAAAAAAAAAAAAATGACAAAATCACTTTGGCTGCCAGGTGGTCACTTGCTACCAACTGGGTTCATCACCACTAGGTTTGTGTCCAAACATAAGAAATAAAACTATACTTTGAGCTTAAAGAATGAGGTATTGCATCCTGCAAGCCATTCATCTGATCTTTTGGCACACTCTAGACTAGAGCAATTAGCCACTCTGTAGCTGGTCACCGGATAATCCCTTAAAATATGAAATTTGAGTAGGAACAAAAATAATAGCAGCTATAACTGAATAAGTAAAACAATTAAAAAAAACACACAGCTGTGAAAAAGGGTTCTCCTCTGGGTAAGTTCATCAACACTACCAGAGTTCCAGTTTCCATTTAGCCTGTGAACTCAACTTTTCATGGAAGACATACTTAGTAAATTCTCAAAATATCCATCATTAAAGCATAAAAATAGCTTCAGTAGCTAAAGTTATTCCCTTAAATTTTGATAATTGTGGCGGGCACACTGCATTGCTATCATGTTGCTAACCTCAACAAGTGGGGTTTGAGAATATTAACCTTTTCATGGTCAGAGCTTATGAAAGCAATCATTTTTCAATTCTGTCAATCCTCCAAAAGATAAAACTGTAATTTCCTTAGAACAAACACAAAGCTAACAAAATGGAAAAACAAAACAACACAAAAACAGGAATTTATTTAGAACGTTCATTGGTCCTAAATATCATTATATACAATAGAGCTAAAACATTTTTAGCCAGTTGGAAAGGTTACTGTAATAGATAAAGATAGAAGCGATATGTCTGTAATGCACAACACTTGAGAGGAATGATGTAATATGGGATTCAGAAAACAATTCTAGAGAGGATTCTTAAGAGCTTTAACTCTTACTAAACCATATGTGTTGCCATGCAATACACTTGGCTTAGAGAACACTTGGATTTGCTTTAACTCTCTAATCCAGAAAAGAGGTGCCAAATAAATCACATGGTTGTCTGCCTTCTTATGGGTTAACAATTTAATAGTTTCCACACACTTTTCTCCCCAAGAAAGACGTGTGACTAAATGCCTACATGTCGCCTCAATGAAAAATACTTGTCTTCGTAAGGATTTATAGCATGAGAGCAACAAAAAAAATCATATAGATTTATCTGTGTACAGTATGTATAAGAAAAGGTTCCACAATCTTCCACCAATGTAACCTTCCAAATGAAAATATCCAACAAACAAATATGTTGACTTATAAGAACACTCCAGGACCATAACCACTATAGTGCGCTATGGTGGTTATGCAGCCAGGAGTGCCTTGGCATCGCCTATTGTATATAGTAAAACAGTTTTTGAAGAATTTCACTTCAAATCTGGGGCCTGCCAGATGCCACTTCCGCAGCCACTAATTTCAACAAAGAGCTTGAAGCTCCTGCTTAAGAAATTCCATTAACTCTCCTGAGCTAGGCCCTGCAGTGCTGGGCTAACTCATTGGCTGAGAGCATCAGCTGATTATCAGCAATGTACGGCTTGGCTCATACAGAGAGCCTTTGATTCTCTGTTGGAAGTCATGGAGATAGATGGCGCTGCCTGGAGCACTCCAAATAAGAAGTCATACAGTTCTAAAACCATTTGACTACTTACAAAGGTGGATGGGTGTCCGGGCACGCTGCAGTGGTTATGGTGCTTGGAGTGTTCCTTAAAAATTGCTGATCTAGTTTAAGAAATTTTGTAAAAAACGATTTGCTCTTAACATTTCATGCCTCTTGCTGGAAGATATTTTCCAGTAGAACACCTATTTCAGATTGGGAACATATGAAAAGGTGTGCCTGGCACATATTAAACAAAAATCATAAAGCAGAAAGAGAAGGATAAAACATGCTCAATTCTGCAATATCCAGTAAATACATTGAAAACCAAACTACAGAATATCCATAAAGTAAAGTTCTCTTCATTTGTTCTCTTTTTTTACTGAATTGGGGCTTATGCAATCTGCTCCCCTTCCTGAATGGTTGTTAATTTTCTATCATTTTAAACTTTTTGGTAACTTCTTTTATAATGGTTATAGGAAAATATAAATAATTAACATGCCTTCCTCAGAGCACTGCCCAGCATGCATGTATGAATCTATTATATTTGTTTTGGTATGGGTTTCACATTTTTCTCCAAATGATCATACAACATAAAATTGCAGGTTTATAAAACATAGACACTTAGTAATTGCACTGGAGATCAAAATAAAGAAATTTCCCCGAACATAGGGATTCCCTGCTCTCGTGCGTTCATCTATGTTCAGGTAAGTTTAACCGAACATAGACGTGCGCACCAGAGCAGGGAATCGCCACGACGGCTCGCACTTATGCCCTGTCGTATGTGCGAGCCGTCGTAAAACAGGTAGGTCGCTAAATGAGGACCACCTGTATATACACAACTCATCACAGTATAGCAGGATGGGGCAAAGAGAAAAATGAGAAAGGAAGCAATGAGACGCTAGTGTTGCTTGTCTAGCCAAGTAGCGGTGAGGTAAGGGAAGCACATGTCTCCTGATTTTTTACAGCCTCCAGGATGTTGGTTCAGAACAGTTACTTCTCATCCCTTTCTAATTTCTAATCTTGTGTCCTTTAGATTTAATTTCCCATCACCCAGATCAATCTCCCCACCTGATGCACCAGCTTTACAAATCATTGTACTGGCCTGCCATCTAATAATTAATAAAAACTCCTTACCCTAAATTAAAAGGTCCCAAGAATGAGCTTCTTTTACATGCATTTACTTACTACTAAACCAATTAAATTGGCATTTCACTTTTCTCAGTCCTTCTCTGTCTCTTTTCAGATTTTTCTGCATCTCAGATTTTCTTAATTTTTGAAACCCATCATGAGCCTAACTACTCTCACAAATATTTAGCACCATTGTAAGCAAACATTTTTTTCACCCTCATCTAAGATAAAATTGGCAGTCTAGACACCACGGCCACTACAGTTCATTTTGGTTGTTATGGTGTGGTGACTCTAGTTTTAACTTGGTCTGTTTTGGAGTGGTTTGTCAAAAACTGGGGCTCTCCTCTTCACCCAAAGCCCTGCCTCTGCACTTATATCCAAAGCCTCACAGCACCATAATCATGCTTAGAGTGCCCTTTAAGCAGAGTTTGGAACCGTGTGTTTCGTGTGTCCTATTCGTCTGTACATTGCAGGTTTCCAAAGCCTACTTATGTAAGTCTTCTGTCTGCCAAAGATTAGTTATACCTATTCTTAACATATGTATCACTGAGGAATTTATCCCATTCTAATAATTGTTTTCTTTTTATATAGAGGCAACAAAGGTTTTCAAAGAGTTAAGAATGTTAAGTTCTATTGCTCGGATTTTTTTATAAAGAAACAACAAATTAATATTATTTGAAGGAATTACGGATTCCTTATCGTCATTGACCTAGTGTGACATTGTGTTTATCCCCTGAGGCTTGAAGTTAAATACATGTTCTCTCCAGAGCTGGAGCACTCAATTAAGCAGGACATCTCATGATCCCCACCCTCCATTGTCCGTGTGTTTAAGTGAAATAATGGATTCACTGACCTACATTGCGCTTCTTATTATCAATGGAGATGAAGCGTATGCAGGGATTATCGGTGATGTACTTTGCTGCCCATGGGACATCAATCTGGGTGCCAGTTTCGTAAAACAGACCAAGGGCATAGCGAGAGGAGTAGATTACAGTTTCCAGTTGCTGCCTTTGCTTTTCCTTAATTACTGCAAAACAGAAAAAAAAAACAATAATAAAAATCTGTTTAGATACACGCTGTTCAGATAAACAAATTACATTACTGTGATTCATAGGGAGGACCCATCCCCTATAAAAGTACAAGGATATAACAATGTATATATATTTAATTTCAGTACAAAACAAAATCCTGGTACAATATTAGTAGGTGTGGAAATCAGTCAAAGGGCAGTTATCTTTGGCACAAGCTTACAGCTCATGTGGCAGCCCTTCAGTCTTAAAGTAGGACAAAGTGTGAGACAAATAAGAAATAAATAAAGAGGATTTACAGAATCTTATGGAATTGGTTAGGAGTTATGAGGCTACTAATTTCGTAATGCCCATACATGAGGCAGGAGAAGAAAAAAAGTTAAATAAATGAACAGGGGTCATTGAACACCTCAGTGGATTCTAAAGCCCCTCCCCCAAGCCAACAAAAAGCCCTTTCTTAAAATACCAAGATTTATGGGTTTCCCCAAGCATCTAGCTTTGATGGACTCTCTAAACATGGCGGTTTCAAAAGCACTTTGGCCAAATACCCATATTGCCAATCACCCTACTCTCCATTTAAAGTCCACCAAATCCATGCTCTCATCTAAGTGTACCCTTATAAAAATACCTACTAATGTTTTGTTCCTGCTTCAGTCAGTTTGCCTCACTCTGCCCTCAAAATTGTTTTCTCAATTTCATATTTTTCATATTTGAAAATGCCCTGAAAATTTTCTCTTATCATTTCTTGGCTTGTGCATGGAAACCTTAAAACTTATTGGCCTTCCCAAAAAATCATATGTACAAAAACTTACTACCCACCCCTATCATCTTTGCTACACATAATTTCTCATCTTTCTCATTTAAAAAAAAATCATCCTCTTGAGGAGAATGACATTCATTCCACTAAACAACAACAAAAAAATATATATATTTTTTAGAAATTTTATTTTATTTCACTCACAAACATGCTTCATTCAATTAAGCACTTAAGCCAAGCTGCAAGTCCCTGGTCGCTTTATCTTTGGGTTACCTCTAAGGTAAAATATGGTCTATCTGTAACATGGAAAAGCTTATGATACAGATCCATGATACAGTTGATACTTACAGAAATGATCCAAACTCTTGGATATCTAGAGACTCAAAGGGTAGGAAATGTACACATCTGCTCAGCCAGATATTAAGTTACGATTTTATTTATTTTTTATTTTTTCCGCTCAACTAGATCTCTATCAATTTAAATTCCTGTACCTTTATATATGCAAAAACTCAAACTGTTTTATTTTTATCTGTTGCTGGAATAACCATGGGTAATTATCATAAGGACAACCTGTTCTATACCCTAGTAATCATGTGTGATGTGGGGCTACCAAGAGCCACTAAATACAAACCCATTCTTGACTTCCAGGTAATGTAGTAAGTACAAGGAAACCCATTCATTGTTTGTCACCCCACCTAGGATGAAATTAATGTTAACCTAGCTCTAAATTACGATTAGAAATGGCAGTCTTTTGGTTTACTTAGTGGTTAAATACAGTATTGCTATTTTAAATAAAGTTCTGTTTATTTGTTGAAACATTCATCTCAAGTTCATAAAAATATACTAAAAATTTATATTTTTATAAACATGAATGCCAGGTGTTGAACTTTGAAATGGGTGAATCAAACACTATAAACGTGTGAAATTACTGGATTAATATATAAACCAGTCTTTATTATTTTATTTTGTACAAAACCTTCTTTTTGTGTAGTATTTTTGTAAAAACCACATAAAAACCCTAAGTACATCAAACAAAAACAAAAGACGGTAGGAGCAGATTTCTTTAACATGTACTGGAAATCTAGTTGTAAATTTTGAAATTCAGGCTAACACAACTAAGAGCCCAACATAACATTTTTATTAATTCACTGCACAGACAAAATAGACTTATGCACAGACAAAATATTCAGTCCATCCGAATTATTTTGCCCGAAAAATGTTTTTGGATTCAGACAAGCTTTAATTCATCCGTGTGGTGTTTTGGTTCAGACAAACTGCGGAAAAATAATTCAGTCCAACCAAAAAATTTCAAAATGTGTCCATTAATTTACTGCAAGTTAAAAACTGGAGTAGACTAAGTCACCAATTACAGCATAAAAAAACAGTGAGAAAAAACAACAACATTTGCCTCCTGGGTGGTGAATTGGATGTAAAGAACATACTAGTCCCGATATCCTGAAGCTGAATTCTACTACTTATAGTGGTGGTGACGGCAATGGAGGTGTCAGTAGTAATGGGCAAGGAAGACACTCAGAGGTCATGGCACTACTACTGATAGAGGATTTGGGAACGGGTGAAGTGGCCCCCATACAGCTGCTTGCTGTTCAGCAGAAATTCTCCCACTCAGGGTATGGTGAGTGGTGCCACAGGAGAGGTATGGCAGCTTTCTTTGTTCCAAAAGAAAGTAGTAGACATTTTTTAAACCTCAAAAAGCTATTGGAAGGCATGATAAAATTACATATTAAACCATTTTACACACTCATATTTTTTTTTAAAAATATATATTCAGTAAGATTATTTTCTCTTTCAAGCTTTTCTTTACCTAGTTGGCTAGTAGAGCTGGTCTAAAATGGTCTACATAGCCTTGTCTAGATTTGCTATAGGGTAAAATTTCTTAATGCTGGCTGAGACGTGAATCCAGCTTTTGCAGAGGCAGATGCTGGTCTTGCTTGCCATTCATTGGCTGAGAGTGTCATCAAACAATTACAATTTCATTTCTGTGCATAAAAACTTGCACAGAGACAGGGATACACAAGACCCACTGACACGGCAACACTTAAGCACCCTGGGGACAACACTAGATGTACCCACTCATAAACTGCTTTACTTCATTTATTTTATTTTTCTTACCCTCGACTCAAACTCATACACCTAACATACACATTTTTGCAAGCCTAGCCTACATATGAGACGTCTTCTTGCCAACTTTTTTGATCAGACACATGCCGTCCACAACAATACTTGATAGACGTTGCCATATGGGCTGGGAATGCCATATAATTGATGTTTTCTATGTATACTTCGTCTTTAAATTAAAAACAACAGTGCAGTATGCATGACCTTTTATGCTTGCCAATTGTCTATTACGGAAATATATCTGTGTATACCGCTGCAATTTGTATACTCCCTGCTGCACTGTCAAAAATAAAGAATTAAAAAAAAAAAAAAAAAAAACTTGCACAGAATTGACATTAGCTAGCCTGGAACTCTAGTTCCGAGATGGCTGATAACACCCCAATGAGTTACACCTTTATCAGAAAAGGAATTAATCTCTATACATGCAGCATTTCATAGCTAAACACTACACATCAAGACTCCAGGCACCATGAACACTTGAAATCACTGAAGTGGTCATGGTGTTTGGAGTAACCAATTAATCCCGTTAATAGGAATATAAAATGCAAAGCCGGGGGGGGGGAAATCCAGTTAAGACTCACTATTCTATTCACTTGTGTTCTTATTTCTTCTTTGTAACTTGATCAAACAGTCAGCATTTCAGTAAACATGACCATTTCAGAAGACTCAGAATAACAGCTCATTCACAGAAGTAGGTGTGTGGACCACAAACTGTTTTCAGAGGTTATAAAGATATAAAATTAGTTACATGGTTTCATCTGACCCAACCGCTAATTGAAACACCAGATTGTAAGGGTAAGAATTAAATGTTACAAAAGTGCATACACTGATGCTGATTACTAACTAAATCTGACAGACTGTCATGGCAATAGACAGTTGACATGCCTATAAATTTAACACAATAAAAACACATGAATTCTAGATAGATTTTTGCTTGTATTAATAAACCAAACATATACATATACATTCTGTTCTTGATTTTCATGTATTGAAGGCAGGAAAAATGAGCAAGTGAAAACATCTGAGTAACCTTGACCAGGGCCCAACAGTGATGGCTAGATGACTGGATCAGAGCATCTTCAAAACGGCATGTCTTGTGCATGTTCCCAGTATGCAGTAGTTACTACCTTCCAATAAAGGACAACTAGCGAACCGGCATCAGGGTTATGAGCACCCAAGACTCATTGATGCATGTGGGGAATTAAGGATAGGAGTCTGGTCCGATCACAGAGATGATCCCTGTAGCTCATATTGCTGTAAGACTTTATGCTAATCATGATAGAAAGGGGTCACAATCACGATGCATAACAGTTTGCTGCATATGGGGCTGCATTGCCCATGATGCCCTGTCCACCGCCGAAAGTGCCTTTACTGGGGATGAGAGTGTCAGAACTGAAGCGTGATCCAATTGAAAAAGGTTGCCTGGTCTGAAGAATCACATTTTCCTTTAGATCAGTTGAATGGCTGGGTGCTTGTGCATAGATTACTTGGAAAAGAAATGGCAGCAGGATGCACTATGGGAACAATAGGTATAAAAACATAGGTGACACTCCAAGGCTCTGGATTGCGAATTTATTAGAGGGTAAGTCTCCTCACAAAAAGGTGCAATGCTACGTTTTGGCTCTATGGAGCCTTAATCATGCATAACAAGTGCAAAAATTCATTAGGTATATATAACACATTAATTAATTAGTGAATCACATGGTTTATAAAAGGATCTTTGAACTTCAGAAAAATGTGACATGGATTACACAGCTTAACTGTGAACTAGAGTAAACAAAATAAAAAAACATGTATTTTCTAATGTAGACAGAGGTACATATTAGTTTTAAACACAAACATATCCTAATATTGTGGAACCTGAGTGCGGGGTTAATTGTTTCTCGTGGTGCACTATGGGAAAGAGACAGGCTGGCGGAGGCAGTGTTATGCAGGGAAACCTTGGGTCTTGACATTCATGTGGATGTTATTTTGACACGTACCACCTATTTAGAGAGATTCTTGCAGAAAAGGAAATGTGAGATTGATACTCACTATATATTTTATATTCCAGTCTACATACAATTGTAAACTATTGCGTTAACCTATGAGAGTTTTTGCCACTTTCATTTTTAGTGGCACTTTAAATTCATTTTATGGTATGGTATTTTATACTTTTTATCACTTGGTGCACACATATAAGTGGTGTATATTACACAGGGTGACATTTTATTTGAAGTGTATACACATTTTTATGTACCTTTGTTTTTGCGCTGTTCACTACCTATTGTTTATTGTATATATTGTAATAGTGGAATTATCGTGGTTTATTCCACAGTGTTAATTGAATATGAAACAATACGCTATTTGCACAACCAGTGTGTAATAGTGAAAGTGTGTAGCGCTATAATATTAACTTACTACCCAAAATCCTTTAGGGGTGCAGAAGGTATTATGTAGGTAGTCCAGAGCCTATTGGGAATTTGGCTCTAATCACTCTTGTCTTGTATCCTTAAGGTTACACACACCCTTTGAGTCCAAATGGAATATACTCCTCAAAAACAAAGAGAGGGAGAACAGGGAAAACTCGCCCTGGTGTTGAGATCCTTAAAACAGCAATATATAAACATGCATGTAATGGTGAAGATTGCTTCTCACCTGAATTAGAGCCTGTAACCTGGCTCTAAGTAAATAGGCATATGAGTCCTTTTGGGATGACTCCTTCCCTCTTTAACAGGATAGAAGATGCACCAAATATACGTGTACTAAATTAAAGATAATATTTATTACATTCACTTGTAAAATAGATATGATACATACAGTATATAGGTGAGTCCAAAACGCGTTTCGCCGATTCCGTTCGGCTTTCTCAATTGGTAATTTCCATCCTGTCTAGTTCCTGGTTAAAATCCCCGCCTTCCGTCCTGATTGGTGGCAACAGATCGAACACCAACCAATCACGGACGTCCTTGCAGGGGAGGGTCTAATAGTCCAGCTGTAGTACTATATCCCTTAACGGTGACGTCATCGCGCACGTACGTACAATCGCGCGGGTGACGTCACTTCCGGGAATGTGAAAAAGTAGTATTCACTCCGGTCTCTCTTCTTTTAATTCCGCTGACGTCGCTTCCCATTTCAAAAGATTGCGAAGGTGTCCCAACTCCTCCTCCAGTCCATTCTAACAGATTCATTTTGACTAATGGCAGGAAGTACTGGCATTCACAGTTCAATCCAATCCGACAAATTATTTTAACTGGTGGTAAAAGTATTGGCAATCAAAGTAGTGACCACAGTTTTGTTCCAAATCTTCAGTCCTGAGGCAAATGTGCTCACATTTGAGCATTTAGACATAGACAATAAAGTGCATTAATTAGTTTATATATTTCTCAAGGGGGTAATACAACAGAGAAGTAGATACATTAAAAAACACATACATTAAATAACAGTGCAAGGTATTAATGATGTTTTAACCGTTTTTTAAGTTCGTTAAATGAATATTAGAAAAAATGAAATAAAAGAGGGCATATATTAGAATAAAAAATGCTTATATATATATATATATATAAAAAAAAATTTCAAGAGAAATTTGGCATAATTCAAAATCATCATTAAGACCATAAGGTTGCATGGTGTTTAAATTAAAAATCCATCTCATCTCTGTTTGTCCAATTAATTTAATAGGATCACCACCTCTCCAATTTCCAACTATTTTCTGAATTCCCATAAACGTCATTAATTGTGGATTACTATTATGATGGTTCTTAAAGTGCAAAGATACACTATGATTAAGGAATCCTTTTCTGATGTTCCTAATATGTTCTTGGATTCTAGTGTTAAGGGTCCTATTAGTTCTTCCTACATAGGCTAACCCACAGGGACATGTGATCATATAAATTACTTTAGTTGTATGGCAAGTAATTATTTGTTTGATCTTAAACATTTTCTTATTTTCTTGTGGATGACAAAATTCTCCTATCATTCTTTTCCCACTTTTAGAACCCTTGCATGCTCCACACATGCCGCATCCATAAAAGCCAGTTTTTTCTTTAAAAAATTGATTTGTCAATTTCCTTGAGGGTATATGATTCTTTATTAAAGTCCTTTTGAGGTTTGGCACACCTCTATATACTATATCTGGTTGGTCTGGAAGTATCGAATTTAATGTGGGGTCATTTTTTAATAGTGGCCAATATTTTCGAATAATCTTCTTCAAACGCCCACTATTATGGTTAAAATCACAGATAAATTTCAAATTTTGTGGTTCTGTATTCTCTTTTGTTCCTTTATATTCTATTAATTGTGTCCTATCCTCATTCTCCACTTCAGTAAGGGCTTTCTCTAGGAGTTCATCTTTGTATCCCTTTTCTCTAAAATCTTTAATTATTTTCTCTGATTGCTCTTGAAATTTACATTGGTCTGTACAATTCCTTTTTATCCTAAGTAGTTGCGCCTTAGGAGCGTTTAACAGCCAAGGGGAGAAGTGGCAACTACTCTCCCCTATATAACTGTTCACATCTACCTTCTTAAAATGGGTACAGGTTTTGAGCATATTTTGTTCAACATAAATATTAAGATCTAAGAATTCTACGGAACTTTTATTAAAATTACTTGTGAGTTTAATACCCCATTCATTATTATTAAGATGGTTTAAAAATAACATCAGTGACTCTTCATCTCCATCCCAAATAAAAAATATGTCATCAATATAACGACGATAGGTCACGAGGTTCGCATCCCATCTACGGTCGCCATGGATGAATTCCTCCTCCCACTGTGCCATAAATAAATTTGCGTAGCTGGGCGCGAACCTCGTGCCCATCGCCGTTCCACAAATTTGTAAAAAAAATTGCTCACCATACCAAAAATAATTATTAGTTAAAATCCAGTTTATCCCCTCTATAATAAAATCTATTTGTTTCTGTGGGAATCTTTTGGAAATTTCTAAAAAGTGCTTAGTTGCTTCACAGCCTTTCGTATGGGAAATTATTGTGTATAAGGAGTTGACATCTGCAGTCACTAGATAATAATTCTCTTTCCATTCGACATCTTTAATTATTTGTAGTATATTGATAGTGTCTTTAAGGTAGCTGGGACATGTACAAACAATGGGCTGTAGACACCTATCAATATATTGAGATAGTTTACTGGATATTGATCCTATCCCAGAAACTATAGGTCTTCCAGGAGGTCTATTTTTATCTTTGTGTATTTTTGGTAAAAAATAGAACACAGGAATCTTAGGGTACTGTACATTCAGAAATTTATATTCCTTTTGATTCAAAATTTCCATAGTTCTACCTTTCTCAATTAAATTGTTATAGCTCAGTTTAATTTCTTTAGTAGGATCCATTTTTAAAGTGCAGTAAATTTGCTTATCATTTAGCAGTCTCCATGCCTCTTTATTGTAATCATCTATATTCAAGATTATAATCCCCCCCCCCCTTATCAGATGGTTTAATTACCAGAGATTCATCCTCTCTTAATTCTTTGAGGGCCTGCCTTTCGTGAATACTCAAATTATAATTACTTACTTTAAGTTTTTTTATTTTATTCATATCACTTATTACCATTTTCTCAAACGTCGTCATTTCTTCAGAAATGAAATGGCGAGGAAAAAAGGTAGAATTCTCCTTTTGATCCGTATGGATAATATCCATTTCAGGATCGGCTGTATAATTAATGGTAACTGGATGTTTTAAAAATAACTTTTTTAGACAAAGCTTACGTTTAAATCTATTTAAATCGGGGTATACACTAAATTTGTCTATTGGTTTGGTCGGGGCAAACTTCAGACCTTTAGCTAATAGACTTATCTGTGACTTTGTTAATACCTTCTGGGAAAGGTTAAAGATTCCACTTTGTTTGGATTCCTTTCTCTCCTTTCTTTTTTGTAAAAATGTTCCTCCTCTAACTCCCCTTCTTCTATACTGCGTCTCCGTTTGCCTGGGGATGCTCGTGGTGTTGGGGACTCTTTCCGTCGCCCCCTCACCTGTCTGTGCCAAAAATCCTCATCTACTTGAGGCGTAGAAAGGACTTGAAATCTATTGTGTATAGGGACTTCATCTTTATTATGAGGAGGTCTGTAGGCAGTTCCAAATCTATCATTAGTGGTTAATCTAGGTGTTTTTACTTTCTCCCTTACTGGAGACATAGGGTGTTTCCTTCTAACTACTTTATCCCACCCATCAATTTTCCGTATCGGTGTTTGTTGTGTCCTCCATGAGGGTCTTTCCCTCTGGAAGTGTTCCCTACTCCTTCTCTGAACAGGGGTCCTTCTTATTTGATCCCTATCTCTCCTTTTTTCATTTCTATAGGAATCAAGTTTACCAGTTCTACTCCATTCATTTATCTTAGTGTGTCTTGCATTAACATATGCTTGTTCCCTTCCTTTTGTATATGACCTAACCTGATTTTTTGCGTAATCCTCTTTGTCACGTAAGTATTTCCTTTTTTTAATATCAATAGTGTTCTTTTCAATTTTTTCTAAATTTACTTGAATGTCACTCATTGCACTAGTATATTGTTCTTTTGTCATGTTCTCAATTAGGACATTTTTTAACTCAATTATTTCTGAGTCCAATTTTGGTAATGAATTATTTCGTCTTTTAATGATCAGACCCATCATACTAAAGGAGAAGCTCTCCAGGAGGTCTGTCCATTCTTGTATAAAGTCCTCCTCCTCTTGATCAAATGAGGGACTTTTGGTGAATCTCAGGCCTCTTGGAGTAATCTCCTCCCTGACATATTTATCAAGTGTGGCAACCTCCCACTTTATCCTAATTTCCCTCATTAGTAATTTTTCCAATTTATAACATGAATTCCGTAATTTTATTTTTAGTTCCTGTTCATTATCTACCCTTGGTATTAAAGGATTATTAAATAGAGCGTCTATATTTTGTCCATATTTGGACCTATTCTCAAATAGAGACATATTAAATATTAGCAGCACACACAGAGATGGAGAATTTTGCATTATGCCACTTTTTATGATCTTTTAACATATTTTAAGATAAATTCCTTTTTTACAAAATAACCCCTCTTTTTATATATTTTTATATATTTTTATATATATATATATATGTATAAGCATCTTTTATCTCAAATACATGCCCTCTTTTATTCCATTTTTTTAATATTCATCAAATTAACTAAAAATGGCTAAAACATCATTAATACCTTGTACTGTGTTTTAATGCATGTGTTTTTTTAATGTATATACTTCTCTGTTGCATTACTTCCTTGAGAAATACTTAAACTAATTAATGCACTTTATTGTTTATGTCTAAATGCTCAAATGTGAGCACAATTGCCTCAGGACTGAAGATTTGGAACAAAACTGTGGTCACTACTTTGATTGCCAATACTTTTACTACCAATAATTTGTTGGATTGGATTGAACTGTGAATGCCAGTACTTCCTGCCATTAGTCAAAATGAATTCGTTGGAATGGACTGGAGGAGGAGTTGAGACACCTTTGCAATCTTCCAAAATGGGAAGTGACGTCAGCGAAAATAAAAGAAGAGAGACCGGAGTGAATACTACTTTTTCACATTCCCGGAAGTGACGTCACCCGCGCGATTACACGTACGTGCGCGATGACGTCACCGTTAAGGGATATAGTATTACAGCTGGACTATTAGACCCTCCCCTGCAAGGACGTCCGTGATTGGTTGGAGTTCGATCTGTTGCCACCAATCAGGACGGAAGGTGGGAATTTTGACCAGGAACTAGACAGGATGGAAATTACCAATTGAGAAAGCCGAACGGAATCGGCGAAACGCGTTTTGGACTCACCTATATACTGTATGTATCATATTTATTTTAAAAGTGAATGTAATAAATATTATCTTTTATTTAGTACACGTATATTTGGTGTATCTTCTATCCTGTTAAAGAGGGAAGGAGTCATCCCAAAAGGACTCATATGCCTATTTACTTAGAGCCAAGTCATAGTCTCTAATTCAGGTGAGAAGCAACCTTCACCATTACATACATGTTTATATATTGCTGTTTTAAGGATTTCAACACCAGGGCGAGATTTCCCTGTTCTCTCTCTCTTTGTTTTTGAGGAGTATATTCCATTTGGACTTAAAGGGTGTATGTAACCTTAAAGATACTCATAGTGACCATTTCTCGTGTTAAACACAGTTCTCCATTCATGTCCCCCCTTAATTCTTGTCAAATTATAAGCACTCTTAAGGTTGAGTTTGGTAAACACCGAAGCGCCCTGGAGTCTGTCAAATAATTCTGAAATAAGGGGAATGGGACAAGCATTTCTTATGTGTCCTTTCTTGCCACAGTATAAGCAGAGGCCCTCTTTTCTCCTAAGCTGTTTCTCTGCCTCTGACAGTCTCATAACCCCTACCTGCATAGGTTCAGGTTACAGACTGAACAGAAAGGCCATGGACAATGGGATTGGAGAAGAGAGGTGCCAGTGACATATTCATACGTCTGGTTCTATTTCTAGTTACCTCCCTGTTCCTAAGTCGGTTATCGATATGCATCACATACGTGGCCTCATCTCACACTCAAACTCAGTGAAGCTCTGCATTTTACATCCTGCAGAAAATCATACCACTCTCAGGCCTCATCTCACACTCAAACTCAATGAAGCTCTGCATTTTGCATCCTGCAGAAAATCCTACCACTCTCAGGTATTGACTGAAGCTTGGAAGATACTCCACCTCATTTATTCTTGGATTGCTACTATATTATCATGTGTTACTATAAAATTGTTAACATTTATACTTGTAGTTTGCCACTGTAATTTTCTGTGCATGCGGTTTGTACTATTGCCATTTAATGTTTCTCACCAATATTTCACGTACACAGTAATTAATATTTTTTGGTGATAGAATTTGGTTGATAAACTTTTCAATAGTATACAACACATGGATACTCTACCCTCCTCCCCTCTCCCTCCCTCCTCTTTCCTATTCTCCTCCCAGCTGTAAATACCTTCAATCTCCATCTCTGTTCTTCAGGTCTCATCTCACACTCAAACTCAGTGAAGCTCTGCATTTTTTCACACCATGCCCGCTGAACTGCTCGCCGAGCCTAGGGTAAGTTTCAAACATCTCTGAAGGTGTGGCTGCTTAGTTTGAGTGCAGCCATGCTGGCAGAGATACCGGGAACCGTGACAAAACCCTTATTAAAATAGTGGAGGCAAGGATAGAAAATATCAACACAATGCAAACCTATGGGAAGTATACTACACACTCCTATATAGATGGTATTGGACCTGACAAAGGTTAAATAAGTTATATCATCAACAAGATGTTAGTTGTTGGAGATGTAAAGATGAAGAGGGTTCAAACTGCCACATATGGTGGGACTGTAGAAGAATCAGGGACTGCTGAAGGATTATATTTTCAATGATTTCTTTTTTCTCTGAAATAACAGTCCATCCAGATATGGATTTTGTCCTCTTACATATCGGGTTAAAATAAATTTCTACTGCTTGTACAAATCTGGTCATAAATATCCTATTAGTGTTCAAACAATTTATAGTCAGAAACCGGAAAACAAAAATGATGAAATCAATCTAAAAACTTGGTTTACACAAATGGATTACCAAATGATTATGGAAAAATGCTTTTATCTGAATAATGACATAAATCTAGTAATATACAATAAACAATGGTCCAAGTGGAAAAAATATAAATGTCAAGTCTGGACCTCTACACAAGATAATACTGTATATATTCAAATATTCAAAGATAGAATAGAATATCTAATAGAAAAGAATTATATTATTCTATCAAAACTCTATTCAGTGTGGTGTGAAAGAATGGAATGAATGACGACAGTGTTTGTTTGTTATGGTATTACAATATCGGGGTATTCATTTTTTTTGAATTACATAAAACAAAAGTTTTAAATATACTTTTTTCACTTTGAAAATCCATTGAGTGCTCTCATCTCCTATATATATTTATTTATTTATATGTATATCTATGTATGTTGATGCTTATATTTATATGATTACAATCATGAAAGATACTGTATATTGTATACCTTTTTGTTGTCAAACAAAAAAAAAGGAAATCTATAATAAATAATAGATGTGCATTCTTTCATATTTTTTTACTAAAATGTAATCAAAAGCCCTACGAACGAAATATAAAATTTGCATTACCTTTTCATTTTGTTTTGTTTGTTTAATAGACTGCGTGCTGCAGGGAAATTAACCCCTGCAGTACGGAGAAATAACAGTGCGCATACGCAACAACAAAAAAACAAGGAGGGAGACGGCAGCACTATCATCTCCCTCCTTGTAATAAATAACTATACCCCTAGTAACTTAATTATTTGTGGTCCCTATCCACTGGTCAAGGGACCTAGGAGGGACATTAGGTCCCCCCCCATTATTTTTTTAGGGTCCCCACCCGCCGCTCATGGGTGGGGACCATGGGGGACTAATTAAATTTATTAGGTACTCCCCCCACCCCCGCTGATGGGTTAGGACCTGGAAGGGACATTATATCCCCCCTATTATTTATTTATCATGGGTGTGGACCTGGGGGAGATATTAGGTCCCCCTGTTCATATTAATAGGGTGCAGGGAGGGCGCTATGTCCCCCCATTTTAGTTATATTCTGTTCTCCACCATGGAAGTGCAAAAAAATAATGGGGGGGGACCTAATGTCCCTCCTAGGTCCCTTGACCAGTGGATAGGGACCACAAATAATTAAGTTACTAGGGGTCACAAAAATACCCTACCTACTTCCCTCACCCTAATAATAGTGAGAGGGGCAATAAACTAACCCAATAGGAAAAGCAACCAATCACAATGTTATGAGTCAAGTTACACAGCATGGGAAAATTCCAAAGAACTTTCCCATGGTGTGTAATATGACACAGATCACTCTGATTGGTTGGATTTCAAGCGCTCTGAGCCTAATTGCAGGGAGTGGGAAGGCTTTATAAGCCTTTCCCTGCCCTGTGTAGCTCATTCTGCGCCGTGCTCTCCATGAGTGACGAAGGATTATTTTTTTACCGTCGGGATTTATTTATTTTTTGGCGTATTTTGGGTTTTTTGCGTTCAGGTTTTTTTTTTATTTTAACAGTTGCCACTGGCAGCTCATTGTCATTTAAAACTGGAAATAAATGTATCTTGTATAGAAGTGTTAGAGCTACAGTGAGAGTACGATCTAAATAGCTACTTTTTCATATTGCAACATTGATATAGTTTTTGCTATAACTTTTAGTTACATGTACTCTTACAATAGCTCTCAATCACTTCTATATAAAATACTGATTTTTATATCCAGTTTTAAATGACAGCGAGCTGCCACTGGCAGCTTCCTGTTTAGGTGACATGCCCCTACTACACGGGGAGACCTGGCACAGGTAGGGGCATGCGGCAGGATTTAACCTGTGCCAGGTCCCCCCTTATTGCACTACTAACTGGGCAGCAATAGGTGCCTAGTTACTAGTACTTTCAAATTTAGGCAACATTTGTTTAGGTGACATATTGACCCCCATAGATTTTAATGCGGGGGTAGGAATAGTTATTTTTTACAAGGAGGGAGCTTGTAGTGCTTTTGTTTTGTTTTTGTGCATGCGCAAAGCTTTTTTTGTCATAATGGACAAAAACAAATTATTTTTTAACAGATTTTGAAAAATTCGGGATTGACAAATGACATTTTTTATTAAGTATGAAATCATTCGTACGAAATAAAAATTTAACTGGTGCACATGTCTAATAAATAAGGAATTTTTTTAAAAATTACTACTTAAAAGAAGCCTACAGATTGTTAAAGGATGAAAGAACATTAAACTCCATAATAACCTGAATAAGGAGTTTAATTATGAGCTCATACTAGAAGAGGCTAAATTGAAAGTCATAATTAATATTGGAGTTTTGCCTTTCTTATTTCAAGAATTTCCTACAATTCCTACATTCTACTTCCTCTTGAATATCTATAAATCCAAACATAACTGTCCTGGACAGCCGATTAATACTGGAATTGAATCATTAACTTCCAGACTATCAGAATTTGATTCCAAACATTTACTACAAGAACTCAATTCTATTGAATGATGTGTGGAATGTATGTGGGCTTCTTCTGATGTTAACTTACTATATACCACCATTGAACACCATTTCAGAATGGTGGCAGTTAAGAACATTTTTTATTTCACATTTATAGAATGTATCCATGTGCATAATTTCTTTAGGTTTAATGCTGATTTCTTCTTGTAGGTCAAGGACAATACCATGGGCACCAAGTCCACTCCAAGTTATGCCAATATTTTTATCGATACTTGGGAGAAAGAATACATTTGGGACAACAATCAATTTAGGGTGGATTTGGCGCTCTGACATCGTTACAATGATAACATTTTAGAAATCTGGAAGGGAAAAGAGGAAATATTGCATACTTTTATTCATTACATTAACAATGTTTTATTGCTGGTTTTTACTACCAAAATTGACAAATATAAAATTAAATATTTAGATTTGACTCTCTATGTTGAAGATTCTTCCATTAGAACTATGACTTATTAAGTGTTCTTGCATAGCAAGACCACTTAATGTTATCTCACATATATTATAAAGTGTTCTTGCATAGCAAGACCACTTAATGTTATCTCACATATATATTATCAAGTGTTCTTGCATAGCAAGACCACTTAATGTTATCTCACATATATATTATTATTATTATTATTATTATTATTATTATTATTATTAAGTGTTCTTGCATAGCAAGACCACTTAATGTTATCTCACATATATATTATTCTTATTCTTATTATAAGACAGAAATAGAAACAAGACAACGAGAGCAGACCTAAGCACTAGATCCTAAGATAATAGTGCTGGTCTGAACTCACGGTCTTGTGTACCGTAGGGAAGCTCCAGGGGTCTCCAGGGACTTAACCCCAATATAAATGATAAACAAAAAGAAGAAATAGATGCTAGTAGTCTCAATATAGGTCAAAGCATGAGACCCTATGCATCGCCTGGATATAAATATAGCCACGTAGGAACTAAATATGAATATTAATAATGGCTAGATTCACCCAAAAAGAAATGAGACCATGAAATCAATGAAAAAATTAATAAATAAAGTATATACATATATGACTAATAGCACTATGCATCCAAGTTAGAAACAGGAAAAGGTCACTACCAAGTAGATAGAGGGAAATTATATAAAATACTGGGATAAAGCTTTATTAAGGAACAGGCTTAAATATTAATATCAATCCCAACTGTGACCCCTGTTGTTAATCTAACCCTTATAAGAATCTGGATACTGCCTCCTAGAGTACTAGATCTCAAATCCCAACTGTCAAGGGTACATAGAAACCAATTGTGGAAACATCCAAATAAAGCTAACTTAGCAATCAGGGATCAGGTCCCTAAATAAAGAGACAGTATAGGGCTATTGATTGTGGTCCCAAAAAGACCAAACTAGGCAATGTAGGATTACTGCACAATAGTATCCAGAGCAGAGATTTAGATAGAATAGAGAGAGAGAGAATAGAATGAAAATGGAATGCAAAGGTCGGTTATAAATAAACTGGCAGTATAATTTATAAAGCCTCTCTCCCTATAAAACTATCTACACAGGCATAGTAGCAAAGAGTTAGAATGGAAAAATATAATCCAATCATATTAAGACTTAAGAGTGCTTAAATCAAATGATGCCCCATGCCCATAGTAAAGAAGAGAAAAAGAAAAGAAAAAAATGCCCGACACGCATTTCGGTGCTTGTGTGCTGCACCTTCGTCAGGGGCCAACAGAATAATGATCAAGACTCACTTAAGTATACTGGGCGCCAAAGGGACTGAATACCTGTAACCAATAATGTCCGTGGGGAGGGTCTCACCCAGGTGTGACTGCTGTCAGCACTCACGTTGTCTATTGCTGTAAATCGGCTTCTATATAGGTAACCCACGTGGTCGCAAATTGGAGGTGTCTTATTGGCTCTGTTTAGAGATCCAGCTGTAGGAACCAACCCACATAGGCGGAGCTAGTCGCTTCCTGGCATGAAACATATTGCGGCGTGCAGCCCCTATGGGCGTGATTAAACACTTGCTCCGTAACAGACTAAGTCTATAGTCTTGTGGATTCAAACACCCACAACTTCTAGGTATCCTATTAATCATCAAGATGTGTCCCTATTATAGACAAAGCCCACATATGTGTCTAGTGATGGAAAAACAGTATTGTCCTATGTGCAAAATCAATGCTGCATGAAGGTGGATCTATCATAAAAATGCAATCTAATGAAGAGCAATATTAAACCCATATGTACAAATAATATACCCTTTTAGATTTATTGTATACAATCACTCCAAATAGAATATGAGCCAAAGTAAATATTCGACATCTATCTTTATGTTTCATAATTTATTGTATCAAATGCCCTCACACTGATATGTGTCCATATTGGCTTGAAACTGTATAGCAGCAAAGATAATATTATAATGTGGACCATGTGTCCTGGGCTATATATAGGAGCCATCTCTATACTGTTACATGTGTGAGTTGACCGGACAGCCCGGTACAGGTATCCATGTCCAAATGAAAATGAAAAATAAATGTGAAAATAAAGACAGTTAAAATAAAAATAAAAATTATAATGATAACCTACTAGTGCTATATAGCATAATTACATGTGTATCAGGCCCATATACAAATTTACAAATTTAAACGCGAGATGTTTTTCCAACGTAAAGTTTCTTGCACGAACAGGTAAGTAGATTGTAACGGATCACCTGGCACCCCGAATGGGTACCTCCGTTGAAGGATGCTCCTAGCGCTTCCTGAGGACTCCAAGCCCTGCAGCAGACAACACAACCACCAAACCGGAGAAGCATACGAATGCTCTCAAGCATATGAATGCTGTAAGCAGCTGAACAGGAAAAGCATACAATCAGCTTACACTCATGGCAATCAGCATACAATCCTATTCCCCCAATAACGAGACGACACTTCGTTTTGAGTTTAAGCAGAACTGACTGTACTGGCACATACAGCCTCTTTTATTCACAATCCACAAACATAGTACAGCCCACAGGGTTTTGAAATACAACCAATCAATCCTTACAATACACACAGACACTCCCACACAAAATCCTCCCCTCTGCCTGTGATATGATTATTGAACACAATGGTTAATATAATTATGACAGGCAGAGAAATACAGTATCATAAAACACATCACAGGGACCCCAAAACATGCAATAACCCCATTGCATGTTTTGGGGTGAACCACATATCCAAAATTCATCCAGATCCGTTCAGTAGTTTGGAAGAAACAGTTTAATGCAGATTTCGCAGAACATATACAGGCTATATGAAAAAGAATGACTGTATAATGTGTCCCCTGTTGTATAGTCCAAAACCACTGCACGATGTCTTTGTGCACCAAATACCGGCGAGATGGCACCGTGTAGAAAAGTCCACACAGTGTCTGTGAGTTAAAATGGCCGCCATCCATTGTTCTCACCATGTGCCTCTGATACATAGAAACATAGAAACATAGAATGTGACGGCAGATAAGAACCATTCGGCCAATCTAGTCTGCCCAATTTTCTAAATACTTTCATTAGTCCCTAGCCTTATCTTATAGTTAGGATAGCCTTATGCCTATCCCACACATGCTTAAACTCCTTTACTGTGTTAACCTCTACTACTTCAGCTGGAAGGCTATTCCATGCATCCACTACCTTCTCAGTAAAGTAATAATTCCTGATATTATTTTTAAACCTTTGTCCCTCTAATTTAAGACTATGTCCTCTTGTTGTGGTAGTTTTTCTTCTTTCAAATATAGTCTCCTCCTTTACTGTGTTGATTCCCTTTATGTATTTAAATGTTTCTATCATATCCCCCCTGACTTGTCTTTCCTCCAAGCTATACATGTTAAGATCCTTTAACCTTTCCTGGTAAGTTTTATCCCAAAATCCATGAACCAGTTTAGTAGCCCTTCTCTGAACCCTCTCTAAGGTATCAATATCTTTCTGAAGATACGGTCTCCAGTATGGTGTACAATACTCCAAGTGAGGCCTCACCAGTGTTCTGTACAATGGCATGAGCACTTCCCTCTTTCTACTGCTAATACCTCTCCCTATACAACCAAGCATTTTGCTAGCATTTCCTGCTGCTCTATTACATTGTCTGCCTACCTTTAAGTCATCAGAAATAATCACCCCTAAATCCCTTTCCTCAATTGTTGAGGTTAGGACTCTATCAAATATGCTGTACTCTGCCCTTGGGTTTTTACGTCCAAGATGCATTATCTTGCACTTATCCACATTAAATGTCAGTTGCCACAATTCTGACCATTTTTCTAGTTTACCTAAATCATTTGCCATTTGGCTTATCCCTCCTGGAACATCAACCCTGTTACATATCTTAGTATCATCAGCAAAAAGACATACCTTACCATCAAGACCTTCTGCAATATCACTAATAAAAATATTAAAGAGAATGGGTCCAAGTATAGATCCCTGAGGTACCCCACTGGTGACAAGTCAAGCTTCGAATATATTCCATTAACTACAACCCTCTGTTGCCTGTCACTCAGCCACTGCCTTACCCATTCAACAATATTGGAATCCAAACTTAAAGATTGCAGTTTATTAATAAGCCTTATATGTGCAACAGTGTCAAAAGCCTTACTGAAATCTCGGTAAGCAATATCTACTGCACCACCCTGATCTATAATTTTAGTTACCCAATCAAAAAAATCAATAAGATTAGTTTGGCATGATCTCCCTGAAGTAAATCCATGTTGTCTCTGATCTTGAAATCCATGTGTTTTTAGATGTTCAACAATCCTCTCCTTTAACATGGTTTCCATCACTTTCCCCACTACTGAAGTAAGGCTTACTGGTCTATAGTTGCCCGACTCCTCCCTATTACCTTTCTTGTAAATGGGCACAACATTCTCTAACTTCCAATCTTCTGGGACTACTCCTGTTAACAATGATTGGTTAAATAAATCTGTTAATGGTTTTGCTAGTACACCACTAAGCTCTTTTAATAGCTTTGGGTGTATTCCATCAGGTCCCATTGACTTATTAGTCTTTACTTTTGACAGTTGAAATAGAACCTCTTCCTATGTAAACTCATGTGTAATAAATCACTCATTTATCCTTTTTCTCAACTGAGGTCCTTTTCCTTCATTTTCATCTGTAAATACAGAATAAAAATATTTATTGAGGCAGTCAGCTAGACCTTTATCCTCTTCTACATACCTTCCTTCTTTTGTTTTTAATCTAACTAATCATTGTTTTACTTTTCTTTTCTCATTTATGTATCTAAAAAATGTTTTGTCCCCCTTTTTTACCGACTGTGCTATTTTCTCTTCTGTGTGTGATTTGGAAGCTCTTATAACTTGCTTAGCCTCTTTCTGCCTAATCTTATAGATCATTTTGTCTTCCTCACAACACAAATCAGGGCCAGCAGCAGCACAACACAAATCCATTATGCCCAAATCACGTCTTTAAAGGGCAATACATCCCAGGGGCCATAGTCACATGGCAGGAGGCAGGCAATCAGTCTTCTCCAATGCCCAGTGGCGAGGTCGGTTTCGCCACATTTCTCCCCTTTCCCAAAAAGACTAACAAGGTATCTGACCTCCTGTCCAGGAACCCACCCATAAAACATAATCAACAGAGTGGCCCACCCACAAGAATTGGTTACTGCACCTGGGCTAGTGGGTAGCTTTTCCATGTCCAGGTGCTACACCACGGCTCTGTGGGGTACTAGCCTTCCGGATCGGTGGGTTGCTGAGTGGGCAGACAGGCTGTCTCCCCTTTGGATATACAGCCCTGCTGCTGGGGGACAGGACTGACCGTCCCTACCCCCTGTAGCTTGGGCGCAGAGACCACGGTCCCATCTGCACCGGTGTGGGGCTTATCATCTCCCCTTGGTGGGCTAGGCTGCCGCTGGGGAGGGGGAACGAGACTCTCCCCTGGTGAGCAGCACCGACTGTCCATACTCCCTGTAGCTTGGACGCAGAGAACACGGTCCCATCTGTGCTTGTGGGGGGCTTAGTGTCTCCCTTTGGTGGGCTATGCTACTGCTGGGGAGAGGGGGTAACAAGCTCCTCTCCCTTACACACTTTCATCCGCTGGGGAGAGGGGGTAACAGGCTCCTCTCCCTGACACTCTCTCTGCTGGTGGAGAGGGGGACTGACTGTCTCCCCTTTCAATATATTGTCCCGCTGCTGGGGAGCAAGACCGACTGTCTCTGCTCCCTGCAGGACACACTGCCACTGGGGAGGAAGGACGGCACCTTTGGCTTCCTTTGACTCACTGGACTGCTGAGGAGAGGGACCAACTGTCTCCTCTCCTAAGGACACACTCTGTCGCTGGGGAGGAAGGACAATACCTTCAGCTCCCTGGAACTCACACTGCTTCTGAGGAGGAAGGACAGCACCTTCGGCTCCCTGGAACTCACAATGCCGCTGGGGAGGAAGAACGACACCTTCGGCTCCCTGGAACTCACACTGCCGCTGGGGAGGACGGATGGCACCTTCGGCTCCCTGGAACTCACACTGCCACTGCCACTGGGGAGGAAGGACAACACCTTCAGCTCCCTTGAACTCACACTGCCGCTGGGGAGGAAGGACGGCACCTTCGGCTCCCTAGGACTCACACTGTCGCTGGAGATCTGGGTTGGCTGCCCAGTATCCCTTTAGGGCCAGAGAGAGACCTCAGTCCCATCTCTACCTGCCATCTGAAGGTCATCCCAGGACCAGTCAATGAGATCTCGTTCTGCTTGTCGGGTAGGTTGGGGCTGCACGAAGCTGAGCAGGTGTTGGTAGTCCTGCTCCAGCTCCCACTCCCTTGTTACCAGGTGGGTCATGTCTTTGCTCACCTCGCATTCGTCAGCCCAGACACATCCAGTAGTCGTAGATGTCCCAAAACCTAGACCCCTCCGTGCTGCCAAGATCAATGTCATCCTCCAAGGCATCCCATAATAAACCCGGGCCATCATAATCATCCCCCTCCGGTAAGTCGTGCTCGGCCGTCCAGGGGGTAAGTCGAACGGTATGCCACCAGAGGGCCTGTTATGCGTTGTCTAGCCAGATCTCTTGCCATACCAGGGTCTCTAGTCTTGTCACCCGCTCATCCAGGGGCTGCTCTCCCAATAGATACATCCGCATCGCCACATGCTTCTGTAGCCACTGCTCATCACTGGGGAGATTCTCACCTCGCCGCCACTGGACATCTTCCAGGGCATTATACCAGAGTTCCTTTCTGTCTGCATCCCTGTAGTCCACGGCCGCCTCCTCCTCATCATCATGGAATGCTGTACGAAAACTAGCCGATTCCATCCTGCTGTAGCCAGGGGCGCTGTACGGATACTAGCGTTGCCCTCAATTTGTAACTCCAAACGTTACCAGTGTCTCCGAGTTGCTTCTCCTCGCACTAGGACACCATCCCACTGCTTGCCACCAATGTAACGGATCACCTGGCACCCCGACTGGGTACCTCCGTTGAAGGATGCTCCTAGCGCTTCCTGAGGACTCCAAGCACTGCAGCAAACACAACAACCACCGGAGAAGCATACAAATGCTCTCAAGCATATGAATGCTGTAAGCAGCTGAACAGGAAAAGCATACAATCAGCTTACAATCCTGGCAATCAGCATACAATCCTGGCAATCAGCATACAATCCAATTCCCCCAATAACGAGACGACACTTTTTGAGGTCAAGCAGAACTGACTGTACTGGTACATACAGCCTCTTTTATTCACAATCCACAAACATAGTACAGCCCACAGGGTTTTGAAATACAACCAATCAATCCTTACAATACACACAGACACTCTCACACAAAATCCTTCACTCTGCCTGTGATATGATTATTGAACACAATGGTTAATATAATTATGACAGGCAGAGAAATACAGTATCATAAAACACATCACAGGGACCCCAAAACATGCAATAACCCCAAAGTATATCCTCGGAACCAGGGGATCTGGGTGAACCACAAAATTCACCCAGATCCGTTCAATAGTTTGGAAGATACAGTTTAATGCAGATTTTGCAGAACATATACAGGCTATATGAAAAATAATTACTGTATAATGTGTCCCCTGTTGTATAGTCCAAAAACACTGCACAATGTCTTTGTGCACCAAATACCGACGAGATGGCACTGTGTAGAAAAGTCCACACAGTGTCTGTGAGTTAAAATGACCGCCATCCATTGTTCTTACCATGTGCTTCATCCATTGTTCTCACCATGTGCCTCTGATACATGAAATGGTGGCCACCCAGTAACTCCACAGTATGTCCCCAGATGGTTCTTAAAGGGCCAGCAGCAGCACAACACAAATCCATTATGCCCAAATCATGTCTTTAAAGGGCAATACATCCCAGGGGCCATAGTCATATGGCAGGAGGCGGGCAATCAGTCTTCTCCAATGCCCAGTGGCGAGGTCGGTTTCGCCACATAGATAAACTAAACCTTTCGATTGACAGTTGAAGAAGGTTTTAACATTAAATTCCTGGGAATAGGAAGAGTCTGGGAAGGTTTTTGAGGGATGACATATGAAGTGTCAGGCTTTAAATCTGCCACACTGATATGTACCTATTACTGGGGACTTAAGCCAAGTTGGATTCTGAGGGGTGATTTTGAGGTGACTGGTGACTAGAATGTCTTTAAAATTACACCCCCTTTTTGCTGTCACTGAGGCATGAGACGTAATCACTTTATGTATATGTAAATCCTGGTGCAATAGGGGCCAGAATCTTTCCAAAATCTTGATGATTTGATGCCAACTGGCATCGAAATTCCCTATGCACCTGATCATTTCTTGTGATGGTTTTTGGTTGGTATACTTTGATAACAGATCTTTACGAGCTGCAAGAATTGCATGTTTGTATGCATTTTTAATGCATCTATTTGGATAACCCTTTTGTTTAAACTGACTTTGTAAAGTCTTGGCCTTCAATTTAAAATCCTCTACAGTAGAGCAGTTACGTCGAAGGCGTAGATATTGTCTGATGGGTATATGGCCAGTGTTTGTGACTAAGTGGCTACTAAGAAAGACTGGACATACCCCACTTGCAATACTCTGGGTTGTCTACTTTTTCAAATGGTATGCCATGATGGGGGTAATTCTCATTCCTGGGCTACCATACGCTCTCAAAGGCAACATAACCAATCTGGCAAATTTCAAAGTCAAAAAAATGAAATGCAAGCCTTATATGTGACTCTCTAACTTTCCAAAACACCATAAAACTTGTACATGGGGGGTATTGTTATTCTCGGGAGACTTCACTAAACACAAATATTAGTGTTTTAAAACAGTAAAACATATTACAACAATAATATAGTGCATAAAAGTGCAGTTTGTTTGTAAAAAATGCAAAAAACTTCACTTTTACTTACAATATCATCGTTGTAATACAATTTACCAGTTTGAAACACTAATATTTGAGTTCAGCAAAGTCTCCCGAGTAAAACAGGACCCCCTATGTACAGGTTTTATGGTGTTTTGGAGAGTTACAGGGTCAAATATAGTGCTTGCGAATTAAATTCTCTGCACTTTCTCCCTGTGTTGTCAGGCATGTCAATCAAATTTTAATTAATCAAATCATATAATTATGTTAAAAGATTACTTAAATATTCACGAAGAATTTTAATATATATGCATTTATAGGTATTTAATTTCTACGTGTATACTAATGTAATCTTTTATGTAATTATATGTATTTATCTATATCTATCTATCTATATATATATATATATATATATATATATATGTATTAAGGCAGTTTTGCCTGTATTTGTGGGAGGGGCTTAAATTAATTCACTCCCCTATATAAGGGACACCCCTTACCTGACTCATATCGCTTGAGGTCAGCATCAGAATGATTTCCACTTCCGGGTCATCCAGATGCCATTTTACCTGATTACTCCATGAGGTTTTCTAAGCTGAGCTGTGTCAGGAATCCAGCCACAGGCTTTTCCAGCCTACCACTTTCTTTCTTCAATCTATCGCTGTGGATGGTGTCCAAGTGACTCACAAACCGTAAGTTGACCTACCCATTACGCCAGGCATCAGTCCCACGGCACCATGCAAGGGTCAGGTCCTCACTTTACTGCTGCATTTTGTCTAAGTCTGTTCTAAAACCATTGCATGTTCATGCATATCATTTGTTTAAACCCCCTACTGGTCTTTGGGTGTACTACAGACTTCTTAGACATTATCGCATTTCATGTACAAACCAACGAACCACTGCATCTTTGCCTACACACTGACCCCTACCGGTCATTCGGTGTACTACAGGCTTCTCAGACATTATTGCATTTCATGTACAAACCAACGAACCACCGCATTTTTCACCTACACACTGACCCCTATTGGTCATTCGGTGTACTACAGGCTTCTTAGGCGTTGTTTGCATTTTCATGTACAAACCAATAAACCACTGCATTTACACCTACACACTGACCCCTACTGGTCTTTCGGTGGACTACAGGCTTCTTAGACATTATCGCATTTCATGTACAAATCAACGAACCACTGCATTTGCGCCTACACACTGACCCCTACCGGTCATTCTGTGTACTACAGGCTTCTCCGACATTATTGCATTTCAGGTACAAACCAACAAACCACTTAATTTTTCACCTACACACTGACCCCTATCAGTCATTCGGTGTACTACAGGCTTCTTAGACATTATTGCTTTTCATGTACAAAACAATAAACCACTGCATTTTCACCTACACACTGACACCTACCAGTCATTCTGTGTACTACAGGCTTCTCAGACATTATTGCATTTTATGTACAAACCAACAAACCACTGCATTTTTCACCTACATACTGACCCCTATCAGTCATTCGGTGTACTACAGGCTTCTTAGACATTATTGCTTTTCGTGTACAAAACAATAAACCACTGCATTTTTACCTACACACTTACACCTACCGGTCATTCAGTGTACTACAGGCTTCTCAGACATTATTGCATTTCATGTACAAACCAACGAACCACGGCATTTTCGCCTACATGCTGACCCCTACCGGTCAATCGGTATACTACAGTCTTCTCAGACTTTATTTCACTTCATAAGCAAACAAACTAACTACAGCATTTTCGCTTTTATACTGACTCCTATCTGTCATACGGTAGGATTAACCCCTTAGGGACACATGACATGTGTGTCATGTCATGATTCCCTTTTATTCCAGAAGTTTGGTCCTTAAGGGGTTAAAGGGTATTTTACCATACAATCAGCATTTATGACCCCTACTGGTCAACAGCAAAACTGTCTTCACATGTCATATACAATTTACCAGCCAATATAAATTACACATAAGATTGTTTTAACCCCTTAAGGACACAAAACATGTGTGATGTGTCATGATTCCCTTTTATTCCAGAAGTTTGGTCCTTATGGGGTTAAACATAACCATAAACCATAAATGAAACTCCAGCACGGGCTCAAATTCAGGTTTAATTCACAATAATTTACATTTCACATCAAGACCAACAGTGGTTCTATCAACACTGCCACCTACAGGTCTGTCAAGTACATTGACAATTTTCATGGGGTTTTACAAACACCAAAACACTTACACCTATAGGTCAACAGACAAACAACATTTCACATACCAATCAGTATCCAACTACACTGCCACCTATAGGGCACTCGGCAGATCTCCAGTGCACTTGCATTTTGCAACACCATGTTCACTGACCCCTACCATTCAATAAGACATACAACAATTCACATAGCAAGCACTATATCAACATCAGGTATAAATACATATATTATTACACAGTAGCAGACGCGTCTGTATATACGTAACTGGTAATATAGTTCACATACATTTTTCACAGCACGCTGCTCACGCAACAGACTTTCCCCTAGCAAGGGGACATACAACATACAAGGTGGGGACAGACCACATTTTCACTTGTACATACGGCACTTAATGGGTTAAGATTGATACATATTTAACCAGTATGGCTACGATGTTTAATATTTACACATCATGGCACTTTACTTTTCACATATACTGTACGTATTAAGATAAGCTTGGTCTATGCCATATTTCCTTATGCCATACGGTTTTATCCATTCAGGTTACAGTTACTACTAAAAAACCTATACGGATTGTCAGGTTCAATACCATACTACCAGGTACATACACCTGCTCACGTAGTTATCCATCTCTTACCTTCCCTGGAATAGTAATAGTGTACTGGCAATTAGGGTTCTAGGGCCCAATAGGTATTACCCCCTTTTTTCTCTGCATTATGCTTCGGTTAGTGGTCCCGCGAGGCCAACACCCCGCCTCACACTCGGAGGCATACACCCCTCGGGCCACTCGTGAGCTAGCCGCCTCGCATTGTATCATAGAGAGGGCCTCACCTGTCACTCCCCTTCCTATTTTCTGGTTACTGTCACCGAGAGGCCAACATCCTGCCACAATGTTCGGTGGCCACACAAAATCCCCTCGCGCCAAGCATAGATAGAGCCTCTCAAGCCACTTGGCAACTAGCAGGGCCTCACCAGTCACCAAAAAACACTAAGCCTAATCGTTTCGCCTTACGGCTTAGCTAGCAAGCCAGTACAAGAACCCTGGGTACAAATAATTGCATCTTTATTGTTATTTAAGTATTTCTCCAAAAGATGGTGAAGAATCACCTCTTCCTAGCACCCCGGCTAGAATTGATACACCTTCAAGCAGAGGAGATGTTGCTAGTCCTGCAGCAATCAGATCCTGGACGATCCCACACATTACCACCGACCTAAGGAGGTGACAAATCCCCTACCCTGCTACAGCAAGGAAAGCAGAGTTATTCAAACTCCTCCATACATCAACGGACAACACGGAGGCAGGGGAAGGCCCAGCTACATCAACTCAGGTGACACCCAGGCTATGCTAGCCTCACTCATAAACTCATGAGCCAAAAAATTTATGACAGACTGGCAATCTCGAGTTGGTCACCACAGCCCTCACAAGGCTGGGCCTCACGCTACTGTACAACCAGCACCAACCGAAACTCGGTTACCTGGTACAATCAATTCTTATGACACACAAGATGTTAACCCTGCACGTATGATCCCAGCACATTGGGGAAGCAAGGCATATATATGTATGATGATGTATCTGTGATGGTCAGATTCAGGGATTCCAGGTAAATCGGGAACTGACCATCTCTTGGATGGGTTGGTATTTGGAATATGTAGAGATGTTTATTTGTGCAGGTACCCATACAGAAGGGGTTCTGTCCCAAACAAATGGACGAGCACTCTCAGGCTCCAGGTACCAGCACCTCTGAACTACCAGAGACGATTGATATGAGTAGTTGCATCGCATATAGACTGTTGCATATATGTTCAAATGGTTCAGGGCACATGACAAACCATGTGGCCCAATACAACTTACAAATAACGTACTCACCATCTGTACACACCAATGCATTTTCAACACTACTGACTCATCACCCTTCCAGACTTGTAGTAGATTTACTAAAGCTCTGGAGCTTCAAAGGGCTTCCATACAGGTATCATAAAACACACCTTCAAGGAATATAGCATGCCCTCACTTAGTCAGCACAACAAAACCATTGGCTGAAAACACACTCATAGCCAAGATTTGCAGAGTGGTCTTCCAATCTCCACCATTTACAGCATGGCACCAAACACACACATTGGTATTGTCACAAGGAATCTTCCCTTAAACAAAGACTAACCATTGACTTATTGGCACCACACACCTCCGCTACCCCAAGTCTCAACTCCCTTCTTACTATAGAGCACCATTGATCTACCTTTACAGCTATCACTCAAGCATGGGTTAAAGCTTGGTTAAGTAAGACCAATATCATCAACGCAGTAAACAGCTACCATCTACCCTACACACTGGCACTTACATGGCATAAATTGGGCAATCCTTTCCCTGCTCAACTTTCGAGCTACAGATTAACCTACTATCGATATTCGCAGATACTCTGTGCTGGTTATGATAACATATCCAGAGGCATTACAGTCATACACTATCTAGAAGACTTCTTGTTGCTCAAAGAAAGCATATTTTTCACTAGAAGCCTCATGGCAGCTTAGTCTGGTTGACCACTTGGGCGTCCCAGTACCCCATAAGAAACAGAAGGCGCAGACACTATCATCACATTACTGGGCATATGACTTGAGTCGGCATCCATACACGCAAGTTACCACAAGACAAATAGGGAACATTCTCAACTAAATCAATCACTACCTCCTGCTTAGTACTTACAACTACAAGGAACTACAATCCCTACCAGGTTCCTTAATTTTGCCATGCCAATCATACCACAAGACCACGCTTTCACATCCAGAGTACTTTCCCCTTTTTTCCACACTTCCAACATGACGATCAGAGGAGGTGCCTAGACACCTCAGCAACAGCAGACCTGCACATGGGGGGGGATTTCTTAACCACTTGGCATGGTAAAAGCATGTTCCTTCCAGGATTATCTGACACTTCTCCAACCAGATGGTCAGACGCAGCGTATACCACGGGTTTGGCAGCGATCTACCGGGAACAATTGCTTTGGGGCTGTTGGCCATGGCATCCAGGTTTGGAAATTTTTCCACCACTTCAGCCCCTTTGGGAGATCTACCCCATTGTAGCAGCTGCTGTGGCATGGGGTAAATCATGGTCAGGGTCATCAATCCGTTGTTACTCACACAACTAAGCACATATCATATCATCAACAAATGCCACTACTCATCCATAAGTTCATGATGTTTCTGGGGAACTCACTTGGTTGGCCACTTATAACATTTCACTTTCATGTACCAGATTGGGGAATACATCCCTGCCGACAACTGTCTCATTTATATTCCAGGCATGTTCATCATACGCTTCCTACAGCCGCCCATACAGTCACGTCCACTCTTTCGTTCCAGAGACAAAATCATGGATTAGACATACTCATGCAGCATAGCATGCACTATACCACCTAGCACTTTCGTCCCATACTTGTAGAACGCATAACACAGCTTTTCACCTGGCTTAAAGAATCTCATTGGAACACGACATAGCTCAACCTGTGTCACAAAATTTCTCCTAAGTTTTGCTTATTTTTGCCACCTTAAACTTAAACTATCTCATACACCATTAATGATATATTTTACAGGCATTCAACACATGATAACCTATGGCCAAAACTACCATAAACTTCATGCTATCATACCAGAAAAGAATATACGCAGAGGTTTTCAGGAATCCATTCCCCCACATTCCTCTCAGAGATTACCAATAGCCATCCAACTGTTCATCCTTATCGGACCTATTAGATCTACAACCATTCAATTATACTACCAAGTCGGCCATTACCAGCCATGCACATTGCCTTTTATGCCTTTCTCAGGCCAGAGAATCCACTACCATCACCACCACTCAGACAGATCATTGTCTTCAACGATCCCACGTACGTAAACACATATATCATTACCTATTGGCTCTACCACATTCCGAAATGAGTCAACATGCACCAACAGTAGAGATAACATACTATCCTACCCACAACAAATGGTGCCCACTTTCGGTCCTAGATTCCTACCTTCAAAATCCTTTCAGGAATTAAATACTGTAATGCATTTAAGGAAATGTCTGGTTAATTTGTATATATTTGTTGACTGTATTAAATCTTTGATTATTCATTTTTGCCCTCTTTATTTACAGGCCTACCGTATCGTCGGTATCGGCACACCACAACCGACTTGCTCCCTTTACACTATCCTAAGCTTATGCTGGATCCTTACTCCATATACGGCTATTTTGCCCCTTACACAAGTATTAAGGCAGTTTTGCCTGTATTTGTGGGAGGGGCTTAAATTAATTCACTCCCCTATATAAGGGACACCCCTTACCTGACTCATGTCGCTTGAGGTCAACATCAGAATGATCCTCCCACCCACTCCTCATTTCAACATTTTCTCTTTTCTTTCCATTTACTTTACTTTCTTACTCCTTGGTGGGCCCTCTTTATTTACAGGCCTACCGTATCGGCACACCACAACCGACTTGCTCCCTTTACACTATCCTAAGCTTATGCTGGATCCTTACTCCATATACGGCTATTTTGCCCCTTACACAAATATATATATATATATATATATATATATATATATATATATATATATATATATATATTTTTTTTTTTATTTATTTATTTATTTATTTATTTATTTATTTATTTGCGGTTATTTGTTTTTCATATATAGATAGATATATATAGAATGTCATTCTAGGTGTATTTTGTTATATATATATATATATATATATATATATATATATATATATTAATAACAAAATACAGTTAGAATGAAATTACATATGAATATATAATTTTTATTAAATTTTTGTTTCAATATTTTATTTATTTATTTTATTATTTTATTTATTTATTATTGTAATTATACGTACATATATATAATATATGTGTGTATGTCTATTATACATATAATATATACATATTATATATATGTAACGTCATTCTATGTATTTTAATACTAATATATATAGCAATATTAGTATTAAAATACATTTTGACGCATAGTATTAAAATACATTTTGACGTATGACGTTACATATATATATAATATGTATATATATAAAATATATATATATATATATATATATATATATATATATATATATATACTTTTAATTTATTTTTATTAAAAATTTTTACACTTTCCACCAGCAGGGGGACTGTCTGATATTTCAGACAGTCCCCCTGCTGGCAGATCCACAGATAGCTATAGTGGGCCATGTTAATGCTCTTTTATAGCGATCACATGGCCCCCGGGGGCCTCATTTGCTGGGGGAGGGCTGCCTGGGCTGTCAGGCAGCCCTCCAGAAGAGGATC
>OW240922.1:70730707-70742455 GCA_933207985.1 Pelobates cultripes | reverse complement strand
ACTGGAGATCAAAATAAAGAAATTTCCCCGAACATAGGGATTCCCTGCTCTCGTGCGTTCATCTATGTTCAGGTAATTTTTACCGAACATAGACGTGCGCACCAGAGCAGGGAATCGCCACGACGGCTCGCACTTATGCCCTGTCGTATGTGCGAGCCGTCGTAAAACAGGTAGGTCGCTAAATGAGGACCACCTGTATATACACAACTCATCACAGTATAGCAGGATGGGGCAAAGAGAAAAATGAGAAAGGAAGCAATGAGACGCTAGTGTTGCTTGTCTAGCCAAGTAGCGGTGAGGTAAGGGAAGCACATGTCTCCTGATTTTTTACAGCCTCCAGGATGTTGGTTCAGAACAGTTACTTCTCATCCCTTTCTAATTTCTAATCTTGTGTCCTTTAGATTTAATTTCCCATCACCCAGATCAATCTCCCCACCTGATGCACCAGCTTTACAAATCATTGTACTGGCCTGCCATCTAATAATTAATAAAAACTCCTTACCCTAAATTAAAAGGTCCCAAGAATGAGCTTCTTTTACATGCATTTACTTACTACTAAACCAATTAAATTGGCATTTCACTTTTCTCAGTCCTTCTCTGTCTCTTTTCAGATTTTTCTGCATCTCAGATTTTCTTAATTTTTGAAACCCATCATGAGCCTAACTACTCTCACAAATATTTAGCACCATTGTAAGCAAACATTTTTTTCACCCTCATCTAAGATAAAATTGGCAGTCTAGACACCACGGCCACTACAGTTCATTTTGGTTGTTATGGTGTGGTGACTCTAGTTTTAACTTGGTCTGTTTTGGAGTGGTTTGTCAAAAACTGGGGCTCTCCTCTTCACCCAAAGCCCTGCCTCTGCACTTATATCCAAAGCCTCACAGCACCATAATCATGCTTAGAGTGCCCTTTAAGCAGAGTTTGGAACCGTGTGTTTCGTGTGTCCTATTCGTCTTTACATTGCAGGTTTCCAAAGCCTACTTATGTAAGTCTTCTGTCTGCCAAAGATTAGTTATACCTATTCTTAACATATGTATCACTGAGGAATTTATCCCATTCTAATAATTGTTTTCTTTTTATATAGAGGCAACAAAGGTTTTCAAAGAGTTAAGAATGTTAAGTTCTATTGCTCTGATTTTTTTATAAAGAAACAACAAATGAATATTATTTGAAGGAATTACGGATTCCTTATCGTCATTGACCTAGTGTGACATTGTGTTTATCCCCTGAGGCTTGAAGTTAAATACATGTTCTCTCCAGAGCTGGAGCACTCAATTAAGCAGGACATCTCATGATCCCCACCCTCCATTGTCCGTGTGTTTAAGTGAAATAATGGATTCACTGACCTACATTGCGCTTCTTATTATCAATGGAGATGAAGCGTATGCAGGGATTATCGGTGATGTACTTTGCTGCCCATGGGACATCAATCTGGGTGCCAGTTTCGTAAAACAGACCAAGGGCATAGCGAGAGGAGTAGATTACAGTTTCCAGTTGCTGCCTTTGCTTTTCCTTAATTACTGCAAAACAGAAAAAAAAAAAACAATAATAAAAATCTGTTTAGATACACGCTGTTCAGATAAACAAATTACATTACTGTGATTCATAGGGAGGACCCATCCCCTATAAAAGTACAAGGATATAACAATGTATATATATTTAATTTCAGTACAAAACAAAATCCTGGTACAATATTAGTAGGTGTGGAAATCAGTCAAAGGGCAGTTATCTTTGGCACAAGCTTACAGCTCATGTGGCAGCCCTTCAGTCTTAAAGTAGGACAAAGTGTGAGACAAATAAGAAATAAATAAAGAGGATTTACAGAATCTTATGGAATTGGTTAGGAGTTATGAGGCTACTAATTTCGTAATGCCCATACATGAGGCAGGAGAAGAAAAAAAGTTAAATAAATGAACAGGGGTCATTGAACACCTCAGTGGATTCTAAAGCCCCTCCCCCAAGCCAACAAAAAGCCCTTTCTTAAAATACCAAGATTTATGGGTTTCCCCAAGCATCTAGCTTTGATGGACTCTCTAAACATGGCGGTTTCAAAAGCACTTTGGCCAAATACCCATATTGCCAATCACCCTACTCTCCATTTAAAGTCCACCAAATCCATGCTCTCATCTAAGTGTACCCTTATAAAAATACCTACTAATGTTTTGTTCCTGCTTCAGTCAGTTTGCCTCACTCTGCCCTCAAAATTGTTTTCTCAATTTCATATTTTTCATATTTGAAAATGCCCTGAAAATTTTCTCTTATCATTTCTTGGCTTGTGCATGGAAACCTTAAAACTTATTGGCCTTCCCAAAAAATCATATGTACAAAAACTTACTACCCACCCCTATCATCTTTGCTACACATAATTTCTCATCTTTCTCATTTAAAAAAAAAATCATCCTCTTGAGGAGAATGACATTCATTCCACTAAACAACAACAAAAAAATATATATTTTTTTTAGAAATTTTATTTTATTTCACTCACAAACATGCTTCATTCAATTAAGCACTTAAGCCAAGCTGCAAGTCCCTGGTCGCTTTATCTTTGGGTTACCTCTAAGGTAAAATATGGTCTATCTGTAACATGGAAAAGCTTATGATACAGATCCATGATACAGTTGATACTTACAGAAATGATCCAAACTCTTGGATATCTAGAGACTCAAAGGGTAGGAAATGTACACATCTGCTCAGCCAGATATTAAGTTACGATTTTATTTATTTTTTATTTTTTCCGCTCAACTAGATCTCTATCAATTTAAATTCCTGTACCTTTATATATGCAAAAACTCAAACTGTTTTATTTTTATCTGTTGCTGGAATAACCATGGGTAATTATCATAAGGACAACCTGTTCTATACCCTAGTAATCATGTGTGATGTGGGGCTACCAAGAGCCACTAAATACAAACCCATTCTTGACTTCCAGGTAATGTAGTAAGTACAAGGAAACCCATTCATTGTTTGTCACCCCACCTAGGATGAAATTAATGTTAACCTAGCTCTAAATTACGATTAGAAATGGCAGTCTTTTGGTTTACTTAGTGGTTAAATACAGTATTGCTATTTTAAATAAAGTTCTGTTTATTTGTTGAAACATTCATCTCAAGTTCATAAAAATATACTAAAAATTAATATTTTTATAAACATGAATGCCAGGTGTTGAACTTTGAAATGGGTGAATCAAACACTATAAACGTGTGAAATTACTGGATTAATATATAAACCAGTCTTTATTATTTTATTTTGTACAAAACCTTCTTTTTGCGTAGTATTTTTGTAAAAACCACATAAAAACCCTAAGTACATCAAACAAAAACAAAAGACGGTAAGAGCAGATTTCTTTAACATGTACTGGAAATCTAGTTGTAAATTTTGAAATTCAGGCTAACACAACTAAGAGCCCAACATAACATTTTTATTAATTCACTGCACAGACAAAATAGACTTATGCACAGACAAAATATTCAGTCCATCCGAATTATTTTGCCCGAAAAATGTTTTTGGATTCAGACAAGCTTTAATTCATCCGTGTGGTGTTTCGGTTCAGACAAACTGCGGAAAAATAATTCAGTCCAACCAAAAAATTTCAAAATGTGTCCATTAATTTACTGCAAGTTAAAAACTGGAGTAGACTAAGTCACCAATTACAGCATAAAAAACAGTGAGAAAAAACAACAACATTTGCCTCCTGGGTGGTGAATTGGATGTAAAGAACATACTAGTCCCGATATCCTGAAGCTGAATTCTACTACTTATAGTGGTGGTGACGGCAATGGAGGTGTCAGTAGTAATGGGCAAGGAAGACACTCAGAGGTCATGGCACTACTACTGATAGAGGATTTGGGAACGGGTGAAGTGGCCCCCATACAGCTGCTTGCTGTTCAGCAGAAATTCTCCCACTCAGGGTATGGTGAGTGGTGCCACAGGAGAGGTATGGCAGCTTTCTTGCTAATCATGATAGAAAGGGGTCACAATCACGATGCATAACAGTTTGCTGCATATGGGGCTGCATTGCCCATGATGCCCTGTCCACCGCCGAAAGTGCCTTTACTGGGGATGAGAGTGTCAGAACTGAAGCGTGATCCAATTGAAAAAGGTTGCCTGGTCTGAAGAATCACATTTTCCTTTAGATCAGTTGAATGGCTGGGTGCTTGTGCATAGATTACTTGGAAAAGAAATGGCAGCAGGATGCACTATGGGAACAATAGGTATAAAAACATAGGTGACACTCCAAGGCTCTGGATTGTGAATTTATTAGAGGGTAAGTCTCCTCACAAAAAGGTGCAATGCTACGTTTTGGCTCTATGGAGCCTTAATCATGCATAACAAGTGCAAAAATTCATTAGGTATATATAACACATTAATTAATTAGTGAATCACATGGCTTATAAAAGGATCTTTGAACTTCAGAAAACTGTGACATGGATTACACAGCTTAACTGTGAACTAGAGTAAACAAAATAAAAAAAACATGTATTTTCTAATGTAGACAGAGGTACATATTAGTTTTAAACACAAACATATCCTAATATTGCGGAACCTGAGTGCGGGGTTAATTGTTTCTCGTGGTGCACTGTGGGAAAGAGACAGGCTGGCGGAGGCAGTGTTATGCAGGGAAACCTTGGGTCTTGACATTCATGTGGATGTTATTTTGACACGTACCACCTATTTAGAGAGATTCTTGCAGAAAAGGAAATGTGAGATTGATACTCACTATATATTTTATATTCCAGTCTACAGTACATACAATTGTAAACTATTGCGTTGACCTATGAGAGTTTTTGCCACTTTCATTTTTAGTGGCACTTTAAATTCATTTTATGGTATGGTATTTTATACTTTTTATCACTTGGTGCACACATATAAGTGGTGTATATTACACAGGGTGACACATTTTATTTGAAGTGTATACACATTTTTATGTACCTTTGTTTTTGCTCTGTTCACTACCTATTATTTATTGTATATATTGTAATAGTGGAATTATCGTGGTTTATTCCACAGTGTTAACTAGCTGCACTTTATTTTAACGCCAGGTATTACACACCATTTATAAAAAAAAACAAAAAAAAAACTGTTTAACCCCTTAAGCTTCCGGGTCCTCCTGGCACCATAACAACTTAATTTAGCTGAATTTGTTATGATGGCCAGAGTGTTCCTTTAAGAGAGTTACTGGTAATTCTGGATTTGCGTTATTTAGTTAAATATCTATGGTTTTGACAAAGGATTTATAATGTTACTAAATGTTATTTTTAGTCATTATTTGCATCTACTTAAACTGTGAATGAATCATACTATTTATCAGCCATGACTATGGTTACTTATTGACTTATGACTGATGTTTTCTGATAGCACAGCATCCTTCCCAGCCTATTCAATCCATTTGTAATGTGGGAGAATTTGCAAAGATTTGATTGAATCTGGGAGTTACTGTACTGAATCTGTAGTTTATTTTTAGAAGGTAATATTAGGATTTAAAGGTCAGATCCAATCTCTCTTGTTATGAGCTTTATGGAATTCTAATTTATAATTGTTTAAAAGTGCTAATAGCATAAGTAGAATTCTATAATGTAAAAAGAAAACACTATATATACTATGGTGTGTGTTTATATATACACATACACAAATATATATATATATATATATATATATATTAACCCCTTAGTGACCAGACCATTTTTTAATTTTCTCACCGTTAAGGAACAGGGCTGTTTTTACATTTCTGCAGTGTTTGTGTTTAGCTGTAATTTTCCTCTTATTTACTGTACCCACATATATTATATACCATTTTTCTCGCCATTAAATGGTCTTTCTAAAGATACCATTATTTTCATCATATCTTATAATTTACTATAAAACCAAATTATAAAATCTTCTGAAAAAATTTAAAAATACACACCTTTTCTAACTTTGACCCCAAAATTCTTACACATCTACAGCCGCCAAAAAACACCCATGCTAAGTAGTTTCTAAATTTTGTCCTGAGTTTAGAAACACCCAATGTTAACATGGTCTTCGCTTTTTTTGCAAGTTATAGGGCAAAAAGTACAAGTAGCATTTTGCTACTTCCAAACCATTTTTCCCCCAAATTAACGAATGTTACATTGTAACATTGATATCTGTCAGGAATCCCTGAATAACCCTTCACATCTATATATTTTCGTAAAAGAAAACAACCTAAGGCAGGCTTCCGCAAACTCCAGCCCTGCAGATGTTGCTGAACTACAACTCCCATGATTCTCAGCCTATTTCATTCATAGAATCATGGGAGTTGTAGTTCAGCAACATCTGGAGGCCAGGAGTTTGGGGAAGCCAGACATAAGGTATTAAAACTTGGGGTATTTTGACCGTTTTCATGCAACCATTTTACCACCAATCTATGCTGTTACAGTTGCCCCAGGCTAGCTGAGGGTTGGGCGGTAGAAAGGATGCTCCTAGCGCTCACCATGGACCATCAGCACCAGACATAAGCACTGCAGACCCCACGAACCGCCGCAGCTTGGTTGGGGTCTCGCTGTCTCCTACCCACCCTGGACCTACGACAAGGCTCCAGGTTCCAGTGGGTGAACCTCTCTTCCTTCCAGAGAGCAAAGCAGCAACAGGAACAAACTCTTACAAGAGTATGAAGAGCATAGCAATCCCTGTAGTGATTATAACTGTCCCCTCCAAGCACGAGTTGAGGGTCAAGTAGAAATGGTTTAATGAGCATACAGGTGTTTCTTATATACACATTTTCCCACAAGGTTACCACCCACGTGGACCTTGTGGAACACAGGACACAAAGTTACAACAGCCAATCAACACAGTACAGTACAGTCAGACACTCCCAGCTAAGGCACACAAACCCTCCCCTCTGCCTGTGATATAATTACTAAACACAATGGGCTAACTTAATTATCACAGGCAGAAAATATACAGTTTTTACCCAAAACACAGAAACACCCCAAAACAACAACATATCCTCATAAATCATACATCCCTGGATAGCCCTGATCTGGGTGAACAACATCCAAAAATCACCTAGATCAGAGCAGGGGTTCCCGAAATCCATGGAAGTTATATTTGACCGACCGCAAGCAAGGCTTTCATGCCCAAAAGAGTTCCATAGATTTAGGCTGTGCAGTTGGTCTATTTCACATAGTTTAAATGCTGTTCAAATGCACAAATGGGGCTGTTCATGCAAATAGCCAGAGTTAAAGTGGTGTTCGAAGTGTCGTACGCACTTTGACTCCCGCCGAAGCGTAAAAGTTTCAGAGAAGGTAAGGTTAAGCGGTGTTCGTGCCGCCACGTGTCCGATTTGAGTTCCATGAACTCAACGGCAAAACACAGCTGACCGCGTTCGACTAAACAAGATGGCCACCACAACGTGTTCGACTATACGAACGGCGACCACCCAGCCATTTGTCAATTAGTTTGCGGTTAACCACAGCTTCTGGGAGGTAAATTGGCTGCACACTCCACTTGCGTGGGGTCCGGTTGTTCGGTAAACTCAATTTACCAAACCACATAGGGAAAAAGGCACGAACAAGGCTTTTTGCAGTCTGGGAACAAAGTGTTAGCCATGGGCCATAGTCATAGGAGGCTGGCAATCAGGCTCCTCCAAAAGCCTGTGGCAAAAGGTAGTTTGTCACATATGCCAAATTTAAAAAAAAATATATAATGGTGATTTTTTTGACACACATAGCAATTTAAGAATAGACGTACTGAGAACTTTAAGGGTTACTGCCAAAGAACACCCCAATATGTGTTCAGTAACATTTCCTGAGTACAGTGATACCACCCATGTATAGGTGTGTCGGGTAGACATGTGCAATTCGTTTCTGAATGTCCAAATTGCTGAAGTGCCGAATTTCCGAAGTGCCTAGCCGAACCGGATTGCTGAAATGCCGAATTGTCGAAGTCCTGAAGTGCTTTGGATTTCTGAAAAGTTTCAAAATAGGAGAGAGAAGGAAAATTAAGGGAATGATGACAAAAATCTAACCCTAACGCTTGCTCTAAACCCACCCCTACCCCTACCTTTACCCCTTCTGGGTTAGGACTAGGGGTAGAGGAAGGTTGGGGTTAGGGTCAGAATAAGGGTTAGGGGTAGGAGTAGGGTTAGGTGTCAGGGATAGGGTTAGGGAACTGCCGAAGTCCCGAATTTCCGGAAGTGCCAAACTGAAGTGCCGAACCCCCGAATTTCAGAAGTGCCGAACTGAAGTCCCAAATTGCCGAAGTCCGAACCAAACCAAATTTTTTTGCCCGTGCACATCTCTAGCTCATGTTCTCTGGGTGCTAAAAGACCTTATTTGGAGGGTGCACGTTCCAGTTTTCCAACTTGGAATTTTCACAACTGGTCATCATGCACCCATGTCCTATTTGGGAATTTATTTATTTTATTCTTTATTTTATTGTGCAAAAAAAAACAAAAAACAAGGCAAGCAATGCCACAATAGCTATTGCCAGCGTGTCAGTCAACATATGAAAACAATTGTGTGGCATATCTAAACATTGCACATTTTATATTATTATGTAATGTAGTTTCATCCAGAGTTAAATCAACGTGTCAGTTACAAGTGATTGCTTACGAGTTACAGCTTCAGATTTACATACTAACATTGTTGTAAGATTATAGGGTCACATGTGTAGCCAAGAGAGTTATTAGAGTAAGTTACCACCAAGCAGAATGTAGCATATTGGGCTATTAGTGTCAGTAGGCAGGAAAATAAAATTAAATTAACTTAAATTAACTAACATTATCGGAGAAGGTGCATGCTTATCCATTAAAGTGAGTGAGGTATGTAGGCATATTTCACAGCTAAACATTAGGTTTGTGCTAAGCTAAAGGTAAAACAAAATTATAGTGTTATCATACCAGTAAGGTAATGCAAGCTTAGTTGGGCATTGAGTGATGTCAGTAGGTGTTAAATTGCGTAATGTGAAGTAATGCAGAGGTAGGCCAGGAAACAGGCAATTGTCACCAGGAGAGAGTTTTGGCTGTTAAGCCTGTGGAATGCCCATAGAGGTTCAGCCGATACCCATCGGGTGCTGGATACTGTCCAGGTGTGAATGATGTTTCGATTCCTTACTGACTGTGCCTTCCCAGCCCGTGGTCCCAACACAGTCCGGTGTTCCAGGTTCACGGGTCCCTGGGTACGCCCAGGGCTTGTGCTCGAGTATTGTGACAGAATGCTGCTTGAGCTCGGGTAAGGTGTCTCCTGACACGCGGTGTAGTGATCTCCCGGTGGGGAGAGAGGCATTGGGGGGGTCGACTCCATGCAGTTCTCTGCTCTGAGGTGAGGTGGCTCCCCGCTGCTCTGGTTCTGTGTCTCTGGGGCTGTCGTCGGGTCCTCCACCTTCTTTTCCCCACCATCCATGCAGCACCTATGCTTCGTCCAGGAGCTGTGGGCCACTGTGTGGTAGCACATGGGATGGTGTCCTGTGAAGCCTTCTCGATAGTGTGCCTGTGGTGGGATAGCTTGGCTCAGAAGGCATCAACAGGCGATTAAGCCTTTAGGCAAGAGAGGGTAGTGGAGAGCTGGGTGCAGGGCTGCATGTGGCATCCGCGATTGCCAGGATTTCCCTCCCCGGGGGGGGGAGGGTGAGGGAGTATGTTTGGGATACCTCCAGGCGAGCGCGCCATAGTTGGCTAAGGGATCGGCTGCCTCCCCTGCACCTTCCGAGCAGGCCCCCTGCAGGCCTCAGGTCTATCCCCAGGTAGGAGCCACCGATTTCGGTTGCTTGACCTGTTTCTTGTAGCCGTAGCATTAGACCCCCGTCTCCGGGGCTTGTAATCTGGTTAAATGTAGGGCTTTAGCTTGAATTTCAGCTAGATATGCTCAGTTTAGTTCAGAGCTCACTTGATGTGCGACCGCTCGACGTGGCTGCCAGGCTCCGCCCCTTATTTGGGAAATTTTTGAAGCCAGACAATGTAATTTACCCCTATCAAACCATATATTTTTTTTAAAGTAGACACCCTATGGTATTTTAACACTTTCCATGCACTAATTCTACCACCAGTCTTTGTCTGTGATGCTTTTGTGTAATACCTCTTTAATTGGAACTCAACTGCAGAATTTTCTGAGGGCAGGAACAGTAAGTTACACCTCCTATTATATTGGAGTGAAATCAGTGGACTGTATCTTTAAATAATAATCAGGAAAATGCCAAGTTAGTTCCAACTTGAATTTTAATAATGAAGTTTTAGCCTTAGCAGCAATCCTTATTTGTCAACAGAGAGTTTAAAGAAATTAAACACTATAATTAATTGATATGACTTGCTTTCCTTGACAAAAGATTTACTTAACTTAGAAGCACTCTGGCACTGGAAGGGTTAATTCACCCAATGGAGGAAGAGGAAGGAGTCTCTTTTAACAAACTGCAGTTTAGTAGTGAGAGAAGGAAGTCCGTTTGTCCAAGCCGAGGTCTGAGAGAAGAGAAGGTAGAAATCCGTTTACAAGCCGAGGTCTGGGAGAGGAGAAGGTAGAATTCCGTTTATAAGCAGAGGTCTGAGAGATGAGAAGGTAGAAATCCGTTTACAAGCCGAGGTCTGAGAGATGAGAAGGTAGAAATCCGTTTACAAGCCGAGGTCTGAGAAGTGGAGCCGGTAGCATCGAGTAGAGCAGCTGATCTCACTGCCGCACCTGAGTGAATAATCCAGCCCTTTGAATCTGGCGCGGTCTTCCTAAGTATCGTGGAAAGACCGCGTCTGAAAAAAGGGGCGGAGCTAAGCGCCGTGAACCCGGAAGTGGGTTCCGGCGGCAGCATGAATGTTAGGTATACCTGACATTGTCATACTTTTGGGTAGTCATTTTTTCGTGTTATTTTTCACATTGTACTTTAGGCATGGATTCTCAGTTCCTGTTATGTGTTACTGACAAAGAACACCCCAATATGTTTTCAGCAACATCTTGGATTTTTGCAAACTTACAGGGGTAAAATGTAGGGCTTTCCCCTTTTCAATGCTTGCACATTGAAATTTGCCAGATTGGTTTGCTATGTTGCATTTGAGACCGGATGACCAGGGTCGTCTTTAACGTGGGCAAACGGGGCAGCTGCCCCGGGCCCAGTTACTCCTGGGGGGCCTAAGGCAACTGCCACAAGGGCCCACTGCGGCACCTGCAGTAATCAGGGGACCAGGCCCTTTAATACTGCTCTGGACTGGGGCCCTGTAATATGGGGGTGGCTGACTACATACTTTACATCTAGCCCCCACCTCACACACTGCCCTGTGATTCTCTTTGTTTCCCGTGCATGCTGGGAGCAAGTGAGATCAGATCACTTCCTCCCAGTAAGAACAGATCACTTCCTTCTCAGTACCGCTGGGGAGGAGGGACACACCACACAGAGGAGGATGCAAACATGATGGAGGAGAGGGCTTGGGAAAGCTGATGGTAATCAGCCTGAGCCAGCAATCTTCCACTGGACCCCAGGGAAGCCATCCTTCTGTACCTGAAAGGTAAGGAGACAGGAGGGTGGCTAAATATTTTTTTTTCTGTTTGTTTTGCTAATTTATGATTTCACTTTTAATCATCAGACATTACAAACGCCAATGTAATGTAACACACTGGGGATAAATGCATGTTAAAAAAAATCCTAGAAGAACCTGACAGTTCCCTATTAAATATAAATTAAAAAAATTCAAAAATATTTATTTTAACTATGTAAGAAGAGAGTTGATACATTATATTGTACAGGGTTGCTGGGAGTTGCTGTCCAGGAGCTGCTAGAGGGTAAACAGGGCCGGACTGGCCCACCGGGATA
>OW240922.1:70638481-70730607 GCA_933207985.1 Pelobates cultripes | reverse complement strand
TCATCAATTCCGGGTAAGGAGTACATTTGACCCATTACCCAATCAACCTTCGATTAAATCTTTTTTACGCTCAGTACAAAAAGAAACCACTGATCATTTGAAAGGCAAGCACCAATACCATTCAAATTGTACAATGAAAGATCGAGCTATCATTAAGTCCTTGGCATTTGATAAAAACATCGTTATCAGACCTGCTGATAAGGGGGGTGGGATAGTGATCCAGAATTATTCCGATTACCGCTTGGAAATTTTGTCACAATTGTCGGACCAGACCACATACGATAAATTGTCTAAAGACCCTACAAAGGAGGTGATGCACTGTATTGATACTTGTTTAATAAGAGGCCTACATTCCAACTATATATCTATGGAACTATACCAGTATTTACGATCCCTGGCTCCTAGAACACCTGTATTATACACGCTACCCAAAATTCATAAAAATAAGGACAGACCTCCTGGTCGACCTATTGTGTCAGCAATAGGGGGCGTCCTTGAACCTTTAGCCAAGTGGTTGGATTTTTTATTCAAGGAACCTATTGAGCATTTATCGACGTGTATAAAAGATACTCCAAGTTTTGTTAAACTCTTATCAAGGACGACATTACCTTCTGAATCGGTGGTTCTGGTGACATGTGACGTGTCAAGTTTATATACTGTGATACCTCACCAAGAAGGTATCGAAGCAATGAGATCCATATTATCCAGCTCTCTATACTACACAGGACCTCCAATTGAGTTCATATTAGAACTTTTGGAAATAGTACTCTCTCAAAACTATTTTAGGTTCGAGATGGAATGGTTTAGGCAAATTGCGGGTACTTCAATGGGTGCAGCCATGGCACCTATGTATGCCAATGGCTACATGTATTGTTATGAAACCAAACACATTTTGGAACCCTACAAGGACTACATCCTGCAATATGTCAGATACATCGATGACATCTTCATGGTATTCAAGGGTACTATCGCCGAAGCAGAAGATATGATTCGATACATCAATGGTTGTACTGATAATATTAAGTTGACGGCGGTTATGGATTCAACTTCAGTTGACTTCTTGGACATTAGAGTGTTACGCGAAGGGGCAGACTTAGCCTATACACTATATTCCAAGCCCACGGACCGTAATACTATCTTGCAGGCTAACAGTTTTCATCCACAGCCTTTGAAAAATTCTTTGCCTTACTCCCAGTTTCTGCGAGTCTTAAGGAACAATTCCAACCTGAGCCGAGCACAGGAACAATTAGGCATAATGTGGGAAAAATTTCGACAACGGGGCTATACAACTCACGTCCTAACCAAAGCACTTGATAGGTGTCGTAGTATCACCGAAACATCCATCCCTAAAATATCATCTAATAGATTGGTATTTCCTACCACTTTTTCTACAGCTTCCTCTAAGTTCAAACAAATTATTGAGGAGAATTGGAGGGTGTTAAGAAATGATGTCACATTACCTCCAATATTCCAGAATCCTCCCATGTTCTGCTACAAGAGGAATAAAAATCTGAGGGATTTACTGGTAAATACAGATCCCGTTCACTGTTATTCCAAGGAAACATCTCTACAGAATCTAGGATGTTATCGATGCCTTGGTTGTGTAACTTGTGGACATATGATCCCGGGGAAGACATTTTCCCATCCTCACACAGGGACTATTTTTCACATTCGTCATCGATTAACATGCACAAGTGACTTCGTAATTTATAAATTAACATGTCCCTGTGGATTAACATACATCGGCAAAACGGATCTTCCTTTGAGAGAAAGAATTCGTAATCATAGATCCAGTATCAGAACTGCGTACAGGGACAAGAAGTCTGAGTTACCGGTGGCCAAGCATTTTTTGGAATTGGGACACTCGTTGCCCTCTATGAAGTTGATGGCTATCGATCAAATTCCCTTGCCGAGAAGGGGAGGAGATCGAAAAAAGATGCTGCTTCAACGCGAACTATTCTGGATCAGAACGCTTCAAACCGTGTATCCCAATGGACTCAATGAAAAATATTCTTTATCTGCCTTTTTATAATTGTGTTTGATTTACTTTGCAATATGGTTTTAGTGGCCCGCCCGGGGGGTCAGCCACTTCAACCGCTGTCCAATTTATCCTTGGTTCTTGGCTGGACTAGTGTCAGTTATGTTTGTATATAGTCCTCATTAATTTTCAGTTTAGGACGGATAGTATAGCGTCACTAGGTATGTTATTATATGTGGTGCTTTGATGGTAGTGGTTTATCATCCTATATAACGACCTTTTGTTAATATGTATATTCTAGAGTAGGGATTGGATTTTGACTGTTTGATTTGTACCATAGACAGTGTATTTAGGGATCGTTAGAATAATTCCTTTACTCATTATGTCCTCTGTACTTTAGATGATATAGCCCTTTTGGACTTGGGGTTTACATTATGTTTACATTAACATTGGGGACTAGTTTCTCTATTTTTACAGTAATCTACATATTATTATAATAGATACTATCCATATCTGCCATTAGATAGGATTCTTTTTCATTTTGGTTCGCTGGCTATATACTGTTATTTATTATTTATTGTTTATTGTCCACTTAATATATGGAATTTTTTCCTTAGAAGAGTATTTAGGGGTTTCTTTGTAGAAGTCTCTTCAATTATCCCTAATCCTTTATCTTGTGTAAGTTGTCCAGTGGTATTTACATGGATCCCCAGCCATACAGTGTTTGTTTTTATGTGTTGCTAGGATGCTATTTTCCCTAGCAACATACTCCTCATGATGCCGCCGGCTGGTTGATCACGTGATGACGTCATGACGCCGGCACCACGTGATGACGTCACGAACGTCCATCCGGATGCCGGCCGAACCCACGTGGACTCCAGACCGAGCTGACAGGGAGACCCTATGTTTGTGGTGGTGGGTAAGTTAATTACTAATCTATATTTTACTATATATTGAATATCTGTGTGTATGTGTTTTAATCCTGATGAAAGTCTGCGATTAGCAGACTGAAACGTTGATTTTTTTTGCATAGTTAATTAAAAGTTAAGTTTTATATATTTTTTATAGACCTAAGAGTGCTATCATATTTTTCTTTTGTATTTTGCTGGATGAGCACAGGGCACCTAAATTGCGTTTTTGATGGAGTGCAAGATCCTTCCTTTGATTATATATATATATATATATATATATATATATTTATTATATTTACACATATTAATGTACATTTATAAATGCATAATACACAGAGAAATTTCATTAATATGTACCATATGTAATGAGCAGATATTGGCCCAATCTTGTTGCTAGGTGCATACTCCAGCACAATAACATATTTAAAGTGAAGAGCACACCCACAGGACTTCAAAATAAACATTTTTTACAGTTGTGCCCTACATACATTCACCATTTCAGTCCCATTAACAAGTTTTCCTTAATATGTCAAGGTAGTTGGACTGAAACATTGATTACATGCAAAGGCACGTCTGCTTAAAATAAATCTGCACTTTTGTTTATTTTGAAGCCTATGAGTGCGCTTTTTACGTTGAAGTACTTTTTAATTTTAAGTTATCTGTTCTAACTCTGTATCTGCACACTATGCTGGCGCGACGCATTATGGGGCTGGTAAATATTTTTTTTCCAGGGCTGCTTTTAATTCCCAGTCCGGCCCTGGATCCTATATACTCATTTGAAGGCTATTGCATGATTGACTATTATACTATTGTCTTCTGGGTCATTATACAGAAGAATTACATACAATGGATCTTTGAGCTTTAAAATGAAAGACCTCTGCTTTGAGCTTCATAAAGGACAGTCACTCACAGAGAGGTAGATCTGAGAACTATTTAAGTGACTAATACAGAAACTCATGCATTTCTTTTAAAAATAAATGAATATGACCTGCCAGTAGATCTCAAGTCTAGGGATTGTCCACAACTGAATTTAAATTAACAGACTTGGATAATGTTGATAAATTAATAAATCAGCACACAAGAGACTTTAAATTAGCAGAGAACTGCAGCAACTTCAGTGTGGCAGAACCTCCGTACCCTGGCCGAGTACTTCCACCAAGTTTGCCTCCTAGCTGCAACAGGGGAACATGAAACACTAGTTGCCGGAGCTGAAAAGAGCTACAGTGAATATAACTCTGAAGTCCCTCTCTCTTACAGAGCAGTGATTAAAGCTTCCACATAAAGCCTTCCCTCCTCCCTACATTAGAAGAGTGTTAAAGCCCGGGGAGAACAACTTTATTGAACCACAGCACACATTTATATAGGAGTAATCACAACAGGGAGTCATCAAACAAAACAACACAAGTCACTCCCTGGCCTCTTGGTGTCTAGGACATAATTAGGATAAGACTTCATAAATGAATTATCTGCCTGACACCAAGACTCCTTGCACAATAGCGGTTATACAACAACTTAATTACCTTCTCTTCGGTTTTACGTTTTATATAATAACTAAAAACAATAAATGGTAAAATAACAGTTCAGCAGACAAAAGGGATCTCTGGGACCAGGCACATAGTCTTTGGACAGGAGGCTAGTCTTCATGCCTCACCAAGAGTCTGTGGCACGGGAGATCCCGTCACATTCAGGTTTATGCACACATCGAAGGTGTCTGATGATGGTTTATATTGTGAAACCATAGAGCTTCTCAGTAAGCCAAGCAGAATGCAAGGAGAAAAAACAATGACTAACCCTAATGCTATTGGTGGGTCATGCAAGAAAATAAAGTGAAACATCCTGTGGAATTTTAAAAGCCAAACTGAACAGAGAATTTTAGCCAGGAAAACAAGAGAGTCTTAATTAAAGCACAAATAGGCTCAGAGTTGACTTTCAACCGATAAATTCGTTGTACTAAAATAGCCTATATGTGACTCACCACAAGGGATTCTTGCATAGTTTTTAAACGTAATTGTTAATTTCAAATAAGCACTTACACGGGTGCCAGAACACAACTGCAATCCAATGATGGGTTATACAGAGGAAACACAGGCCAACACGCACAGCAACAGAGAGAAAAATCTGGTAATCATTGTCAATATAATTCTGACGTCAGGACAACAGCAGACCAGAGATCATGGGATGCAAGGCTGATAAATAAATTTAGTACTAATTAGATTAAAATGTTTATGTACTAAAGTGAGAATGTAATGTGAATTCACAGTACATTTCAAATTTAAAGGAACACTATAGGGTCAGGGCACACACTTGTATTCCTGACCCTATAGAGTTAAAAACCTCATTAAGGTTGCTTGCCCCCACTTGGAATGTAAGAAAATTTACACTGGCCAAAGTTGTTTGTGTGTGAAAAATGCCAAAAACTAATTTGAACGCTAATTTTGGCCAGCGTTTGAGACTAAGTGGCTGCTAAAAAAGACTGGACATACCCCATTTGCAATACCTTGGGTTGTCTTCTTTTGCAAATGGTATGCCTTTATGGGGGTAATTCTCATTCCTGGGCTACCATACGCTCTCAAAAGCAACATAACCAATCTGGCAAATTTTAATGTGAAAAAAAGGAAATTCAAGTCTTAACTTTTGAAAACACCATAAAACCTGTACATTATTAAACCTGTACTAATATTTGTGTTCAGCGAAGTCTCCGAGTAAAACAGTACCCTCATGTACAGGTTTTATGGTGTCCTGGGTTGTCAGGCAGGTCCCCCAAATGAAATTAATAAAATTACTTAATTATGTAAAATTATTATATATATATATATATATATAGAACACGTCATTCTACATGTATTTAGAATTTTATTTGTATATCATCAAAATACAGTTAGAACAAATTGAAACTGGTATATATTTTTTTCAATTTATTTTATTTTTTTAATTTGATTATTTCTATTATATATATATATTTTATTTATATATATATATATATATATATATATATATATATATAAAAAGTCATTCTAAGTGTATTTTAATATTTATATATATATATTTATATATATATATATATATATATATATATATATATATTTATATATTAATATTAAAATACACTTAGAATAATGGTTTATGTATGTGTATGTGCATATAAAAGTACTTAGATCATAAACATATATATTTGATCCAAGTACTTTTATTCACTTTATTAAACTTATTAACTTTTAATAACTTTCTAAACTTTTTTTGCAGGCATTAGGGGGACTACCTGAGAGCTCAGATAGCCCCCCTGCAGGCATTGCATAAGCTGGCTATTCCGGTCATGTGATCATAAGGACCCCGTGATCACATAGCCCGGGAGGGCCGGATCGAGCAGAGGGGTCTGCCTGAGCTCCCTGGCAGACCCCAGGATCACGACTGCAGTCGGAGGAACGGCAGGGACCCGGTGAGTACAAAGGATTGACGTTCTATGTCGCCCTCCGGCGTTTAGAGTCACCCCAAAAAGGACAGCATAGAACACCCGCCGTGCTTAAGGGGTTAAATGCCTCTAGTGACCGTCATACTGACAGTCACTAGAGGTGTTTCCCATGATACTGATAAGTGAAACTCTGCTATTTTAATCAGATTGTCTCATAGACTCCATCTGAATGGCGTACTGTGGTGTTTTGTTGCCCATGCACACTAACTTCCCAATACTTTTCTATGGGAATGCATTGGATTGGTTAAGATCTTCGAGATTAATGATCTCAGACAAGGCGGTAGGTAACAGTCATTAAGAGAGCAGCACAGCATGGGTGGGGGTTGGGGGAAGTGAAAACCTATACACTTAAAACACTATAGCGTTAGGAGAACACATTTGTATTTGTAACATAGAAACATAGAATCTGACGGCAGATAAGAACCAGTCTGCCCAATTTTCTAAATACTTTCATTAGTCCTTGGCCTTATCTTATAGTTAGGATAGCATTATACCGATCCCATGCATGCTTAAACTTCTTTACTGTGTTAACCTTCAGCTGTTATGAATGTTATTAGTGTTCAGACCGTTCAGACTACATATGCCAGAAGGAGAGGCTACTGATTGACCAATCTTCTGAGGTAACAAAACTTGATGATGATATAATATCTCAAATGTTTTTGTTCTCATTTTGGATGGATGTTTTTATTAAAATTGTTCAAAACCTTTGCAATGCATTGAAAGTTAGGTCAGTTTCATCTCTGATTGCCCATTTAATATTAGGACAGGTTTGTTTTATAGAGAATTAATTACATCTAAAAAAAGAGATAAGGCCTTGCAACTAATAAAACAATGGCATAAGTAAAATAGCAAAGGCCCTGGAGAAAGAATCTTTTAGATGGAAAAAAGGTAGATCCTGTGGCGGAGCTACCTGTACCCTGGCTGGGTACCTCCGCCAAAGGTCCGCTTCCTAGCTGTGGCTGGATAGGGAAACTAGCTCCATTCGCTCTCAGGGGCTGGATGGCACACAGTCCTGGGAGTTACTCAGTCCTTACAAGGACTTTCCCTGCCTCATCCTCTACACACTGGAACAGCTAAAACAGTGATTAACTCTTTCTTCCCCCCCCAGTAACTGGACAAGACACAGCTCTGGAGGTACAACTCTGGCTATAATTTACTGGCACAGCTTCATTTCATACACAGACCCCCACAGGGGGTCTTCCCTTTGTCCCAGGTAGGAGGGTGGATGGGTTACAGATAACCACCCCTGCTCTGGGAGATACCAACAGGACACAGTTGCATACATTAAAACATATTACACACGGGGGGGAAAGCTTAGTGGCTCCGTGCCCCGGGAAGGGGTCACACATGTAAAACATAAATCATCGGATAGCGCCTGGTCCCAACTAGGGTCCCTGCAAATAGTGGGGCTATCGAATGTACAGAGCCCGAGAACCATCCTACAAAATCTGGGCTCGAGGCTCTGTACATCCCCGAAATTAGTTCCACAGCGATGCTTGGTTTTGTTAGGTGAATTCAAACTTCAATCGGCGCTCAAGGAAGAGAGGGGTTTCGCCGCCTAATCATGAAGAAGGGCACGAAAACAGTTTGAACGGACGCTTCTTCTCTGATTGGCCCCGCAGAAGCTGATCTATCAGAAAAATGGCGCAAACCCAGTTTGAATGGGAGCTCCTTTTCCGATTGGTCGGCACGGACTTCCAGACGGCAAGCAGGAAGCCCACTCACAGCTCCCAGGTTTCCGCATCTCTCTACGGAGGCTACCTCCACTTAGGTAGCCTCGGGGAAAGCGCTCTCTGGGCAGCTATGCGTCTGGCCTCATAGCTCACGGGTAGGGAGAACAATGATTATAGCTCTGTTAGGAGCAGGTAGGGTGATCCGAACTGCCAATACCCAAACAGTGTCCCCCACCAACCTCAGAGACCCGTTCATGGAGTCTCGGTGAAAAGACCCTGCAAGGGAAGTGTCTCCTTTTGGGATACGAATGCTCCCCCAGGGAGGTGTTTACCTATACGAAGTGGCGGCCACCCAGGGGAGCACTCAATAACTTCCCTTCCAGTTTCACACTTATGTTGCAGGTGCGAACAATCTGATTAATTGGTGTGAACGTTCTAATGGGGTACCAGGGTTCCGTTCACATGAGCGCTCCCGAACGGTCAACAGTGAATTTTACACTAAATACATACTAATTTGTGGGGTAATAGCTGCTTGTGCTATGTGCGTAAACCAAGCTACAGCCAATCCAGAAAAAGGGTGTGAACCAAATTGCTCCAATCAGTGCTCAGGGAGGAGAGGGATTTCGCCACCCAATCAGGAAGAAGGGCGCAAAACCCATTTGAATGGGCTCTTCTTCTCAGATTGGTCACCTGCGCCCCACAGCGACCAATCAGTGCTCACTCGTGTCGACCTATCAGTAAAATGGAGCGAACCCACTTTGAATGGGAGCTCCTTTTCTGATTGGTCGGCATGGACTTCCAGGCAGCCAGCGGGACTCTACGGCTGTAAAGCCGACTCACAGCTCCAGGGTTTCCGCCTGTTTTCTAACTTTTGGTTCAGGAGGGTGACTTCCCTGAGGTCCAGTTGGCTGGCTGAGGCTGGTAAGAGTCAGAGGCTCTCCCACATGCGCGGCTCGGTTATCTGGAAGGAAGTGGCTCTCATTTCCAGCACTGCCAAGATTACAATGGTGCCTGGTCGCACTGTTAGAGGGCCACACTTTGCCTTCAAGGGACCCCAAAGTGTATGGGCCACCTGATCGTGCGGAACCAAGTACTGCTGTACCAGAGGTAGTTCAGCCACTGTTTATTATTATTATTATTATTATTATTATTGCCATTTATATAGCGCCAACAGATTCCGTAGCGCTTTACAATATTATGAGAGGGGATTTAACTATAAATAGGACAATTACAAATAAACTTACAGGAACAATAGGTTGAAGAGGACCCTGCTCAATCGAGCTTACATTCTATAGGAGGTGGGGTGTAAAACACATTAGGACAGGAATTTGCAATCAAATAAGGTGGGCTGCCCTTTAGGAGAGAGCAAGAGAGGTATGTGAGGTAGGGGTTAGCCTTGGAGGCCATAAGCTTTCCTAAAGAGATGGGTTTTAAGGCACTTCTTAAAAGATGCAAGACTAGGGGAGAGTCTGATGGCAGGAGGCAGGCTATTCCATAGGAAGGGAGCTGCCCGCGAGAAGTCCTGCAAGCGCGAGTTGGCCGTACGGGTGCGGACAACGGAAAGGAGGTGGTCACGGGCAGAGCGGAGAGACCGAGAAGGGACATACCTATGTATCTGTGAGGAGATATGAGGGGCTAGAGTTGTTCAGTGCTTTATAGGTGTGAGTTAGTGTCTTGAATTGACTCCTATAGCACACAGGAAGCCAATGTAAGGACTGGCAGAGGGGTGAGGTGTGAGAGAACCGACTAGAGAGGAAAATCAGTCTAGCAGCAGCGTTCATTACAGACTGTAGGGGTGCAGTACGGCTTTTGGGAAGTTTATAGATCTTGCACTTATAACAAACCCATGGGTTTGTAAATTTATCTTTAACACAGCAGTTTTCCTCCATATGTTCAGATCCAAGAAAATTTTTGCATATGATTGCAGCATTTTTTATTTGTTTTGGGTTTTTTTAATCGCTAAAAGAAAAAGCAATGGGAAATGTTCCCTTGGTCTTCCAGTCCCTTTGGACATAGTAAAATCTGGTTTGACCATTTGGTGTCAGTAATGCTTTGTAAGACAGATGGGGTTAAGGGTTGCATATCCCTAGACTAAAAGCTTTATTTGTTTTGCTTCATTTTTCCCCAAAACAAAGCTGGCTGGTTGCCTGCACTCCAGTTATTTCAAGCAGCAAAGCCGTTTGCAGTTGCTCTGCTTGCGTAGGTTGTAGCAAAGGTTATGAGAAAGATTTTGCTTGGTAGCATGCTTGCTCAGTCTTTAAAGGGACAAAATCATTTCAGAGCATTGATTGCAACCTATTAATATTTTTCAGGTTTATGATGAAAACATCTGTGACTAGCAGTGGACCTTCAGACACTATTCATTAAGTTTCTGAGCGCCATGGCCTTTAATGTATGCTTAATGCACGGTGGCTTTGAACAGTTCTACTGTATAGAGGTTAACGTGATCAAAAGTGTTTAAGTTTCCTTTGTTATCTGAAGCCCACTGTTGCTATGCTACAAACAAAACCAGCAATAAAGCACAATATCTCTTCACCATTAGAAAGAGGCATGAAATACATCGTTCAGTCAATTATCCCCAACTAATCGTTTTCTCCAATCAAGTCTTATGTTATCATATGCGGACACTTGTGGCTATCCATGTGCAAAAGAAATACAGGACACTGACACGGACACACACATCCCATTCCCGTAGTAACTGGACGTTGTAACGGCACCCTCAGCATCAAATAGTCAAAACCGCCGTTTAGTTAATCCTCCCCTCTCGCAATAACACAAACTTCATTCGTACGGACTCCAATCGTACGAACTGCAAGCAGGGGAATGCGCCAACCTCACGAACGGGACCTATACGGGTACTCCAACTCCCTAACGGTAAACCCACGAATCGCTGCTAACAGCCGAATCAATATATCCTCCAAGCGGCTTACGGTTCCAGCAATCAGTCGCTATTCGTGTGTAGTAAATCCCCCCAATAACGAGACCAAGCTCTGCATTGAGGGTAAAACAAGAACTCAATTTACTGTGGGCTACCCGCCCGTATTTATGCTGGTCTCCCACTTGGTGGACACTCCACTAGGGGACAAAATGGGAGACTGTAATGGCAGACAGACATATAGCATGTTAGGACACACAGGCACATAATATTCCCAGCATGCATCATGGTTTCCTCCCCTCTGCCCTGGAGATAATTGAGAAGTAATTCAATTATCTCCCAGGACAGAGGCAAATCGCCATTTTAGATGAAACATAAAAACCACATAAAAATAAATAAATACACAACTACCAACATATTCCATTCGTGCAACGTATCCCCAGATAGCCTGGATCTGAGTGCATATTCTTAGCGAATAGCGCTCAGATCCCATATGCACAGTTCAATCGCCATGGAGTCAAAGTCTTTTACAGTCTTTCGGTATGCGGTTGACTCCATGGGAAGGCTATCTGGGTTAAGTCCATTCGTGTAGTCCAAACTCCCGAACGGCCGGTGTTTGCATGCCTTTGTCGACTGAGAAGGGCGGTGTGTGGTTTTAGCGGTGTTCGGCAGAAAAAGTGTCCGTTTTTAGTTCCATAGAATCTGTGCCGAACACCGCTGGTCTTTTGCATGGTTTAAAATGGCCGCCTCGTCATACGACATACGAACGACGACCACCCTGTATTCGGTTATAATTGAGAGGTGTCTGCGGTTAACCACAACGTTCTAATTGCAATCAACAGGTTAACCAGCAGCACACTTCTCTTCTGGGTGGCCGTCCGTTCGGTAAGTTCATTCGGTAAAAAAGTCAAATAAACGAACAGGGACATACGGACAGGTAATTCTATGAAAAGAGGCAAAACAGACGAACCAGCAATCTTAGTCTATACAGATGGATCTGTCACACGGCTCCCCCCTTGTGGAACACTCCGGCAGACCCGGCTTGACCCTTTGGCGGGTCAACTTGGGGATGACCGGACTAGGAGGTGGTAGGGATGTCTGTTTGCCGGGACAATCCATCAGCATTCCCATTCTGTTTACCGGGTCGGTAGCTGATGGTGAAGTTATAGGGTTGTAAAGCTAAACTCCGCCGCAGCAGTCTACCATTGTCCCCTGAGACCCGGTTAAGCCAGACAAGTGGATTGTGGTCCGGTATAAGGGAGAACTCCTGTCCGTATAAATAGGGGCTCAACTTCTTTAATGCCCAGACCAGAGCTAAACACTCCTTTTCCACTGCCGCATAACTCACTTCCCGAGGTAGTAACTTTCTGCTGAGATATGCGACAGGGTGCTCTCCTCCATCTTCCCCGACCTGGCTCAACACAGCCCCCAGAACCATACCTGGAAGCATCTGTATTAACGAGAAAACGTTTGTTTGGGACTGGGGCAGCCAGGACAGGGGCATTCACAAGAGCCTGCTTCAGTGCCTGAAACGCTGCTTCACAAGCTGGAGACCACAGGACCTGCTTAGGTAGATTCTTTTTCGTCAGGTCAGTCAGGGACTTGGCAATAGTACTGTAATCCGGGACAAAAAGGCCGGTAGTACCCTGCTGTCCCCAGGAAGGCCAGCACCTGGGTCTTTGTGATAGGTGTGGGCCAGTTAGCCACTGGCTCTGGCTCTTGGCTGGCTCTGGTCTCTGGCTCCCACACCCTACTCTGTGACCCAGGTACTGGACTTCTGCCATGCCTAGATGGCACTTGTCTGGTTTCAAGGTCAGGCCGGTGGCCCGAATCTTGTCCAGAACCACCCCTACATGCACCAGGTGTTCTTCCCAGGACTCACTGTAGACCGCAATGTCATCCAGGTATGCACACGCAAATTCCTGGAAGCCATCGAGAAGTCTATCCACCATACGCTGGAAGGTAGCTGGAGCATTCTTCATCCCAAATGGGGATTCTTCATCCCAAATGGGGTACCTTAAACTGGTACAGGCCAAATGGGGTGACGAATGCCGACTTAGGGATAGCATCCTCGACCAGGGGGATCTGCCAATAGCCCTTACACAGGTCTATGGTGGTCAGATAGCGTCCCCTGGCAATACGGTCTAATAACTCGTCTACCCGGTGCATCGGGTAGGCGTCAGTGGTGGTCCGCTCGTTGAGCCGCCTGTAGTCCACACAGAACCGGGTGGTCCCATCTTTCTTATGCACTAGGACCACAGGCGAGGCCCAAGGGCTGTCCGAGAGTTCAATGACTCCAAGCCTAGTCATCTCCTGTATCTCCTTCCGCATTCCTTCTCGGACTGCTTCAAGGATACGATAGGGTGGCTGTCGTAAGGGATTCTGTCCGGGGGTCTCTACTTTGTGTACAGCTAGGGTAGTGTAGCCTGGTTCTTGGGAGAACGTCGCCTGCTTCTCCCACAGAAGCTGTCTTGCCTGTACCTTCTCTGTGGGGCTCAGCCGATCCCCTAGCTGTACAAGACTAGTGAGGTCAGTTTGGGGGTCCTTTTCTAATAAGTCGGGCAGGGGTAAATTCTCTGGGTCGTCGGCAGCCGGGGCACACACTGCAGCAACATCTTCTGGTCTTTCCTGATACTCCTTCAGCATATTCACATGAAAGGATCGCTGAATCCTTTCATCTGCACAGCTGGCTATAAGGTAGGTAGTATCACACACCTGAGCCAACACCTTATACGGGCCCTGCTGAGATGCTTGCATCTTGTTCGTCTTCACAGGCTTGAGCACTAAAACCTTTTGACCACCCTGGAAGACCCGCTGTCGGGCTCCCCGATGGTACCACCTCTTCTGTCTCCCCTGGGCCGCCTGGAGATTCTCCCTTACCATTAGGGACAGTTTCTCCATGCGGTCCCGGAGTTCCAGAACATATGGCACGATGGGGGTTCCTTCCTGCTCTGTCTCTCCCTCCCATTGTCCTCTAATGAGATCCAGAGGTCCGCGGACTCTCCTCGCATAGAGTAGCTCAAAGGGAGAGAACCCAGTAGATTCCTGGGGCACCTCTCTGTATGCAAATAACAGATGAGGCAGGAATCACTCCCAGTCTCTGCAAGTGTCAGTAAAGGTCCTCAACAGCTGCTTGATGGTGCCATTAAATGGCTCGCAGAGACCGTTAGTCTGTGGGTGATAAAGTGAGCTAAGCAGCGGTTTAATGCCGCACACCTTCCACAGCTTCTGGGTGAGCACAGCGGTAACTGAGTTCCCTGGTCAGAGAGAATCTCCTGAGGAAACCTGACCCTAGTAAAAATCTTAACCAGGGCATCAGCCACTGTCTCTGCCTCTATATTAGACAGCGCTACTGCCTCTGGATAACGCGTGGCATAGTCCACCACTGTGAGAATATACTTCTTCCCGGATGGACTAGCCCTGGCCAGTGGACCCACAATGTCAACGGCTATGTGGGAAAAGGGATCCCCAATGATAGGCATAGATATAAGCCTACCTTTTGGGTGATCCCCCCGTTTACCTACTCGTTGACATGTGTCACAAGTACTACAATATACCCGCACATCTCGGTTGAAATTAGGCCAAAATAAATTTTGAGTGATCCTATGAGCTGTGCGGCGGGAGCCTAGATGTCCGGCTAATGGCACATCATGCCCATTCCGCAGAATCTCCTGCCGGTATTTCGCAGGCACCACCAGCTGCCGGTTCTGCGCAGGGGTATTCTGTTTCTGGGATGGTTTAGGGATCCTGTACAGCCTATCCCCCACCCACCCGTAACACTCCCCATCTACTCCCTCTTCCCCAGCATCTGCCCTAGCCCTATACTTCTCCAGGGTCGGGTCCTCCCGGGTTTCCCTCCCATACATCTCTGGGGTATCCCAGCCTAAGGGGGCCTGATCTAAAGTGCAAGTCGGGGTAGAGAGTCTTACCTAGGTCTCAGCAGCAGGTGGGCCGGTCTCGGCAGCACAGGTCTGTGCACGGGTCGTTACAGCGTTAACCTCGGCAGGACCCATGGGAGCGTAGGCAGAAACAAGGGGGGCCAAATCATTTCCAAGGATGACGTCCGCTGGTAAATCCCTCATGATCCCCACATTCACATGTCTAGCGCCCAATCCCCAATCCAAATGTACCCGGGCAACGGGTAGGCGAAACACAGCGCCTCCGGCTACTCTCACCGGCACAGTGTCTCCAGTGTGTTGGTTCTCGGACACCAAGTGCTTTTGGAGCAATGTCATGGTTGCACCGGTATCCCGCAGACTGCTGACCTACTTCCCGTTTACTTTGACAAGTTGCCGGTGTTGTTGTCGATTATCACGGTGGGCAGCTTGGACAGAGTCTGCCTCGTGCAGAACGCCCCAACATTCCTCCTCCTCTACGCAGTGGGCAGCAGGCAGAGGGGTTAGTTGGTTTCCGCTGGTTGGTCTCCTCCAAGACTGGGCCTGGTTAGCATTATTCAACGGGCACTCTGGTCGTTTGTGCCCTAGCTGCTTGCACCCAAAACATCGGATGGGTTGCGAGTAGTCCCATGAGTTAAACCAGGGCGGCTGACGGGCGGTGCATCGGTGGTTGGTAGACGGTAGCTGCTGGGGGTGCTGCTGGTCAGTACTCCACTCTGGCAGGAGTCTTACCAATTGCACTGTCCAGTTTATGGGCATCTGTGTACTCGTTTGCCAGGCGAGCGGCTTCATGCAGAGTAGAGGGTTTACGGTCCCTTACCCACTCTCTGACGCCTGGGGATAATTTCTCAAAACAATGCTCCAGCAGGAACATCTGCAGCACCTCTTCCCCGGATATGGCTTGACACCCCGCCATCCAGTGGGCAGCTGTGCGGTGTACTTTACATGCCCATTCAACGTAGGAATCCCCAGCTAATTTGGCGGTGTCTCTAAACCGCCTCCGGTGTAACGGCATACCTGGAGAGCAAAGCTTCTTTTACAGCCCCATAATCCCCGATCTCCTCATCAGGAATGGCCCGAAAAGTGTCACTGGCCTGGACGGATAACTTCCCGGACAATATAGTAACCCAGTCTTCTGGGGGTACCTTGTGTAGAGCACATTGCTGCTCAAAATCAGCAAGGTACCCATCAATCTCTCCTTCTGTTTCAATGAAGGATTTAAATGCTGTAAACTGTACCTTCTTTTTCTCCACCGGGTTTGCTGGAACTGGGGCTGCTGCAGCACCGCTTTGGCGGAGCAGGTTGGCCTCCACAGCTGCTATGACCCGGTCAATGATCTCTGGAGTCGGGTTGGGACCATAATGGGCCAGTCTGATTCTTACCGCCCGGTCAAAGCTTGCCTCTTCAGGGGCTCTGTCAGCTGCGCTGGGCCCATTGGTTCCTTCAGCCCCTGGTACTCCATCCATTTCGTTTAATATTTAAATAATCTCCCTTTTCCTGAGATTACTGGCTTGTCTGCCTCTTTGTTCCAGTAAGTCTTTAAGGGTAGCTCTTTTCAACCTTTCATACGGTATTTCCATTAATCCTGGATGTAGTTGTCTCTCTGGGCGATGAGGGTCATCCCGTCGCTTTCCACCAATTGTAACGGCACCCTCAGCATCAAATAGTCAAAAACGCCGTTTAGTTAGTCCTCCCCTCTCGCAATAACACAGACTTCATTTGTATGGACTCCAATCGTACGAACTGCAAGCAGGGGAGTGAGCAGGGGAATATGCCAACCTCCCGAACAGGACCTGTACGGGTACTCCAACTCCCGAACGGTAAACCCACGAATCGCTGCTAACAGCCGAATCAATATATCCTCCAAGCGGCTTACGGTTCCAGCAATCAGTCGCTATTTGTGTGTAGTAAATCCCCCCAATAACAAGACCAAGCTCCACATTGAGGGTAAAACAAGAACTGGGTTTACTGTGGCCTACCCGCCTGTATTTATGCAGGTCTTCCACTTGGTGGACACTCCCCTAAGGGACCAAATGGGAGACTGGAATGGCAGACAGACATATAGCATGTTAGGACATGGATCTGTCACAGACGTCAACTGAGGTTTATTGTTCCACACTTGTCTTTTTATGCACAGACCCCCAGCATGGGGTCTCCATAGAAAACAACACAAACTCCTCCCAGATATCTCTGTGTCTGGGAGATAATCGAGTCCAAGGAAAGCTAACTCAATTATCTCTCAGTTACAGGAAGTAACACAAAATATTACAAATCACCCCAAAAACATAGTAAAATATTACAGGAACCCCACAAGTCTGATATCCCCGAATAGCCCTGGTCTGAGCGCCCAACATATCCAAAAAGCGCTCAGACCTGTGTGGTAAAACAAAATCGCCATTCGGGTAAATTTTTGACTGGTCAGCCATGAGGTGATGCCCCAAAAGATTTCCAGAGAATTCAGGGCAGCTGCCAGTCTCCATTCGGGGGTTCCTGTACTAACACTGATGAACACTCCCCCTGGCTCTTATGTAGCGAATGCTCCCCCAGTCGGTAGTTCCTAGTGATTCGTGTAGCTGGTCGAGAAAGTGTACAGGGCAGCGGTACCAGCTTTGCCAGTGTTCACAAGGTGTTATAGCGGAAATTGGTTCCACACACTTGATAACCAAGTACCGCCTCTGTTCGGGAGACAAAATGGCTTCCATGCACTGGACCACGTGCGTTCGGTTATACGAATGGCAGTCACCCACAGAAAGCACTCGATTTAATCTCTTAATTGCGGTTAACAGTCATGGGTGTTCGGTGTTCTGAGCCAATAAAGAGGGGGACCATACAAGTTCTGTTCGGTCCACGAACAGGGGATATGTACCAGTTCGTGGAAAATTAAACATAGGTTCAGGAAACCTTAACGAATGCTACCAGAACTGCCACGTTATATTTATTAAATGTATTCAGCTATTTAGTTACTAGGTGCGGTCTCACCTGAGAATGGAAACGTACTTATTCAAAAGATCAGGTCCACGATGGCCCACATCTCGGAAACTATTTCTCAAATAAGCAGAATTTCAATCTCAATACACGTCCATCTCAATAACCCTGGTCACAAGAAATGTGTATGTGTGGGAGGAGGGTGTGGTTTGGCAGGTCCTAAATATATTTACCGGGTATGTTGTATGTTCAATGTGTTTTGTCCTATCAGACCTATTTATCTTTACACATTTTGTACCATTGCAGCACAGGTAAGTACAATAATAAAATAGGTTGGACTGATTTGAGTCTTAGTCCAGCACAGGTATCAGTCCCGGTAATAGCAACGCAACACTCTGCTTCTACTTTTGTATTGTTTATCTGGATGAATTCTGAAATAAAAATTCTGAGGTTTCTTTGCCATAACAAATTGACAATAAAACATAGTAAACTTTTTCCTGGTTCGTTAGCCAACTTTACATCGTAGACCCTCCTAAGATATGTATTGGAGCAATAGTTAAATTTAACAGTCACCTGTAGTAGCCGAACTTGTGTCGTAGCCTTGGGCTACTGGATTTTGCCTGCTAGCTGTTCATCTCTTGTTTAAGTTTGAAAGCCTGACATCCTCACCTTGAGGGGTAATGTTAAACAATTCATACATACCTCTTTAAAAATCTGTAACCAATATCACATAGAAACTTGTGTTTTTGAAATAGGTTTTTGTCTTCATAGATTGGAAAGAATGGAACAAAAATGGTAAACCAAGATACTAATATACCCTGTAACACTACTATTAAATGTTAGTATAAGAAAGCTAATAAGAAAAGTATATATTTATTTTCCACTTTTTTTTTTTTATTGACGCAAAAAAGAAGTAGGAGTTAGAATGCACAAATAAATCACAGTTACATCCCAAACGAGAGTATAAAACTCTAGAAGTCTCTTTTATTATTTTTATTATGATTAAAACAAAAAAGAAAAGGAATGCTATAACTAAGAATAACAGCTAACTAGAGCATGAGCTTTCCCCTTACGTTAAGTTTGCCAGTCCAAGAGGGAATGAAGATGGATGCTATGTGGCCTCCATATAGGACCCATGCCACCATTTTCTTTGGGTGTCAGAATAACATGTCTAAGGTCATCAAGGCTTTTCGGTAAGTCACGGTTAGTGAAGGCAGCTTCAACATGGATGCTGTCCAGGAGGTGGGAGGGTCTGGAAGGGAGGGTCTGCCGGAGATTGGCAGGGATGTGTCAGCTGACCGGAGTTCGCCACGAACCGTTCGCGGCAAGTTCGAGAACGGTTCGCGACATCACTAGTCACGGGAAATTGGAGTGAAGCTGTTAATTTTGTCAACTATAGGTATGGTGGGTAAGAGGTACTACTGGTGCAAGTGAGTGTATCACAAAGCACACCATAGGGACCGAATTCAGAGATTTCAACTAGAACCTGGCATGAAAAGCATGTATAGTAACATAATAAATTAAGTAGGTTGCATTTATAAGTACATGTAGAGGGAAGTGCTATTCATTAACCCAGGGACGTTTTAGCCGCGAGGCAAGCAAGGCATTTGCCTTGGGCGACATTTTCCGGGGGGCGGCAAAAAAGCCGCCCCAAAATGCCCACGGCTAACTGACAAGCCAGGCGGGCGGGCAGCGCTGGCGAGGGAGCACTTTCCCCTGAGCGCTCTGCTCAGCTCTCTCGCATGCCACAGAGTGATGCTGGTCACCTGCATCACTCTGCGGTGCGTGAGGGAGCTGAGCAGAGCGCTCAGGGGAAAGTGCTCCCTCACCAGCGCCGCCCGACCAGCAGCCCAGCAGCCACTGGACCCCCATGGAAAAGGAGAAACCCCCCAGCATTCACTCCTTACAAGGTAAGGAGGCTGGGGGGGTTAAATAAAAAAACCGTTTTGGGCAGCACAAAACCAGGATATACCACTGCATTAACTCTTGAGCACTGGGAGGGTGTATTGGCACATTTTGTACCGTTGCAGCACAGGTAAGTGAAGAACAATAATAAAATAGGTTGGACTGATTTGAGTCTCAGTCCAGCACAGTGCAAACAACCGGGTATCAGTCCCGGTAACAGCAACGCATCTTGGGGATAATGGCATAATGTTGGCAACGTCCCAGGAGCAACCCAGCCCGTTTCCAGGATCTGTGGACGTGGTGAGGCCCAGTTTCTGGAGGAATGTTGCAGAGTCTTCCATGGAGGCGAGTTGATAGGTGCGAACATCTTTAGTGGCTTGCAGAGTATTTGAGGGACCCCACTAATAGGCAACTCCCGATGAGCGTAAGGTTTGAGTGACCTTCTGAAGGGACCTTCTCCAGGTTAGTGTGGATCTGCACAAGTCCTGTAGGAAGTGGAGTTGCAAAATTTGAAACAATAAGGAGTTTTGCTTTTCAACACCTCTTGGACTGCCACCTTGTCTCAGAGCAATAGGAAGAGCACCAGCACATCATGGGTGGCCCCAGCAGGAGCCCTATTACACTTTGTAAGCCTAAAAAAAAGCAATCCACTTATATACCTTTGGCAGAGCATTAAGGCAGCAGGGAGGCCAGCAGGCGATGTAAGAAGTGCGGGAGTTCAAGGTCGTCGACCGTTTCAGAAATATCCCTAATTTTGAGGTTATTGCATTTCCGTGTGTCTTCTAGGGTGTCCAGTCTGACATGCACAGCTCTATGGGCTGCCTGTTGGTGGGTCATGTAGAACAGTGTTTCCCAACCCAGTCCTCAAGGCACACCTACCAGTCCAGGATTTAGGGATTACCCAGTTGTGTCTAAGGTGTTTTTTTTCTTCTTTGTAAAAACACCTTAGACACACCCTGTAATGATGTAGAAGACATTTTCTTCAGTTGCCCGCATTTTGACTGCAATCACAGTGATGTCATCTCAAATAATATCAAGGTCAGCATTAAAGAAGGCACAAATATTATTCATGAGGGCCCTTATGTCCAATTTTGTGGCTAGGGCTGTTAAAGGACCACTCTAGGCACCCAGACCACTTCAGCTTAGTGGTCTGGGTGCCAGGTCCTTCTAGGGTTAACCCATTTTTTATAAACATAGCAGTTTCAGAGAAACTGCTATGTTTATCAATGGGTTAAGCCTTCCTCCAAATCCTCTAGTGGCTGTCTCATTGACAGCTGCTAGAGGCGCTTGCATGCTTCTCACTGTGAAAATCACAGTGAGAGCACGCAAGCGTCCATAGGAAAGCATTATGAATGCTTTCCTATGCGACCGGCTGAATGCGCGCGCAGATCTTGCCGCGCGTGCGCATTCAACCGACGGGGCGGAGAGGAGGAGGAGAGCTCCCCGCCTGGCGCTGGAAAAAGGTACGTTTTTACCCCTTTCCCCCTTCCAAAGCCGGGCGGGAGGGGGACCCTGAGGGTGGGTACACCCTCAGGGCACTATAGTGCCAGGAAAACGAGTATGTTTTCCTGGCACTATAGTGGTCCTTTAAATCTTCTGTCAGCGGTGTAGCTATAAGACCTACTGTGTGAGCGATATCATGGTCATCCAGTACTTCATCTTCAGAGGAGGAATAAGGCAAGTTGGGCGCCGTCGCCATTTTCGGTCTAAGCCGCAGTTGCTGGAGATCGCGAATAGGTTTTAGCTTTTTTGTTTTCTTCCCCATACTGTGTGGAGGTATAGGACTCAGTTTCAGCCGAAATCGGTTAGTTAAGCACCGAAAGGCTTTTAACTGCAAGATATACTGCCATGCATTTGCTTCCTTCGGTTTCCAAGCCACGCCTCAAGAAGAAAAGGTATTTATAAGACAAAACCTTTATAAATGTACATCCTACTAAATTTATATATTAAGCTAAGTTAAGTGGTAGAGATTTAAAGAAAATACATCTCTATGTTTATGTTTCTGGTATTTATAACATACTGGGAAATATCACAGGAACATTGACACTAGATTCAATTCCATTTCAGTACTTAATATTTGTTTTGAAAAAAAAACAAAAACACATTCTTAAATTTACATTACTATAGGAATCAGTTGGATGTACTTGTTTGAAGCAAGAAGTCCATTGGGCACATGTTGAGAAACACACTCCTACATCACATACATTAGCTTTATTGTCAAGGAATTGGAAGTAAAACAGATGTTTTCAACTTTCTAAAACGGCTTAATAATTTGTATTCATTAAATTAAAAGACTACCAGGCACTGAAAGAATAACAAACTATAAGAAAAGAAACGCTAATGTAACTAGGTCAGTACAGCCAGCAAAAAGCTTATTTAAAGGAACACTATAGTGGCAGGAATACAAACCTGTATTCCTGACACTATAGTCCTGAAGTGACAGTTTAGGTGTCCAGCCCTGCTTCAACCTCAGTAAAAAAGTGATTTGATTATCTCAGCCAACCAAATGCTCTCCCCTAGGAATGCATCTGGAGGCTATTGTTCTTACGCTGCAAAATGTAAATGTACTGGAGAATACAGTGTCCCTTTTAGCTGGAATATTTCTTGTCACTACAGTGTCACTTTAAGAAGAAATTATGCTAATATTTTCAAAATGGTCATTGAAATGACTATTCAAACCCTAAAAAACAATGCATACCCTGTTAAACGTACATGTTAGGCTTGCAGTCTTAACATCATTATTACATAAATTCATCATCTGAATGGGTACTTTCACATTCTGACATTAAAGAGAACCCCAAAGTAGGAAAGTCATCAGCTTGCCCAGACTACATCCTACTAAATAATTAATGAATACTATGTAGACATGTGAAGTTTTAGCAGTCATGAGAATAATGTGTTCTAGCCAGAAGCAGCCTATTTATTTTCTGTCTAATTGTGCTTCGTTGGAATTCAGGGAAATAGATCACCACGACTGTGAAAAAAATATTCCTACGATGCAATACTGGATTAGACAGAGCCCTAGAGTATGTTTTTAAATATCTCGTGCTGTGTTCAGAGTTGTTAAACGCTTCCAGATAGCCAATTTACTGGAACGAGATGGAGAGGACAGACAGGATAACATTGTTAAAGATAATTACTTTGGATTTTACAAGACACGTTTGAAGACATAGATGGTAGAGATTTTTTATTGAGCCTGTACCATGTAGAGGTAGTTAACATGCCAGTGGTATATACAAGGTTACCTTCTCGTCTATTAATCAGTGACATAGTCTAGCTGTCTAAGGTTTAATGTGACCTCAAATCAATAAAAGTCTGATTGCAGGTAAACACTTTAAATAGATTTAAAACATAAAATGGTTCAGTGGTTTAAGGAGCCCCCGGAATGATAAAACATATCTTTAGAAATATCTAGTTTACTGTTGTGAAACATTTCTTTATTTCTTGTTCTTACGTGTATCTGTTATACTCAGCCATGAGCGATACATCTCGTCTTCCCCTCGGTGCCTAAATTGTATGGTTATTAACTGTCCCATTTGCAGAAGCAAGATTGAAGCGTTTTCTGCAAAAATATACGTTGATTTATGTCTGAGCTGCATGAAGTCAATCAGAAATTTTCTACTACACAGTATTACTATAGACACAATTCCATCAAGTTCAGCCTTTACGAGAATCCAGGACATAAGCGGCAGTTATATAGCCCAAAGACACCCGAGGGTGCACCACCCACTGAACCTAACAATACCATCCCAGGGCTCGTCGGGACCAGGAAAACATAGACCCAAATGAGGCCTGAACCCGGGGGGAGATGGCCGCTCTCCTTGGCGCAAGAGCCCTCAAGCGAATTTACCTCAGCCTACCCCCCCCCCCACAGGACCCCAGTGGACATACCGACCAGACAGGAAAGCAGGCACGCTAGCTACACGACACGCTGAAGCACCAGGCCCACGGGCACAGCCAAAATGGCCGCTCGGCACAAACCTAGAGAACGGAACAGCCGCACCCAGCCACCCTTGTCCCCGCTGGAGATTTTCAACTGGCTCTGCGCAAGCTTCAGGGATGCCCTGCAAAGCCGAGGAGCAATCCACTGCCAAGCGAATACCATGGTGGCCTTGTGGATAAGACCGGCAATGAGACGCAGCCACTACACGTAAGTACCACGAGCCTCCCGGGAGGCCGTCCAGCAACGCAGACACCAGCAGGCCTCAAGGCGGGAAATGGCACCATAACTGTGGGGTGCACGCTACAACTCGCAAGCAAACAACACCAGGATCCTCACCGACCAAAACCCCAGCATCCAACGCAGCAAGCTTCAACTCTTCCCAGCCAACGCTGCAATGCATGTGGCAGAGCAGATACACACCCCGCAAAGCAACACCCGAGCAGACCTCCAAAGCAGAGACATTCAGCTCAGGGGCTACAACGGAACGACAAGCAGCAACAGCACCCGGGACTTACCAGCGTTGGGTATAGGCTGAACCACCAGCCACACCGCCTCACAAGGATATCTTTAGCCAGGACTGTCCCGAACTCTCACATCAACTACACATCCAGACTCAGATATCTAATGCATATCCCACGAAGTTTAGGCTCCCATGCCAGTACCTGTTATAATTATGTTAATTGCGATGCAACCTGTTCCAAGTGGTTTAATACAAAGTAAACCTTAGACTCAGCAGTTCAATTTTGTGGTTAAAACGAACAGCATTGTTACTCTACGTTCAGATAGCACAGCAATGTTACCCTATGTAATAGGCAAGATTCAGCAATGTTAACCATTATTCCATGCCTCCTAGTCTATATACATGCAGCACAACTTACTTATACATTATATATTAAGCAGCTAATGCCACACTACAAACATGATTCACAATAAATGAATATGCCTAATCTACTAGACATAGCGACAACCCATAACATATAAAATGAAGCAGACACTCAGGAGAGTATATATCAGTGTTAATGGTCATTGTAATTGAGTGTGTATCCGCTGATATATTCTTCCTTTCTGTAATGATCTCACATTGCTTCAATAAAACAAAGAATGACAAAAAAAAAAAAAAAAGGTTCAGCCTTTACACATCTCTATTGTTTCTGTTAAAGAAACTTCTACATTTTGTCTAAAAGATAAAAAATAGAAAAAAAAAAATCACCTTGACTCCAAAATGGCAGGTATTTCCTCCTTGTAGCTGTTGCCCTACATATTAACTATTATATCCTTGAATTAGTTATTTTTCCAATGAAGCTTCCAGACTTAAAAAAAAAAAAAAATGCAGAATATGACAGCCTTCATTATACTTTTTTTTTTTTTTTTTTTTAAACCCTTTCAATAAGTGCTCAAAACAAAATGAAAGCCCCTTTGCATTGTGCATTAACCCCTTAAGGACGGAGTTAATTGTATCATTCCTGCCCAAAACAAAAAAAACCTAGTATTTAAGCTATATGTTTGTTTAACTAAAATGTTTCTCTTTCAAATAAGTTATTATTTATATATCATTTTGTTCTGGAGAAACAGGGCTTTAAATTCATATCAAATCTTTATATATGAGAAATAATGTAATACGAATAAAATAAAAATGAAAAAAATTTGAGAAATTAATGTCATGATACGGTTAGCTTTTACTACAATAAAACACACATTACTGTCCAGTTGGAGCTGACAGAAGCCCCGCGACCTGAAGCCTCAGCCACCCACACAAGCACTCTTTTGTTTCTGTTGTTCCTTTCTCTTTTCTTATATAATTTAAAGTTAATATCTCTCAGTACGTACAGCACTCATCTCAATGACGCAAAGCGTTACCTACCCAACGGTAGAATCACCCAAGCCTACACTGGCTTTGTTTTACAAGTTAGCTCTGGGGTATGCAACATCCCCCAGCCCACCCCCAATGCCATTGCGGGATTGAGGAAAACCTGCACAGGAGTGAGCAGGCGACACAACAAGTGTACCCCCTACTGACAGGTACCACATAGTCTTTACCTGAAGTGGACCACCGCTCACGCTTTCTTAAATCCCTAGCCTGTACATAGTAGACCACAACCACACTAGCATTACACTCAAACTTGCTGAGACTATAGAACCAACTAATCAACCCCTAGACATGACCTAACATAGTCCCTGAAATTCATGAGTATCAGCCACTACACCCCTTGACATAGACAGCCCTAAACTAAACATGGTCATCCTTGGAGGCGGTACCTTCAACTCGGCTTGTCTAATACTACTGAATGCTCCCGTCCAACCATGTCTAGCCCATTTCAACACTAAAGCGCATAGTTCTAGACAGATCCCCTATGACTGCCTAAGCCACTCCATAAAACTGCAAACTTTCTATAAGTCATCTATGCTTTGCGCCCTATTGATTAGCTGCTTATGTGCTCTTATGTTACATGGCATTACGGATATGTTATGACTTCACATTGTTCACAGCACTGAAAAGAAAAAAGAATTAAAAAAAAAAAAACACACATATTTGTATGCTGCGAGGTTCCCAGAGTACAACGATGCCCCCCCATGTACAGGTTTTATGGTGTTTTAGGAAGTTACGAGATCTAATATAAGGTTTGCCTATTGCAGTTTTTAAACATTAATATTTGCCAGATTGGTTTGCTGAGTTGTCTACCATTTGCAAAAGTAGACAACCCAGGTTACTCAAAATGCATTATGTCCAGTCTTTTTTAGTAACCACTTAGTCGCAAACCCTGGCCAAAGTTGATGTTCATATTAGTATTTTTGCATTTTTGTTCCACACAAAAACTGCCTTTCCACTGATGGTATCATTAGCATTATAGGGTTTACTGCTCTAAAACACTCATAAAAATAGATTGACAGGATTCCATTTGTGAGTAAGCTAATCTATGTTCGGGGAAGTTTTCCTGAGAAATAATTACAATTCAGCAATCTTACTTATGTTATAATGTTTCTTAAAAATAAACAGAGCGCCTTTTCAATTTGGATTTTGGAACAAATTCTATGGCTCTGTCAAGTCATTTTATCTAGATCTGTTGCTTATTGTTGCTTTTGCTATTAATGTTCTCTTTGTATTGGACGAGTATCCTTTGAAGTTGTGTTTAACCAATTCTATGAAGACTGAAGCCTGGAAGACATGGAAGACTTGAAAAGTCCTCCCACGTACATGCTTCAAATAGAAGAGTATCTTTCTGCAAAACACAACTGAATATTTTCTTTCAACTAATTGTATGCACTTTGTTCTTATCTAAGAGAGACAGCCTTTGACTGCTTGTCAGTGTCTATTTGCAGACGGTTTCAAAGTTGCTTACACAGTTTGGCAATGTGTACAGTATACAGAACATGTGGCAGACAAAGAATGATGTTTACAGAGACTTTAGATCACAAAACTGTACGCTGCCAATGGGAAACTTAATCTCTTCCATCATAAATTGCACAGCATTCTAATTTAGAACACATATATACCACCTCAATTGTCCATGATATGTTTTCAACTATCTCAACACCAGAGAAAAGTCTTCAAAAAGGGTAGCTAAGCATATCATAAAATGCCACTATTCTAACAAGGTATGTCCATGTGAGTGTGATTTCCCACAGTTCTAAGGAAAGGCAAACCTCAAAGTGTGGCTAACAGGTCTGTCCCAAAATTAGGAAAAGTCGGCCTGGCAAGCAGGAATTTTGATATTCTGCTACACAAGTTATTGGCAAGTCCCCACTACAACCATTTTCCATTTCATCCAAACATCACACCTGCAAGTGTTAGTAGGTATACACATATTTTGCCCGAAAAAGCAAATCTTGATTAGACAATTGACCTATGGCAATTGTACCACTGGTGCAAATTTTGTTTTGTTTCATTTTAGACCCAGGCCGACTAGTGGACCAGAGGCTATTCTCCTTTCTGCATCATCAAAATGACTGATACCGGCAGACAATCAAGGATTTTGCTTTTGCTATAGACTTACTCTATAAAAGAGAAGAACAGTTTAACTCCTGAGTGAGCACCTACAAAATGGATTTTGCTTTCAAAGTGGATTAACTAGTTGTGCTGTAACGAGAAGCATATCCCATCTCCTGCTTAGTCTCTTTGTAGACCTTTGCAGGTTAAGGCGCACAGACAGCCAGCAGCACCACCCAAGCCAAAATTAGGAATTTTGTTGGAGAAAGCCTTAAATAGTAAAGTTATTGATACTAAAGTTAATCAATTTCTGTATCGAGAATTCCCAAAAATCACGGCTTTTTACTTTCTCCCGAAAGTACACAAATCTAAGGACCACCCACCGGGTAGACCAATTTTCTGCGGTATCGATTTTCTTATGTCAAGATTATCACAGTTTATAGATCATTTTTTGCAGAAGTATGCACAATCAGCCAAAACCTATCTTAAGGACACTAAACATTTACTGCAAGAATTAGATTCCATTGAATGGCATAAGGACTACATCTGGGCAACACTGGATGTGAGTTCCTTATATACAGTTATAGACCACAATTTAGGTCTTAAAGCTGTGAAGAAAAATCTTGATAGAGACGCAACTTTATATCCGGGATTTATCTCGTTCCTATTTGAATCTATCCAGTTTATGTACACCCACAACTTTTTTCTGTTTAAAGAAGAATTTTTCCTACAGGTCAAGGGCTCAGCAATGGGCACCAGGTTTTCCCCTAGTTATGCAAATATATTTATGGATTGTTGGGAGCATACATCCATCTGGGATAACAATCCATATGGGGCAAACCTGGTGCTTTGGCGTTGTTATATTGACGACATCCTTGTCATTTGGAAAGGATCTGATAAACAACTACAAGATTTTTTCAATCAATGTTTTTACCTAGTGTTTGCTCCTGTTTTTAGGTCTATTTATATTGATTTTTAGATTTAACCACTTTTTTTGTGGATTCAGAAATAAAGATCAAAACATTTTTCAAACCAACAAACATGAACAGCTTCATCGAGTATAGCAGTGGACATCATCCTAGATGGCTCTCTGGAGTTCTGAAGAGCCAACACACTAGACTCAGACGCAACTATTCAGATCAAGAAATTTACTTTGAACAAGCAGGGATTTTAACCAAGAAATTCCGGGGAAAAGGATATAAAATAGAGCCCCTACAGACAGAAATTAAAAAAAATAGGGGATATAAATAGAGGAGATCTCTTCGAACCCTAACAGACAATTTGAGTACTCTTTCAACACTCAGTATAACGAAGGCTTTCTCCATCAATCGCACTCTGAAGAAACATTTGCCTATTCTCAAACATGATGAATATCTGGGACGAGATACCATATGTTCCTAAGGTCATAAAAGGAAAGGAAGACATTTTGGACCTACTTAACACCTAGTCTTTTCAGGGATAAGAACACTAATAAGAAAACATTAACGAGGAAGGGATTTTACACTTGTGGGCACTGCAAGGCGTGATGCTTTCTACCATCACATACCCACTCCTTCTCTAGCAGTACTACTGGAGATAAATTCAAGATTCAGGGGGGAGCTACCAGTTCTTCTACACATGTTGTGTACCTCCTCACATGTGGATGTGCTGCACAGTATGTGGGAAGAACAGGTAGAAAGGCCAAAACTCGCTTTCTGGAGCATTTTAACAATATTAGAAGGGAGATTAAGAATCATTCTGTCCCTGTACATTGTAACAACTGTCCCTCCCTTAATGTGGAGAACTTTTCCTGGGTCATAATTGAACAGGTCACTTTGGACGTGAGAGGCTTTACACCAAGCGCTTTTTTCGGGTTGGAGTGGAATGCAGACTTGGGACTAATTGGAACGCACGCCAGAATCAGCAACACCAACACCGATCTCGGCAGATCACCTCCTCTCAGCCGGCCAGAGGAAGGACTCCATTCAACCAACGTGTTTCCTTATTCAGCAGCCTCAATTTCCCCAGATATGCCCGTTTGATTTGAAATTCTGTGAGTGTTTTTAATCTTTAAGAATTAAACCGATTGTTTTACAGAGAGCACTATGGCTTTATTTATTTTTCAGAATACATTGAAGATCCAGGCACTTTAGATCTGTTACTGTGATCTATAGGTGATATATATTCATACACATATATATTTTCTTGCACAGCAGTTCCAGTAAGAATTATCCTTTGAGAACAAGAAATAGACTGCATACTCTGTATTACAGAGCATATTATCGATCAGCTTTAGATGATTCGTAACTTATGTTACTTTATAACATAGGTGTTTATCCAGACAGTTGAGACATTGTTGCTATATAGACATTTCAAAGACTGCTTTTTTCTACATACTTTTTTTATGGACTGTGTTCTTATTGCTTATTTATTTAGATGATGTTTATATTTTGATCATATTTGGATGCAATATTTTTAGAGCATCCCATTTTTACCTATATATTTCTATTTTCAACTCACCACTTAGTTGATGTGCCCCACTTGCTTTTAGCTTAAGGCAGCTTTTTCTAAGCTATACCTCTTGAAGGTTTCTACAAATTATGTGAACACTTATTTAAAAGTCACAGTGATTTCCATTGGACATAATAGTCACCATTTCATTGTTATCTGCTTCTCCCACAATACATCTCCTGGTACGTTTGGGATTTAACCAATTCTGCTTTTCACTTATTTCATTTATAGCTATTATGGGAGTTTAGCTATACCAGTTGAGATATTTTGTGGATTTGCACGCCTCCTCATCCTACCTATTGCACAGGGTGTATCCCTAACTTCTGGCTTCTATTCTGGTACCATTATTTCCACTCCATAAGGTCAGTTTTTTCTGTCCACTTATTTGTATAATATACTATGCCTGCCATGGTATGCCATTTGTTCATGTTTTTTTCATATCAATAATGAGGAACTTTTTTCATATTTTCTATATACTTCATTAAATTTTTTCATTAAGGGTTCAACACTGTGTGCGGACTATTGTACTTATATTTTCAGATATTTTCTGTGTTTGGGAAAAGTCCAGCACCAGGATTTAAACCCCATTAACCATATCATTTCATGATTCCTATCTATCACTAAGAATCTACCTGATACCAACGATACTACAAAACTTGGTGTTGTGGCATTGCTTGTGGCCTAAAGTTCCCACATATGTTTAGCGACCACAGGACTTTCTTATATGGAATCTCTTAAGACAGCAGGAATCCAAGGGCTCCAATGGGGCTTCGCAGAAGGCGTTAAAGGACACAAATTAAAAACCCAAAGAGGAACCAATTTCCTGATGGTAGAAAGGAGTCTTGACACGGCAATGGATATCAGAGGATCTGAGTCACAGTTCTGATCAGGTCAGACAAGAGACTTATGCCGGGGTTGACTTGAGGTTCTTTGTTTGAGTGTTTAGACATGGTTAAACAAGAAAAACAATATAAGTAACAGGATTTATAGTAAAGAGGAAAGGGAGTAGGTAGAACCTATGAACGGAGTTACAAGTAAGTATATTAAAGGATAACATAACAAGAGTTTAGGCAATAAGTCCCAGACAGGATTTTAAAGTAACAGGAAAACCTATAAGAGAAATTATAGGTTGGAGGAAGATGAACCTATAAGTGGAATTAGAGGTTAGAGTTAGAATAAGAACCTATAAGCAGAATTATAGGTTAGAGTTAATAGAAGGAACATAAAGGATAAAGTAATACAGGTTAAGTTAGCAATTGAGGTGATCAGCCTCTTTGGTTTGAAATCAGAACTGCAGGTTAAGATAGTTATAAATAGGGTCTTTCAGGATACTTAGGTTGCACTGCTGCTGCCCATTCCATGTGTTCCCTATTAAGGGTTAATAAGCATGTAGGGATGTATATAAAAAATACCCCTTTCTGTCTCAGAGATATTTTTGTCAGAAGCTCAAGAAAGCAAGGCGAATGGTTAGAGTTACGACCCACTTAAGAGGTCTGACTTGACGTGGCAGGTGGGCATACCCTCTCACGGCCATTGGAGGTAACTAAAAACCTACATTTGTTTAAAAATACATAGGGATGTGGAAAGAACGCGGGTTAATTTTTTTTCTTTGGTCTTTCAGGATACTTGCAAACAATAGGAAAGTCTGTAATATTCAGGAATGTTGTACTGTTTTAGGTAGGAGAACCATAGGTAGTAACAATGGTATCAAAGTCTAGAATAAAATGAAGCAGGTTGGTTGGTTGGAATAAACCAGGATTGTAGAGTAGATCAGGATGGTTCAAAGTAAGTATGAGTAGAGCAGGTTTTCTTCAGTGAGAGCCAGGAGCAGAAGACTTGTCAGGTTAACTACAATAACTTCTCTCAATGTAAAGACTCTTTTAGTTGGGTGTGGCCTTTTATAGCACATTCTGAAGATCGGTTTAGGATCGGTTTAGGATCCTGACACAAAGTCTCTAAATGAGAAAAAACTTAAAGCAGAAATAGAACTTTCAGAGATGCCAGTCATAGGTCTTGGGTGAATCCTAAATGCAGGTATTTTAGGATATAAGGAATCAAGGTTGACAGAGGGTCTTCCTTAACACCAAAACCAAGAGTAGAATTATTTTCATATACTGGAGTATACTGTACAGGAGGAATTCTTCTTAGCTGTAATGAATGTGTCAAAGAGGTCTGTACTCAGCCCTTTTAGAACTCAGGATCTGGTGTTCAGATATCAAGCTGTGAGACTGAACCTGTGCAGAGTGTGAAGAAGGACAAGGTTGTGTTCCAGAAACTTATCTTACACTGGAACCTGTCAAAAATCATTATTTGCATAGATTAAGAGAATCAAAACCAAATCCTCTGAGGCCAAAATTAAAGAACAACAAGTATTCTTGATCTGTCCAATAAGTAAGGTTTGTGGAATCAGAACAATTGGGGAAAAATGAATGCCAGATGAAAATCCCATAGCATCGCTAGTGCCTCGGAAAAAATAAAAAAAATATTGGTCTACTGCTAAAATGAGAGAAGCAATTCTGATATTTTAGTTTGTTTTTGATGCCAATAGAACTATCTTCGGTCTTTCAAATCTCTCCACTATCTTTGAAAAATCTGTTAAGATATTGTTTTTTCCTCTTATGTGGACCTTAGAATTTGATAGTCGATAAAGGTCTGACCAGATAATGATCCTGTGCAATACTGTTCCAGGAGCAGAGAATGAGTGCCTCCCTATTGATACACACCCACAACTGCTGTTGAATTGTCTGTTCTTATCTGCACATGTTGTCCCTGGAGACCTGGCCTGAAGAACAGAAGGAGTAACAAAATTGCTTCAGCTCTCTTAGGTGGATTTCTTTGAATCCTGATGCCTCCATTTCCTTCTGTCAACTGGGTACACAGATGAGCTCCTTAGCCAAATATGAACGTGTCAATGTGATTATCACAAAACAGTACAATTAAAAAGACAAGACAGACACTCTATAAGCAATTGAGATGTTCTACACCACAGGAAACTCAGTAAAGTCGAAGACTCTAGTCTCATCAACTAGTTTACAGAGACGTATCCATGTCCCAGGAAAAAAATAAAATATACATATTTTTCTGCAATAGACTCATTCTTGCCGTGGATCATCTGACTGCTGGATTTGCTGCTGTGAAGATACATAAAAGTCCCACTGCTACCCTTATGGAACAGATGTCTGAGATTAGTGCCAAAATGGTGCCAATGAAATTTGTCCTTTTTTCCTACTGGCAGAAAAAAACATCCATCTGAATAATGGTGAAATTCCTTCTGATTATATACAGAAAAGAATCAGTCAGATCAAATAAGTTCAGCCAGGAACCGGTTTTAAAAAGTGAGCGTCAGAAAGATTTCCCTGCAACACTTCTTTAGGACTATAAATCTGTTCTTAGATGTAGGATAGGCCTATAAGTGCCATCTGGTATCTGAGCCAAGAAAAGCCTCGAATAGGTTCCCATAAACGGTTCTTCTTTCGGTAGAGTTTCTAACACCTTTTTCATTAAAATCACCTGAATTTCCATAAGACCGCGTCATAGCTCAGAACATAATAATAATAATAATAATAATAATAATAATAATGTTTCCATGATAAGGAAACAAGCCAGGAAGGAGGATACTTAACCCCTTAGTGACCAGGCCATTTTTCAATTTTCTTACCATTAAGGACCAGGGCTGTTTTTACATTTCTGCTGTTTGTGTTTAGCTGTAATTTTCGTCTTACTCATTTACTGTACCCACACATATTATATACCATTTTCTCAAAAACACACACTTTTTCTAACTTTGACCCCCAAAATCTGTTATGCATCTACAACCGCCAAAAAACACCCGTGCTAAATAGTTTCTAAATTTTGTCCTGAGTTTAGAAATACCCAATGTTAACATGTTCTTAGCTTTTTTTTTTGCAAGTTATAGGGCTATAAGTACAAGAAGGACATTGCTGTTTTAAAATATAGTTCTTTAAAATTTATCAGTAGTGACATTGTAACACGGTTATCCATCATAAATATCTGAATCACACCTCACATATACATATTTTTTTAAAGTAGACAACCCAGGCTATCTAATATGGGGTATGTCCAGTCTTTTTAGTACCACTTAGTCACAAAGTTGGCATTCACATTTGTTTGTGTGTGAAAAATGCAACAAATGAATTTGAACTCTAATTTTGGTCAGTGTTTGTGACTAAGTGGCTACTAAAAAATATTGGACATACTCCATTTGCAAAACCTTGGGTTGTCTAGTTTTGCAAATGCAGCACCCTCTCTCACACACAACACCCCCTCCAACACAGTGCATCTAGATCCTGACACACGTCCTGGAAAATTGTTGCTGCACCAGTATATCCACAGGCATGGGGGTCATACCGCCCAAGTGCTACTATTTGGAGCTGATCAGAAGTTTAAAAAAACTGCAAGTGCATTTCTATATTTTCTTCACCAAGTATAAGTACCTACTAAACTATATAGTGTCTTTGCACTGAGCACCATGTGGATCAGAAGACACTCACAAGGTGCTCTTTTTATGCGGTCCTCTTTTTTCATATTGCATCTTACCTACTACCAGAAATAAGAGACTCTGCCTTGGGTTGTGCTAGCTGCTTACAAACACCGGAAGTGCTAGAAATCCTTTTTTTATTTAAATATATATTTATACCAATATATGTTTCCAGCATTTATACAGACAAGGGATTTACTAAAGTGAATTTAAGCAGAATTTAACATTTAAAGGGGACACTATGGTCGGCAGAACAACTACAACCTAATGTAGTTGTTCCGGTGAGTATAGTCAGTCCCTGCATGCTTTCTGCTGTAAACACTGTCTTTTCAGAGAAAAGACGGTGTTTAGATTACAGCCTAGGGACACCTCCAGTGGCTACTGGAGGTGCTTCCAGGGGCAGTGCTGCACAGTGTAAACACGCACATGTAAGGCGTGGAGATGCTGAGCTTTCCCCATAGAGATGCATGGATTTAATGCATTTATATGAGGAGATACTGATTGGCCAGGTTGGCATTTGGCCGCAACCCACCACCTTTATGAACTCAGCCAAAGAGGCGAATCAGGGGCAGGGCTAGCGTGGTAGACTGGAAATAAGGTAAGATTTAACCCTTTCTAAGGAGGCTTAGGGTAGGCAAGCAACCTAAATGGTTTATAACAGTTAATGTTTAAGGCTCTAGTGCTCTAATTTCTGCATGAATATTCTCCTTGAGTTGCTCAAGTGTACGCGGTTTATACACTTTGTGGACTAGTGTATGCGGTTTGTACACTTTGTGGACTCTGCACACGTACACCCACTCCTTCCGATATCCACTCAGGAAGTAATCGGGAGAGGCGAACGTGGTGGCCAAGTAATCTGGGAATTTCTTTAAATTACCTGCTCCCTGAACAGTTGTTCAGTTTTGAAAATAAAATTCAACTATTTTTACTTGCTGTTCCTTTGAGTCTTGGGAGATGCATCTTGGATTATTTCACAGTTATAATATGTACCTGCAACCAAAAAAATGGAACTACTAACAAATAAGTTATTTACCTGTCAAATCCTACTCCGAATGCTGGCCCATCTTGCATAATGTACTCAATCATATGAGGTCAGATTCCAAAAGATGATTTCAAGTGTGATCATTACTTTCTAATATGAATATTTGGTCCTCAGGATGGTGCTGAATTTTAATAAAAGCTGATAAATCATGACTTGTAGAAGTGAAAACAGCTGCCAACAATTCTGCCAAAGGCTACACAGCATAAAAATAATTACATGTAGGAGTCATGCCATCAGTCAACTATTGGAAATATTACACACCAGGAAAAATGACAAGATTTGGAATGTAACCCTCTCTTCAATGGCCTTCTTGACTCACATCACATGTATAATGTGTGAGAATGAACAAAATGATTAGATTTGAAGAGTTTTAATACATTTTTATCTGTATGTAAATGCATGTACTTGTGAAAAAACAGCTGTACATTTGAGTCATAAAGTGTCTGGCTTCTAAGGTTCTATACTATGCCACCCCCTTTAAGTTGAACATTTGCCCCCACCCCCTTTAATTAACCCCTTAAGGACACATGACATGTGTGACATGTCATGATTCCCTTTTATTCCAGAAGTTTGGTCCTTAAGGGGTTAATCAATAGGTACTGCTGGACTCATCCACTTATTTGCTTTTCATTTCCTTAAAGCTAGCATTAATCTAATCTAATTCTCTCTATTTTATGATTTGTCAATTAGCTGATGTAGCATCTTTTTTTCTTGTTTCAGAATGTGCTTTGGGTACGAGTTATATACGGTAAATGAAGTACTGTGTGTATTTTTGGGGAGGTTACAGTGCCAAATGTAAAACATTAAAGAATCCAATGTTGGAATGTTCAACTATTGCATTGCCTAGACCTGTAAGTGAGAGAGTTTATCAGCCAGACATTTCCCTATGATTTTGTCCATTTTTTAACAAAATATGTGCTTTTATACAAAACACTTAGAAAAAGGAATCCTTACATAGATCTAGCAAGATGATTCCTGTATGGAACCCATCCAAAACTAACCTGTTTTATTTCTCTGGTATCTCATTTCTGGTATACAAATGTCTTCATGTCACACAAAATGCAAAAAGTAGGTAGTGCAGCTCAAAAGACCCTTTTTAAAACCTCTGATTTTTATTTACTTTTCCCCCCAGATTTTTTATGCACATCTAATAATTAATAATAGGATGCATTGACATGGATCAATGCCATCCTGGAGTGATCCTTTAACATGAAGAAATGTTTACATTGGTAAAAGTTTAAAAAGTATATTGTTTTATTTTTCATTTATTACTGGGCAATTACTGAACTTGGGGTTGGGGTTGCTGTGTCTCTCGTGCAGAGGAAACTTGCTGGCATTTTGGATCTGGACTGCCCGTAAGGGTGGGACCAGTCTGATATGTTTCAGAGATGTTCCCTCTGTAATGGCACAAGATGAGCTAAAGCCAGCTTGAGAACTGAGCGGGGACCCACCGAAGGGCAGGCTATTTCAGCTGCTGCCCGTTCACAGTATTCTCTTGCAACCTGTTTTTCGCTCTCAATTACTGAACTAACATAAGCAACTCAACACAATTCACCTTATTAAAGGGACACTATAGGCACCCAGATAACTTCATCTAATTGAAGTGCTCTCGGTGTAGTATCCCTATTGCCATTAGTCCCGCAAAGTAAAACATTGCAGTTTCAACACAAAATGCAATGTTTACATTGCAGTGCTAAGGCTGCCTTTCTCTCAGACAGCCACTAGAGGAGCTTCCTGTAGTTTCACAAAGTTAAGTATAATTGAAAATAGCCCTGCATTGAGATTTCTAGTTATACAATATTCTCCCCTCAAGAAACATTTTTATAACTAAAATAAAAATAAAAATAACTTAATGAAATAAAGGAATAGCCTGTCCAGTGGGCTGCTTTAGTGACATGCACCACGTGTCAGAGTAGTGCCAGTCACTACGTGGCTCGGCTACTGGGCTCAGGATAGGCAGGCAAATTGATCAACGTAAGGAGTACATCAAGACACACATATCTCTATTGAAAAAATATATACTACAATTTCACTCAAGAAACCAGTGATAATGCAAACATATGCAGATTGTATTACTTTAATCTATTCATGTTGCAAATCTAGCCATATTGTTACCCTTGCATGGTTCGGTTTTCTTAATTGATACATTCAGGGCTATTTGCTAAACTGCAAGTGAAGTTTAAATGTAAGACCAAATAGCTGTAACAATGCTGCTGCCCGAGTTCCCTATGAAGGGTTAATAAGTATGTAGGTGTTTCAAAAAATACCCCTCTCTGTCTCATTATAGGGTTTTTTTTTTCTTTATTTTTGCCTGAAGCTGAAGGAAGCAAGATGAATTTTAAGTGTAGGACCCACCTAAGAGGTTTGCCTTGACGTAGCAGGTGGGCTTGCATCTAATGGCCATTAGAATGATACTAAAAACCCTCCAGTTATTTAAATATGCATAGGGATTTGGGCTACTGTGCAAGTAACTATTTTTTTTAGTTTTATTGTAGTATGCTTACAGTTTGGTTATATTGGGCCTGACATTTGAAATTCACTTGGAATTCTCACGTTGGTGAGAACCCTGATTTTGTAAAAAAAAAAAAATTTTAAAAAATGTATGTAGATATTTTAGGAGGCTGTATTATCAGAACAAAAAGTGAAACACTGCAGGTGCTAAAAAGAATAAAACATTTTTTAAAAAATCATCCAGGAGGACTAACTGTAACCTAAGGTGCAGCTTTGTGTAATGTTTAAAGCACTTGCTTGAAAAATAGCTTTACCAATGGATATATGCATTCCACTTTAAACAGCACGTGTTCTCACATACTATATCACGCTTTATATATCGTGCACTGTAACTGGCCCATTCTGTAGGTCCCGGGATAAAATGGCGAATCCCTAGTTAGTTTAGTGGGATTCTAGCATTTAGTTTTTTTAACATTAGAAATAAATGTTTTGTCTTGATCTGTCACTTAGAGTGATTCATTCAATATACCTGTCAACTAGGCATACACATTTCTATTTTTAATAATTAATTATATGATTTAACGACTTTTTAAAATGGGAAATTCTAGTAAATCATATGTGAAAAGTACCATTTGTTTCTTGTCTATGAACACAGTTTCTCTAGTAAATCTTACTTCTGGCTCTCAATGGGATTAAATCCATGAAAGCTTCAGCTCACAGATAATCGTTCAATTGGCCTTCACCTGGCCAAGAGGACATCTGGTGTGACACAATAATAATGCAAAGCGTAGACATAAACTGCGCGATTGGAAAGCATTTTATTTCCCCAGAGCAGACCCTTAACTGGTCGGAAAACAAATGTCTGCAAGAAGTATAGCAGGTTCAACTCAAATTGTTCATTTTTGGCTGTGGTTTGTCTTTTGGCTTACAGAGATCTATTTACCATTATCCTTTAGGTGGAGATAGTAAACGGATTTCCATCTGCCTACAGCATCAGGTCCTCTTTTTATAACATAATAAATTCTTATTGGCTTTGGGACACAGTTATCAATCTCCGTGCAGAGGAAAATGAATAACTACAAACTGGTTTTACCATCAGGAATGAGAAAACCCAACAGCCTGTGTTAGATTGTATAGACCTATAAATACACAACTGGCAGGGTTATTAATACAGACTTACTCTAGACTGAAAGCAACCCCTCTCTGCCCCCTCCCCAGTGTGTGCATCAAAATATATAAACTGGTTAAAACATTGGCAAAGCTTCTCTACACAGATAAAATTGTTCTATGGAGCCAAACGCTAAAGTTAGTAAACATATCTTAAGTAAAAAAGAAATCCCAAGTTTACACTGTACTGTATGTATATATATATTCCATTCTCTGTGTATGCATACACTTACTGGCTTTTGATTCTAATGTCCCAGCATTTCCTCCTTTCGTTACTAATCAGTTGTGATACATTGCAGAATATGTAAGGGTTTTAAAAATAAACATAACAGTCCTGACAATAATTCGGTCACTTGGTGGACAGAGTGCCTGGCTGCAAAGGGGATGGTATGTCAGAGTGATAAGCTGCCCAGCCAATATACAGTGAACGCTAATGAACTTCTCGTGTATGGGTTTAAGTCATGTTGTTGACCTGTTCTTACCTCTGTTGTCCCGACATCAAGTGACCAAGAAGACAGAGAAAATCATAAGTTACATGGAATGACGTTATGGAAAAAATCAGGCCTGCATGATGATGCTGACTACAAGCACCTGGACCATCAGATGAGCAGAAGAAGAGGCCTGCACTTATTTATTGTACTTTTAAAAAAATAAATAAATAAAAAATGTAAAATAATATATAGATAGATATGATATATTTGATCAGAAAATGGGACTCCCATGTTTACAATAACTATAATGACTTAGAATTTGAAATCGGCACACAGTGTATACATTTTTAAACACGGAACTAAATGTTATATATTTTTTGGCACTATGGGAAAAGTGGTGTGTAAGAGCTGTTGCAAGGGTCATTGTAGATGGGGTCAGCAGCAGCAGTATTGGATTGCTTAAGGAAGAGTCACATCAACACAGCAGGCTCAGCAAGAATAAAACAGCAGTGTCATCTTCTTGTGCAATCCCCTAAATAGTCTTAGCTATTCAGAAGCATTGGGAAACCTCAGAATCTGTGCACGCACGCTCGTGCGCGTCTGGTTTGAGGTCTGTGGAAGCACTGGAGTTGCTAAAGACGCTGGTCTGATGTACGTGAAGAAGAATGCTGAAGTAGTGCGCACCTGCCACGTCCGTCAGCTCAGGGGCGCTAATGGGAGGAGTGCATAAACCCACCTGGCTGTTTGATTTACGGCCAGGGAGACGTTCCATAATTATACAGGTGCCGATTTCTCAAAGAAATCAGCATTTTTATACAATGGGATTAAAATAGGATATGCCTCACCAATAAAGGAAGCTGAAGTGCATTATGGGTGTGGAGTGGTCCTTTAAAAGAACCACTAAAGTCAACCAAACCACTAATCTATGCTGTCATACAAATTGCCATTAGTGATGCTTCTACTGCACTGACCGAGAAAAAAAAAAAACTTGGTTACACAACGCCGCAGCTCACAGGAAAGCATTAAAATGTTATTATTTCACATGAAGTATAGCATGCTCTTCTTGAGGAGCAATGAATTGGGTCATCGTCGGAGGAAGACATGCCTCCTTGGAAGCCAGGGCCAGATTAAGAGCCCAGTGGGCCTGGTGCTGACATTTATGATGGGCCTAATTATAGAATCTTATTGACCAAAAACACTAAAACAACCATACCTCCCAAGCGTCATGTATCTGATTTAGATGGTGTTGGAGGGAAACTGTCAGGTATAGCATGGCATGTAATTTATCGCCGGAACCCACTTCCGGGTTCACGGCGCTCAGCCCCGCCCCTTTCTCTGACGCGGTCCCTCCACGATACTTAGGAGGACCGCGCCAGATTCAAAGGGCTGGATTATTCGCACAGGTGCTGCATGAAGATCAGCTACTCTACTTCTGATCCTACCTGCTCCACTTCTATACCTCGGCTAGTAAACGGATTTCTACCTTCTCCACTTCTCGACCTCGGCTTGTAAACGGATTTCTACCTTCTCCACTCCTAGACCTCGGCTTGTAACTCTGAATTCTACCTTCTCCACTCCCAGACCTCGGCTTGTTAAAACGGACTTCCCCACTCTCCACTCCTAGTTCTCAGCTTGTTGAAACGGACTTCTAATTTCTCCTTCATTGGGTGAATTAACCCTTCCAGTGCCAGAACTGCCTTTAAGTTAAGTAATACTTTTACCAAACAAGTCAATTACTATTATTTATATTACACAGTATCTAAAACTCACTAAAGTGTCACTTTGTCTAATTATTCCTCTTACTCATAAGGGATTGCTACAAAGCCTAATTTTACCTACATGGATATTTAAAGGTACAGTGACCATAGTTTCATACCAATATAAAAGGAGGTGAACCTTATTGTTGTTGCAACCAAGAAATGCTGCAGTTGAGTTCCAATTAAAGAAATATTACAAAATAAGTATTACAGAATAATCCAGCCTATTTAATGGAACCAGCAGATATTAACTCTCAAGTTTCTGCCCTAACCAATAGAGTGGATACGATTGCTCAAGGGTTACAGGAACTGCAAATTACAAATGAGAGAATATTAACCTATGTTAGAGACATTCAAGGTCATCTTCCTCATGCCGCTCTTCAATCGGCTGGTGATCCTGCTGTCTGTAATCCAGAAAAATTTCATGGAGATAGAACAAAGTATAGAGAGTTTTTGAATTCTTGCAAACTACTAATTGCTTTAAAACCTAGATCTTATCCCACCGAAAGATCCAAAGTCTGTTCAGTGATCTCTTTTTTAAGAGGTGAACCTATGGCATGGGCCCATTCCTTTTTGGAAAATGATGATCCCATATTGGATTCATTGGATGAGTTCTTTGAAGCTATGTCTTTATTATATGAAGATCCTTTTAAACAAACTACTGCTGATTTAACCATCAGAACATTACACCAAAAGAATAGACCTGTTGAAGATTATATTGCAGAATTCAAAAGATGGGCTACAGAAACCCAATGGAATGACATTACTTTACGCAATCAATTCCGTCTCGGATTATCTGAAGCTGTGAAAGATGAACTCTCTCGTACAGAACTTCCTCCTACCTTAAATGCATTGATTCAACTGTCTATCAGTATTGATAGACGTCTAAGAGAAAGAAAAGCTGAAAGGGTTCTTACTAATTCTACCTGGAGAAAACCTTTCACTACTCTAAAACTACCTGAAAAAATTCCTCCACAAACTGAACCTATGGAAGTAGGTATAATAAAAAGTCCTCTTACTTCTGAAGAAAGAATAAGAAGGAGACAACTAAACTTATGTATGTATTGTGCTTCGAATGAACATCTAATTTCCGAATGTCCTCTACTGAAACATTCAAAAGGTGGTAAGCTTCATTCATCTACCTCTATATTGAACGTTTTTCAAAAAAGAAAAGCATCTACTTATTTTTCTATATCTCTCATATTACAGTGGGATACAAAAAGAATCGTGACTGAGGCCATCATTGATTCTGGTGCTAATGGAACTTTTCTTGATTTTTCTTTTGTTTCAAAAAATAAAATTCCTTGTGTTCAAAAAACCAATTTTATTCCAATCAGAGTTATTGATGGTTCATTTATATCCTCAGGACCCATCAAAGATGAAACAATCCCTCTAAGAATGATTACCAACAACGTACATTTCGAATTCATTACATTTGATATTATTAAATCTCCACTTTATCCCGTCATTCTAGGAATTAATTGGTTAAAAAACCATGATCCTTAATTAAGTGGTCTCCCTTCTCCATCTCCTTTGCTTCTGATTTCTGTAAAAAAACGTGCTTACAACACATTCCTATTCTCCAAACTACTGTAGAACCAGTTATACCTCCATTCTACTCCGATTTTGCAGATGTCTTTTGTAAAAAAGAAGCGGAAACACTTCCTCCTCATCGGGTATATGATTGCCCAATAGATCTCATACCCGAGCTCCTATTCCTTATGGTCATATTTATCCACTCTCTGAAAAGGAGTTAGAAATTTTAAAAGAATATCTTAATGAAAATTTACGCAAAGGGTTCATCAGACCCTCGACCTCCCCAGCTGCTTCTAGTATTTTCTTTGTGAAGAATAAAGACCAAACCATCCGTCCTATTATAGATTACAGAGCCTTAAATAAAATAACTATTAAAAATCGTTATCCTCTTCCACTAATAAATGAATTAATTGAAAGGTTAAGAACTGCAACTATATTCACTAAACTCGACCTTCGAGGCGCATATAACCTCATTAGAATAAAACAGGATGATGAATGGAAAACCGCCTTCCGGACAAGATATGGTCTCTACGAATATCTAGTGATGCCTTTCGGGCTCTGTAATGCCCCTGCAACGCTTCAACATTTTATCAATGATATCTTTAGAGATCTTCTGGATGTATGTGTTATTATCTACTTAGATGATATCTTAATATATTCTAACAATTTGGATGAACATAGGAAACATGTTAGATGGGTTCTATCTAGACTGAGAACTCATAAATTATACGCTAAACCAGAAAAATGCCTTTTTGAGGTTACTGAATTCTCTTTTCTAGGATACATTATTTCACCTCATTCTTTGAAGATGGATAATTCCAAAATCAAATGTATTATTGATTGGCCTGCTCCTACTACTACAAAAGAATTACAACGCTTTCTTGGATTTGCAAACTTCTATAGAAAATTTATTAGAAACTATTCGGATGTATCACATCCTCTTAACCTCCTCAACAGTAGTAAACGTCCTTTTAATTGGAATAAAGATGCTCAAACAGCCTTCGACGAATTAAAAAAAAGATTTACAACTGCACCTATTCTACAACTACCTAATCCAACATTCCTATATGTTCTTGAAGTTGATGCATCAGATGCAGCCATCGGAGCAGTTCTTTCTCAACAAAAGACTCCACAAGATCCACTTCATCCAGTTGCCTTTTTTTCAAGATCCTTGAGCTCTGCTGAAAAAAATTATCCTATTGGTGAAAAAGAATTATTAAGTGTTAAAGCTGCCTTCGAAAATTGGCGTCATCTTCTGGAAGATACAAAACAACCTATAATAGTTTATACTGACCATAAAAATCTTGAATATCTCTATACTAACAAAACCCTTACAGCTAGACAAGTTAGATGGAACCTATTCTTTAACCGATTTAACTTCCAATTAATATACAGACCTGGAAATAGAAATAAAAAGGCTGACGCTCTTTCTCGAATTCCTTCTAAAACTACTACTGATGATTATCCTTCTACCAAAATAATAGGAATCCTCTCTTCTCTTCATGATGACATAAAGAATTTGAATCAGAAGGATCTTGAACTTCCCAAAACACCTATACTAACAAAAAGGATGGTCTATTTTATTTTAAAAATAGAATTTATATTCCTCCCATTCTTAGGAATAAATTACTTAAGATGGTTCATGATTCCCCCCTAGCTGGACATCCTGGAATAAAGAAAACACTTGAACTAACTTCACGATATTATTGGTGGCCTCGCCAGGATAGAACCATTGCATTATATGTCAAAACATGTCCTATCTGTCAAAGGTCTAAACCAGAACATAATCAACCTTTTGGATTACTACTTAACTTACCTATTCCAGAAAAACCTTGGCAATCCATTTCTATGGATTTTATCGTTGATCTTCCACCTTCTCAACATTTCACCACTATTCTTGTCGTTGTGGATCGCTTCACAAAAATGTCCCATTTCATTTCTTTAAAAAAATTACCCTCCTCTGTAGAATTGTCTAAGGTCTTTATTGACAATATTGTGAAACTTCATGGTCTTCCTGAAGAAATTATTTCTGATAGGGGGACACAATTTACTTCCAAATTCTGGAAAGAGATGTGTCTCTCCCTTCAAATTCAACGCAAACTCTCTTCCGCTTATCATCCCCAAACTAATGGGCAAACAGAAAGGGTTAACCAATGTTTGGAACAATATCTTCGATGTTATTGTTCATACCTCCAAGATGACTGGACCACATGGTTACCTATGGCCGAATTTTCTTACAATAATACCATTCATTCTAGTACGAAAATGACTCCTTTCTTCTCCAACTATGGTTTTCATCCGTCTTCATTCCCCATCCAAACCATTACTTCATCCAATCCTACTGTTACATCAAAAAATGAATTTATGTCTTCTCTATTTTTCAAATTACGGGAGAATCTTCAACTCGCCCAAAATAACCAGAAAAAGTTTTTTGACAATAATAGAAGAATTCCCCCTCCTTACAAGGTAGGGGATCTTGTCTGGCTCTCTTCAAGGAATATTACCACAAGCCGTCCTTCAAAGAAATTGAGCTCTCTTTTTCTTGGTCCCTTTCAAGTAATTACTATCATTAATGATAACGTTGTTAAACTAAAACTTCCTCCAAGTTTTAAACTTCATCCAGTATTCCATGTCTCCTTACTTAAACCACACATCCCTGATCCTTTTTATAGGGAAATAGTAACAACTCCTGAACCTATCATTGTCCAAGGTGAAGAAGAATATGAAATTCACAAAATTTTGGATTCTCGTGTCCACCGTGGCTCCTTACAATACCTTATCAGATGGAAAGGTTATGGAGTTGATGAAGACACTTGGGAAGATTCATCTAATGTACATGCTAGGAGGTTAGTTACTGCCTTTCACAAACGCTATCCCTCCAAACCGAAATAGTGCACCCAGAGGATGCCCCATGGGAAGGGGGTACTGTCAGGTATAGCATGGCATGTAATTATCGCCGGAACCCACTTCCGGGTTCACGGCGCTCAGCCCCGCCCCTTTCTCTGACGCGGTCCCTCCACGATACTTAGGAGGACCGCGCCAGATTCAAAGGGCTGGATTATTCGCACAGGTGCTGCATGAAGATCAGCTGCTCTACTTCTGATCCTACCTGCTCCACTTCTATACCTCGGCTAGTAAACGGATTTCTACCTTCTCCACTTCTCGACCTCGGCTTGTAAACGGATTTCTACCTTCTCCACTCCTAGACCTCGGCTTGTAACTCTGAATTCTACCTTCTCCACTCCCAGACCTCGGCTTGTTAAAACGGACTTCCCCACTCTCCACTCCTAGTTCTCAGCTTGTTGAAACGGACTTCTAATTTCTCCTTCATTGGGTGAATTAACCCTTCCAGTGCCAGAACTGCCTTTAAGTTAAGTAATACTTTTACCAAACAAGTCAATTACTATTATTTATATTACACAGTATCTAAAACTCACTAAAGTGTCACTTTGTCTAATTATTCCTCTTACTCATAAGGGATTGCTACAAAGCCTAATTTTACCTACATGGATATTTAAAGGTACAGTGACCATAGTTTCATACCAATATAAAAGGAGGTGAACCTTATTGTTGTTGCAACCAAGAAATGCTGCAGTTGAGTTCCAATTAAAGAAATATTACAAAATAAGTATTACAGAAACTCAAAGGATGCAGCTATACGAAAACACATACTCTATGCTAATCTTTCTCTAATTTATGCTTTCTCTTTCAAGTAAATCCATATCCCCTAACAGCAGTGTCCAGTGAAGCAGGAAATCAATGTGCAGGGTAAAAGAGTGTGCCACTGGCGCAAATCACATGACCAGACCTGCCAAAAGGGGTGAACATGCCCAAAAAGGGGGCATGTTTGTCCAAAGAATTGGAAGGCCAGCCTGGCATGAATGCATGTCAGGCTGCCTGCCAATCATGCAGGCTGTCCAACTAAGGGCATATTATGCAGGCAGCACCCTGAACTTAACATAAATGCATCAAATGATGCGCCTACTCTACGCATTCTAATGACTGTCCCCTAGAACTCACATGTCCACTTGTCTCCTTATCATTTTACTAGCAGGCAGAAGTTCCTGGTATATAGTCTGGGACAAAGAAAAGGTGTATGTAGTGAGTGTAGAAGAAAGGGGACATGCCACAGTGTTAGAGAGACCAAAGTCTACATTATCTAAACTAATGTTATTGTCAGCCAGTCCACACAGGTTTTGTTCCCATGCATGCCTCTTAAGCTTCCAAACTTAAAAGGGACACTATAGTCACCAGAACAACTACAGCTTATTGTTGGCTTTTTGCAGTTAACAGTATCTTTTCAGAGAAAATAACTCCTTAGATAGCTGCTAGAGGTGCCTCCTGGGGCAGTACTGCCTACTGTGCAGCACTGCCATTCAGTGTCTCCACCCTCTGCATGCAGACACTGAACTTTCCTCATAGAGATGCATTGAATCAATGCATCTTCATGATAAGATGCTGATCGGCCAGGGCTATGTTTGACTTGTGCTGGCTCTGCCCCTGATCTGTCTAGTTGACAGTCTCAGCCAATCCCCATGTCACCCAGTCCCCTAGTCTCTCAGTGTTTCCATTTCTCCCAGTGTCCCCATGTCACTGAGAGACCCTGGGACACAGACACTTGGGGAAACTGGGAGACATGGGGCACTGAGACACTGGGAGACATGGAAACACTTAGTCACTAGGGACACTGGGAGACTAGGGGAAACTGGGAGCCATGGGGACACTGAGCCATGGGGACACATTGTCCCTAGTGTCCCAGTGTCTCCCAATGTTCCCATGTCTCACAGTGTCCCCTAGTGTCTCAGTGTTCCCGTGTTTCCCAGTGTCCCCAAGTGTCTCAGTGTCCCCAGGTCTCACAGTATCCCCTAGTGTATGTGTCCCCTAGTTTCTCAGTGTCTCCTAGCGTTTCAGTGTCCCCATGTCTCCCTGCTGCCTTTCCCCCATCCCTCACTTACCTGAGCTGTAGAGCTGCTGTCTGGACTCTCTGTGCTGTGCAGCTGCTCCCCCACGGATCAGTGAATAGTAGAGAAAGGCAGGGAGGGATATGCTGTTACTTCCTATCTCTGCCTGTCCCCACACACAGTGACTCCTACTGGCCGGTGCTGGTATTGCAGAGTAATTTCCGTTTATACTGAGAAAAATACCTGCCGGTATTACTGTAATACTAGCACTGGCCAGGCAGCCTCAAATACCAGCTGTGCCATTAAAATACCAGTTAAGTGGTAAACCTCAGAGTAGTGTGTAAAAAACAAAACAAAAAAAAAACAACAACATTTCTTTTCTTTTTTTTTTTTCTTTTTTTTTATGGGCCTATTCCATGGGCCTGGGCCTGGGCCTGGAGCTGCAGCTCCATCAGCCCCTATGTTAATCCGGCCCTGTTGGAAGTGTTGTGGCAGGTGGAGAGGTGTGCAGAACTGAAAAATTTGGGCATGGGTATCATTGGGTTAACAGCATAATCAACTAGATCATTTTGCCTGGTTTGCTTTTTCGTTGTAGGATAGAGTTGTCCATGCCAACTCCACCAGAAAAAAAGATGAAGTTCAAGTAGTAAAGTCATGGAAGGTAATCTCCAGGGCCAGACTGGCCCACCGGGATACCGGGAAATTTCCCAGTGGGCCGTCGGCACCTGGGGCCAGGCAGCCAGGTGGCAGCTGGAGGGGGTCTGCTGGCGGCCGCTGGAGGGGGTCTGCTGGCGGCCGCTGGAGGGGGTCTGCTGGCGGCCGCTGGAGGAGGTCTGCTGGCGGCCGCTGGCTGGGGGAGGTCTGCTGGCGGCCGCTGGCTGGGGGAGGTCTGCTGGCGGCCGCTGGCTGGGGGAGGTCTGCTGGCGGAGCTATCTCTGTCTCTGCTTCCCCGCCCTCTCGTGCGCAGCAGACCTCCCATAGCGGCCGCCAGCAGACCTCCCCCTGCGGCTACTAGCCCACCCAGCCGGTCACCCACAGGTAATGTGTGTCATGGTGGGTGTGTGTGTGTCTGCGTCATGGTGCGTGTCTGCGTCATGGTGAGTGTCTGACATAGCCTTACATATTACATACGGCAATATATGGCGCAATGACTTATGGGGCTGGCATAGATTTTTTCCCAGGGCTGCTTTGTATCCCCAGTCTGGCCCTGGTAATCTCCAATCCTGCAAAAGCAACTATCGTTATGAATCTATTTAATCTGCATACAGCTAATCCATTCAAAACAAGCCAGGCACTAAGGTATGCTTCCGGGGTAGAACACAATGTGTATGACTCAGCAAGTCGAACTTTATAATAGCCCACCAACATGTAGCCAATGAAACCCCCAAACGAAAAAAAAAATAAGGCTTTTACATAAAAAGATTTCTTCCACAACAAAATGAAACATGACAGAAAACACAATTATAGATTTTATGTATCGGCCACATACAGCCAAAAAGACAATTTCCCCTTAAACAAAATAGAAAAGATATGACCTTTTAAATTCTAAACTTAATCTTTAACAATAATGAGATATAGGAAACTCTTAGATATGACTCATCCAGCACTCTTGTGTGAAACATAATTTATGTTACAAATCCCAAAAGTTCAGTTAAAACTTCAAGTACAATGAATCACCCACTATGCAATTCTTACTCAGAGATACAAATCCATGGTCTACTTTGATCTGAACACAGCCAATATGGATAACCGCAGAGTTCTTTGGCAAACTACTAACAGAAAGAAATTGGCGACTACATGCAGTAAATCTGTTCTGGTGTGATAAGATTACCTACTGCCAATCACTGTATGATCTTGAAGTAGCTCTCATTTTCTACACATTTTCTATGGACTGAGCGAGACTGCTGTCATACAACAGTAACATTTTGGCATTCTGTTAATGAAAATCATAGAAGTATCCTTTTGAGATCATTTTTTCCCCCTTGTTCAGAAAGACATTAGTTTCAGTCGTTCATGGTAACCAAGTGTAAAAAAAAAAAAAAAAAAAAGTACAACCACAGTGCATAAATCACTAAACATATGGCAGTAAACTAAAAACTCAAAATTGCAACAAAAAAAAAAACCCAAAAAACACATTTGCTAAATGTCATGACAATAGTAACTTTGACAAATTTGTCGAAATCACTGATTGTTGCCTACATTTAGTTTTCCATTTTGTACAATTTGGTGTTTAGGGAATGAACCCCATAGAGTAAAACTGATCATAAAGGAGATAGAAAATGTGAAGTTCTAAAATAGCACAATTAATGGAATAAAACCTAATAATTAAAGCATACAATTATTACTGCTGTCCTTCCAGTAAATGGTTACATCTTCGAAATGTGTACAATATTTCTCATGGTTTAATCTTTGTGTACTTGTTACGATGCTGGTTATTCTAATTTTTTAAACTATAAAAAAAAAGCCATGGATATGAGTATGTTTATGATGAAAGCTCCGCTTGTTCATTAAATTAACAGATACAATTCTAATTATTGTGCAGACTTCAATGACAGAAGTAAAACTAGCTTATGATTAGCCTCTTGGGTAATGAATGCCCTTTGAAGTTTATGTTGGAAAGAAATCACAGACATGTCGACAAGAATTATGAATATGAAAGTAGCTTAAAATTCATTGCTAGGGGAAAAACGACTCTAATGAAAATCTATTAAAGCCCGACATTCTATATGACCACAGTGAAAATAGGGAAACCAGATGAAACACCAAACATGATAATGTTAAAAAAAAAAAAAAAAAAGTAGGCTAATTTACTGAAGCTTATTTCCTAGTGAATCTCTATGACCAGTCAGTATCCAAGGTATAGGTCTGACCATAAACTCCCCTTGATCAAATTCCTCACAATATACATACCACTACCCAAGGTCATCATCCTACTATTCAAAGTCATATCTAATTAGTTTGCCAGTGATTGGCACCTGGGGTGGAACGGTGTGTGTAAGCATCCCTTCTCCCCAACAAATGTTAACATTTTATGTCTTACTCCAGTCTCTCTCGGCACCTTACCTCCACCCACCCGTGTTACTTTCAGACACCCTCTCTTGATTTTATCTCCTACTATCCCCCTTTTGTATTTTAATCATTTTCTCTTTGTGTGTCTTTTAACCCTCTCACTCTTGTGTGTATATATTAACTCACCTTTGCCACCCTGTGTGTCCCCCACACTACCCTCACTGTATCTCCACACTGCAGGCTTCAAATAAATAATGATTGTTTCTTTCGGTGTTATTTTAATTTCTTCTTCCTTTATCTAACCACCTACACATAACTCCCAACATGTCCTATCTTTAAATCACTAGATATGCCCACTGTGGGCAGTACTGCTCAGGTAGGGTGATCTCAGCCCCAAATTCTGTTTAAAATTTCATATCGCCTGCTCTGTTAAAGGAACTTTATAGTGTTAGTATAACAAAGCTGTATTCCTAATACTATAGTGTACTTCTGCCCCTATCCCTCACAACCAGCTTCCTATGGCAATTAAATGTTTAAAAAATCCTTTAAACACTCACCTTATGCCAGCACAAAGATACCTTTGCGCTGGCTCTGTTTTCGCCTCCTCCGGCATTATTGCTGAGGGGAAACAATGTGCATACTCATCGAGTGCCACATGTGCATTAGGTCTTTTCCATAGGAAAGAATGAATCAATGTTTTCTTATGGGGGATTTGCAAGACGCTGAATGTCCTCGTGCACAACGTGTTCATCCAGTGTCATTTCACGGAGTTAAACTTTCTGAAACTGCAATGTTTTAGACTGCAGGGTTAGCGGGACAGGAACAGTGCACCCAAATAACTTCAGTGAGATTAGGTGGTCTGGGTGCCTACAGAGTTCCTTTACTAGGCTATTGTGTGTGATTAAAGTTACATTTACAGAGCAGGAAATATACATTTCTAAAGTAAGTTATGATCTGATTGAAAAATGAAACCATTATATTTCATGAGTCAAAGGCAGGGGAGGTGTAGCTAGGGTTAAATCAACATATAAATGGCAATGTTTACATTACTGCCTACTAACACCTCTAGTGGGAGTCCCTCAGACGGCCACTAGAGGTGCTTCCTGGAAATGCTAAACTTTCCCCATTGAGATGCATTGTTTCCATGGCCTCCCAATTGGATTGGCTGAGATCATCAAATTTGAGTATCTCAGCAACAGAGGCAGGGCAGGGCCATTTGCAGCAAGACCATCACAGCACTGGGAAAAAAGGTGAGCAAAATCACCTTTTAATGTAAGGAGTGTGCCCGGGCATATAAACATGCCTTTAATACTATAGTGTTCCTTTAATACAAAGTTGTTTTGATGCCTACAATATCCCTATTTATTTCTCTAACTGTGAAGTGAGTCACAGGCAGTGGACTGGAAGCTGGGGCTGCAGAATTAAAGCGGCACGGTCATGGCCGAATCCCGTTTTGTTTTTTTTTTAACCCCCTTCCCGACTCCACTACATCGAATTGTCCCCTAGTCACCCCCAAATGCCCCTAAGCCTCTCATTTTGCTTATATTTGCATCTTTGTTTTGCGCCCAGACCTAGGTCCTGGGCACCGCCATCTTTGTGTGGGTAGATGAAGTCCATGTGGGACACGTCATCTGCCCACACTAGATAGCGCTGGGAAATTCCCTTGCATGCCCAGTTAAACACTTGGGCATGTGATCGGCCATTTCATCTATTCATTAATTCGTCACTCTGTGGGGATCACTATAACCACCATAATAACATAAGGGAGATTATAATCTCCCGAATGCCCCTGGCTGCTCACTAAAAAAAAAAAAAAAGAAGTGTCTCCCCTCCCGAGCCCCCATCTGTGCGGCGCAATTGGGGGCCATAAATGAAAATGGGGGGTGGGATTTATTGTCCTCCCCGCTCTCACCCATGAATGGCGGGTGGGTCCCTAAATGAAAATCATGGGTGTGGGCCAGTGGAGAGCACAGAAGGTCCTCCCCATTTGCATTTAGGGCCCCCACCCGCCGATCATGGGTGGGGGCTGATGAGAGGACAATAGGTCCCCCCCACCCCAATTTTTATTTTGGGCCCCAACCGCCCGCTCATGGGTGGGGGGATGCTAGGTTCCCCCCTTCAGTTTAATAGCCCACACTCGCACGGCACGGTTGGGGGCTCGGGAGGGGGTAGACTAGGGGGCTTTTTTTAAATGTATTTTTTTTTTTTTTTTTTTAACAGTGAGCAGTCACTGGCTGCTCACCGTTTAGTAGACACGCCCCTGCTCACAGTACAGTAGTAGGGGCATGTCTACTAGTATTAGTAAATTTGGCTGAACGACCAATCTTGGTCTTTCAGCCTTTTGGTAGTTAGCTCCCTAATACCATGGGAATTAGGGAGCTATCTACTAAGCGGCTGATAGATCAGAATGTCATTTATACAAATGAAATTCCGATCCGAACAAAGTCCCAAAATGGAGAAACTTTTCTCAGTCTGTTAGGACGAAATTCGGTAGTTTCGCCGGCTTTCTGTCTAAAATGACAGGACGTTCAGGAATAATGACAGGAAGCATCGTGACATCACGGAGGAAAGGTGAGAATTGTGGGAAAATTTCTCTGACCACAGGAAACTGAGCCCACTTTGCTCCTCCGCTGGTCATAGATGGTCAGGCGTAGGAAACCTCCATAAAACAAATAGTCCCTTACTTTGGCTTATGTTTTAAAGAAAACTAGAGCAGACAGGAAAAAAAAAAGAACAGATCCTGACAGAGGGAGAGAAGAGGAATCAATTAAAGAAAGGTAAGTTTGGCATGACAGTGCCGCTTTAAAATGGTTTACATCCTAAACAGCAGAGAATTTCCCATTTAAGGCTAAAGTAGCCAAACTTGAAAAAAAGATCCTAGTCAACCATACTCCAGTTCAACTACTATGCCTACTTTGACCTTAAATTTAAAATTCACTTTTAATTTACTTGAAATTCCCAACATTTCTGACTTTAGGAAATAACCCGGATTGTTTTCACTCTCTCCTTATACTAACTGCAATATGCAAATGGAAGAGCTCATAACAATCATTGACAGCAAGCCAAGACGGAAGAGCTCATTATTTAAATCTCAATTTTTTTATAATTTGCACAAATAAATTGTAGCATTGACAATTCTGTGTTTTTGTTTGTGAACAATTTAAGGCACCCTTTATTAAGGCCATCCTACACAACTGCTGTCCAGCTGTTGTAAGACATTAAATCCCTCGGGGACTGGCTCAAGAAATGAGGAGGGGTGAGGTATTACAGCCCATTCTTGAATTTTACATTGTTTTCTATGTTGCCACTAAAGTTCAAAAAGCCAATGCTTTACTACATGTGCGACGTTGTTTTTGGAAAGTCTAATTTTTAAATTTGTATTTTATTGCAGGCAGGAGACTGGCCTTTACCGAAAGTTGAACTCTCTTTTTAATAGCTAGGGACAGTTCTCAAGATACCAGTATTGAAATAAATCGGATATATTGCAACGAAGCAGAAATTTAAAGAAAGAAAACATACCCATCGTATACATTAACCTGTTACGTTATCCAATGATAAAAGATATATCATTATTATGATTTTAAAACATTTTCAGCAATTGCAACAAAAATAGCAGATGTGGAATACTGATCCCAGCCATATTTTTTTTTTACTTTGATTGACATTCAAAATTAAAGGAACACTCCAAGTACCATAACCACTGTAGCATACTTTCGTGGTTATGGTGTCAGGAGTACCCTGGCTCCCGACCATTGTAAGTAGTCATACAGTTTTAGAACAGTTTGACTTCTTACCTGGGGCTCGGCACCCTGCCTCTACTAATTCCGAAACACAGTCGGAATCTCTCTGTCTGTGCTAAGCCCTGCAGTGAACTGTATCCCAGCATGAGTCAAGATACTTTGCAGAAGTCAAAATAGCATATTATGTCATCTGTTAAAAAGACGCAATGCCAACACAACATGAAATTAAAAAAAATCATAGTTATAGGTTTTCTGAACATATCATTATCCCATAGCTTGTGGCTAGGTTAGCCATAATATGTTATTGCATTAAGCTTATCGAAAAACTAAGATTTAAATGTATTCCCAGCAGATGTCTGATAATATTTGTAATACGAGGCAGAGATGAGAGCTGTAGACTAGTGGGTTGTACGTGTCTAGGTAGTGTGCAGTTTTTAAAAAAAATCTTAATTTATAACAGCATAAAAAGTTGAGAAACAATGATAACAATAACAACATTATAGAAAACCTGTCAGGAGCTCACAACTTATTTATTTAAATGCATAATGAAGACACAGCATTAAAAAAAAATAAAAAAAAATAAAGGGAGGATGTCAAATGCTGAATACAAATCACTCATCAATGGGGATGAAAAAGCTGCAAACTTTTCTTTCAATAAATATTTAATCGTGGTATACCCCTAACAAATCAGAAGTGCAGAGCCTCATAAACAGGAGAAGTCTTAAATGAACCCCTTAAATAGTGGGATCACAAGACAGAAAAGTGACTTGTTGCTCATGCCTACAAAAATAACTGGAGGTCGTGTGCAACATGGCGACACACTTTTATTCTTATCTGAAGACCAAATGCTAGATGATATCCCACACATAACCCCTCATCGGATTAAGATAATGAACTCCCCTCCACCAAAGATTGTTGCTTTTTTGCAACATAAAACAAATCTTTCCGTCGAACATTGCTGTAGTACGAGTAGAGATCCGCACTACTGAAGGGCAGGTTAAAGCAATGAAGAAGACGCTGTGGGCCTTCTTACTGAACACTTGAGTATAGCATCCCTAAATGCAGAACTTTAAAAGAGTCGAAAACTACTGCAAAAAAAAAAAAAAAGCTTAGACCCAATGGAAAACAGACTCCGTGGCACGAACGTAAAGAACAGGGGCATACATAAAAACATAGGTACAGAAGAATTGATTCACTACACTAGATGTCTACTGGCTACTGTACTCACCCCTCCTCAAGCCTAACAAGCAATAGTAGTTAGCGTTCCGCATTTCAAGAGCGGCAAAAGCACCTGCAGATTCACCTAGAGCTGGCCTTCCTTACAGTTTGAACAACATTTCTTGACTTTCTTTCAGGACCTGTCCAGACAAACCTTGCCTTGGATGTGTCTGCTAAAGCCACTTACTTCCATACTTCATGCTTACTCCATTCTGTATCACTGGGCCTATCCTCTGTGCCTGATCATCACTAAAGAAGACATTACCTTTTGTCACAGGGATTACGGCCTACAGCGGACCCTTAGGGACCACCACCAAGACCTTACATTCCTGAGACTTAACTAAAGTGGTTCCATTCACACTGGGTCATATGTATTGGGAGAGTTCTTGCCCGAATCCAGCCCATACCTCCACTGGGACCTGAGACATCTGAGCCATACATGGAGAGGACGATATCCAGTTTTTGTCTTCAAGTCCAAATTTCTCCCCATTGTCATTATGCGACTACAGTATACTATCTGCACCATTTGAATCTATCAGCTGGAGTCCAAAGTATTATTTTTACATGTTTTATTATTGTATGAAGTTTTACACTTGTAATGCTAAATCACCCTTCGTTTAAAGTTACGTTTGTTAAGCTACAGTACTTAAACTTATAAAATAAGGCATTGTATTACACTATGTAAGCATGATGTGGACTTGCATTGTATGCATACCCATTTCCACTATCAATAGCTGATCTAAGCATCCCCTGACATACATAACCTGTGTTCCCCTTACTCTCTAATCATCTGTCTCAAGCTCAGATATGTCAACAGGAGAATGGGTAGGTTATTTACTGGATTTATTTAGTCTAGTATGGTTTATATACAAGCTCCACATTTCTACATGTGTGCACCATCATATTATGGTTTATTTTGTGTTTCATTTTATCGAGCATACTCAAATTGTTTTTAGACTTACTAAACATGGTCCCATTATTTTGAATCTAAGTTAAAGTGTGGTTTCAGCCTTAAAAGTTATATTCTCAAAATGTATAATTGAAGTAGGGGTACCGTCTGCGGACTTTTAAAATAGCTAGACTAATTATCCGTTCAATTATAAATACAGGCTAGTTATTTTGCATAAATAAGATCTATATTTTTTTTAAAGAATATCCTATACTTTCCCTTAAAAACTCATAAGCACATACATATTAATTAGGTATACAAGAGCAACCTAAAACAAAAATACCCAAAACAAATTAAAGCTAACTTCAAAAATAATATTGGTGTATAATATTTACTGTTCTCACAATAGAATATAGCCACTCAGGACAGGCAAATAGGGAACTGTCCATTTTAAAAGGAACAGAATTACACCAATTCCAAAATGTGTTGCATCATGGCAGGGACATTTAAAACAAAAAACAAAAAGTGGGGGTGAAAAAAAACAGACTAAATACACATCACTCCAATTATCTCCCACACCATGCCTTGCGATTCCAGTTGAGAGAGTGAAGATCCAGGACACCTCACAATGGAAAAGAGCACTGTATCGATCACCTCAACTTAAAGGAGCATTAGGAATACAAAACTGTATTAACGTTGTAGGGTTCCCCTACGTATGCAAGTGTTGCCCCCCTCGATGATATTCCCTTATGGGGAAGCATTGTGAGACTAGTACGCATGCTCGGCTAACTGCAACGCTGCACCAATCAAATTCTTTCTAGGAGAGTCATTTGATCTAGAACCGTGTTTGATCTAGAACCGTGCGGAAACACCTCTCGAGGCTCTCAGGAATACAGTCAGAGGTATGTTAACCCTGCAACAGAAACATTGTCGCTCCTGCAAAACAGCAATGTTTTCAGTTGCAGGGATAAAAAGATAGGAATGCAGACCACTTTGTTGATATTAGGTGGTTTGGGTGCCCTTAGAGTACCTTTAAAATGCTGTAAAATATCAACTTTTTTTACAAGTATCAAATTATTAACCAATTTTGATGTGTAATCTGGAGGTACTGTATTAGTAGCATTCAAGAATCTGACAGTATGTATGTTTTGGGCTTTTGTGGATCGTCTGTTGGTTTGTTTTTCTCTCTCCAAAAAGTAAGGCTGTACATCAGCATAGTTCTATTTAATACAATCTAAAAGTTATTCCCAAGACTTCCTATCTTGATTCTCTAACTTATGGGTTATAAAGTAAGTACATCATGCTTATACAGAAGGATTAAAAAAATATATATATATGACCGCTATTTTTCAATGTCAAAGGAAAATTTGAATTCAGCAGCTTGGTAGGGTTGCCTTACAGATGTGGCTTCACAAATGCATACTTTGATTATAAACTTGCAACGTTTTCCAGAGGTAATATGGGATTTAGAATTTTTGCTATGCATGTCAAAATAACAAGAACTCAAAAAAATTATATATATATATATTATATATATATACATATATATACATATACACACACACACACACACACACACACACACACACACACATTCATACACAAAAAAAAAGTGCCAATCGACTTCCTTCCGGGACCAACGATCAATCTTCAGATACATAAAGTAAGCAGCCAAGTATATTTTTAGCATAATATATATTTTTTTTTTTCTTCATCAATGCCTGTAAATCTGCCCACTGAGCATATTCCTACATATTAAAATGTGATGTCCACATGGAAATATTTTTATTTGAATTATGACCAACGTAACATTTCCTTGAGTAGTTTATAAGGAAAGCAAACTAACTATGAAACTCAAGGGATCACTTAAAAAGAAAAAAACACTTTCCCATAGCAGTTCTTCCAGTAGAAGGGAATTTTACAAATTAGTTTTCTTTTAACTTGTAGCAAACGATGTAAACAATTAATATGTTAAAAATAAAGTTGCTCTGAAGCACTCAATTTACAATGAACCTCAAATGTTTAAATTAGACAGCCTGTGGGCTAGCAGTTGTGCAGTACAACTACAACCACTCAGACAGCTATGTGTGCATGTCAACATTTAGGAGTGCCTTCTTCAAGTAAAAACTGGTTTATATCAAACAATGCTTTTTATAGATAAAATAGGCTAGCATAGTGACATTCTGGGGTGCTTATTCACTTAACACCAAGTTGTAGTGACTTGAAAACCATGTTGCAACATTTAATTTAAAGTAGGAAAAGAAATTCCCAAATCAGTACATTTTGCCTAAATTGTTTTTAAAAAAAAAAGAAAAAAAAAACACTTGGTGTTAAATAGACACTATAGGCACCCACATATCTTTAGCTTAATGAAGACGTTTTGGCGTATATATCATGCTCCTGTAGTCTCACTGCTTAATTCTTTGCCTTTTGTGAGTTTAATCACTTTGTTTATGCAGCCCATGGCACATCTCCATGTATGTGTCTTGCACAGCCTTTCTAAACACTTCCTGTAGTGAGACATCAAATATTTAAACTTCCTTTATTGCACATTCTGTTTAATTTAGAATTGCTTATCTCCTGCTCTGTTAATAGCTTGCATGAGCTGATCTGGCTAATTTGTCAGATGATATAAAGATCCAGTTTAGTCTCTTGTTGTTCAGAACCATTTTGCAAAATAAGAACAGATGTGCAAAACCACACAAAATTTACTGCTCTCTTTCTCTGCCACCCATGCAGTCATCTGAAGGTAGTACCAGTGAATTCCCTTAACCCTTTCTGTGGGCCTCAAAACAGAGGGTACTAAATGGTATCATGGTTTAGAAGTCCTCAAGCTTCAAATCCACTGATGAATGTAATTTGGGGCCCTTTACACAGCTCGTCTGCCCACAGGGTCCATCCAATTGTGACAGCTGCTGGGATTGGACAAAAGTTTAAGGCGGAGATGATAATAGAATCTGCACTCAATCCCAGCAGCCACCCGGTGCTCTGGAGCAGGACCAGCAATCCCACAACGATAAGGCAACACAATAAATTCTCCAGACAGTTGTTCAAGCTGCTGGCAGTTTAAATAGAACAAAAAGGAGCAGCAATGTTTCGACCTAGCATGAGGTCTTTGTCAAGGTAGTTTAAAGCAGAGCTCTGCCTTTGTCAACCTCAGATTTATCATGAGACAAAGTAGTTGAATTTCACTAAAATAATCAGTATTTCATGAAGAATAGATCTTTATGAAATATATGAAATATTGAAAAGTGGCAAAGCCGCTTTAAACTGTAAAAGGGTAGTGTGACCTAGTATAGACAGAGTTAAATATTAAAAAGAGAGACTAAGCTCTGTTTAAGCTTCAATGTAATTTACAGGAAATAGAGAGGAGACTAAAAAAATACACGTTATTTTGCTAAACAAATAAAATGGATTAATTGTGGTAATTATTTTTTTTGTGTGTGTTGCAAACTAGACTGTCATGGAATTCGGAACAATCCTCCTTCACAGATTGTATGTAATAGAATACACTCCCTCCAGTTATTGCAAAGCAAGAAGCATTCTATTAAATCTACTCTGTCTGACCACAAAGACAGATTTTGGAGAAACATATACCAACTGATCAAGAGTTTAAGAGATATAAAATTCCCGCAAACACATGTAAATGCCCTTTAAAGAAACTTGTAAAAACGAAACCCAGCAATTCCAAAAATAAACATAATTTTGCTTCCTGTCTTTTCCACAGCAAAATCTAAACCTAGTTTTTTATTAGACTAAGACAATCTAAACAAGGCTGACCATAGTCAGACAAGACATGATCAATGTATAAAATAACAGACATTTCTTCAAGACAGACAAATTACTGGGACAGTAACAGAAGTTTTAACAGACATGACACAGGTCTTACTGTGGTCAATTATTATGCCCATATAATGTTTACTTCCACTGGAACTGGTTATTTATATATTAAATTGAGTGCTGCACAGTCCATGAAAATGCACATTTTGTACTTTTGACTCTGCGGACACAAAGTATTTAAAGGAACACTATAGCATTAGGAATAAAAAACAACGTGTGAGATTCCCTTACCTTTCAGCCCCCCACATGCTAGTCTCCACGTCTCTGGCTGAGATCATCAATGTTGATGACCTCAACCAAATCAATGTTTCCCCATAGGAGGCTAGTGCGCATGCACAGCAATATGCCATGCTGCATCAATCAAATGGTCCCTATGAGACTATTTGTTGGAACAGCCTACTTTAACATGGCTATTGGGGCAGAAGAGCCTCTGGTGCATGTCTGGAAAATAGCCACTTGAGGCATGTCAATCCTGCAGTGTAAACATTGCCATATTTAGGACACAGCAATGCTTTCAGTTGCAGAGTTAACAAGACAAGGGTATGGCACACAGACCACTTCAATGAGATCAAGTGATCTGGGTACCTATAGAGGCCATTTAAAATAAAACAGTGAGGACAAGATTCTAGTTGCCAGATTTATTTCTAAATCCTTTAAATGCACAAAATGAATCATGTGGGTATCAAGTCCTTCATTTATCAGGATTAATATTTTTTTTTTTAAACGTCGAACATCGATAACTCAACTGTGTTTTTTGTCTAGCTGTGTGGTTACCATCCGAGTTTAGACTTGTTTCTTTTCTATGCACAGTCTTGTTGTTCATTAGAATGAGTAAAACTATGTCAATGCATGTAAAGTTGGTCATCATAAGTATGCAAAAAGTATTGTACATATATTACAGATAGTATTGAGTTGTAGCAAGCATACCATTTTTGAACAGTTTTGTCCTGTAAGCAGGGCCATCTTTAACGCGGGGCAAACGGGGCAGCTGCCCCGGGTCCAAATACTCAGGGGGGCCAAAAGCATCTGCCCCGTGGGCCCTGCTGCCCTCTACTATTTATTTTTTCACCCATGGGCCCCTGGTGCAGCCGGGGGCCCGCACACTAAGAAGGCCCACCAGGTCCACTAACAGCCATCTGGTGAGCCTTTGTAAGCAGGAGCCCGGTCACGCGCTCTAGCCCTTTAACAATGTGACCAACCCCATGCTTTTCAGCGTAATTTTCTCACAGTGAAAAAACAGAGCTGCACAGGAGAGATTAAGGAGGCAGTGAGGACAGGGGCTGGTCCGGGAGAGCCAGCCCCTAACTCACAACAGCCTCAGCCACCACTCTGGACACCAGGGAAGGCACCCTTCAAGGTTGGAAATGGGATGGAGGTTAAAAGTGTAAATTGTGCATGTATCAATGTGTGTCAGCATGGTCTGTCAGTGTTTGTGTGTGTCAGTATGTCTGTCACTTATGTGTCTGTATTTGTCAGTATGTCTGCCAGTGTGTGTGTATTTCTGTCACCAAGTCAGTCAGTGGATATTTCTGTGTGTGTCAGTATGTCTGTCAGTGTGTGGGTGTGTCAGCATGTCTGTCAGTATGTATGTGTGTGTGTCAGTATATGTGTTCATGGGCCCGCATGTCTGTCAGTATGTCAGTCAGTGTCTTTGTGTGTCTGTATGTCTGTGTGTGTGTTTGTATCCGTATGTCTGTCAGTATGTTTGTGTGTGTCAATATATCGGTCAGTGAATATATGTATGTCAGTTTGTTTGTCTGTGTATATGTATCAGTATGTCTGTCAATATGTCTGTCAGTGTCTGTGTGTCCATATGTCTGTGTGTGTTTGTATCCGTATGTCTGTCAACATGTTTGTGTGTGTCAATATGTTTGTGTGTGTCAATATATCGGTCAGTGAATATATGTATATCAGTATGTTTGTCTTTGTATATGTATCAGTATGTCTGTCAGTATGTCTCACAACTCTCTACTTTAGTTCCCCACTGCGTCAGGGTGAAATGTGTGATTGCACGCCAGGGAGCGGGTGCTGGTGGGTGGGCAGGGTACAGGGGGCCCAAGAAAATGCTTTGCCCAGGGTCCTATTAATATTATAGATGGCTCTACCTGTAAGTATAATTTCCTTGTATTAGGCTCTTTGACCTTTAGCACCTAGCTAGCAGTTTAAGCATCATATATTAACAGTACTTGTTCTCACCCTAGTTTACCTGCTTGGTGTATACATGAAGACTAAAAAGTTATAGAATTGTTGTACTTTATATTCATGGTCTCTTAGTGAATACTGGCTCAATGGTCTCTGCACTATTTCTGTAATGTCATAGATCACGTGATGGAATGTCTTTATAGTAAAAGCACCAACACCACAACAGATTAATGTAGTGATCTAAGTGTGTAGATGCTGGCCCTGCACACTTACAAAATGTAGGCATTGCCATTTAAAAGAAACTGGAATGTTCACATTTGTCAAGCAGCTTGCCTCTTGTGACTGGCAATCAAACAGACACTAGCGGCACTCCCTAGTGAAGACTTTAATTTAAAATCTTCATGTGTGTCATCATCATCACACACAGCATGATGCACAACAAACACTATACAATGCTTCTCATACAGAAGCATTTCATTCATAGCATCTCATTGGCTTAGTGCACTGATTAAAGGAACACTATAGTGTCAGGAATACAAACATGTGTTACTGACACTATAGTGTGTAACTATTTAGTTTACTGGCCCCCCTCCAATCGCATGGGAATGGTGAGTTTACTTGCCTTTTTTCTCATGGCGTGGCAGACCCCGCCCGGTCCTGCCTCCATGGCAGAGATTATCATTCCCATACAAAAGCATTGGGAGGTTATTGCACATGCGCAGCAAAATGGCAAAAAGATCCCCAGAAATTATTTTGCAGCGCGGTATGGTGGAAAGCAAGGAGCAGGGAAAGGTTTTACTTACCTGAACCTGTCCCTCGTGGTTGTCACATCTTCTGCAGGAAGCCCTTCATTTCCTGGCGCTTCATCTGCTAGGAGCCAAAACATTTGTGCTGAACTCTTGTGAGAATACAAACAATGATTTCTATGGAGGATCACGCAAGACTGTGGGAGACTCCATAGACAAATCCTTTTTCTTCATCAATAGTGTTGGCTAAGGTTTTGACAAAGGTAACTCCATCTTTTGTCAAGTGTAGGAAAAATACATAAGACAAAGTAGTCCTTAACTCTTCTTACGATATCTTTTGAATACATTGGAGTTTCAGTGAAATTCCACCACAGTATTTATTAGCATTTCACAAAGATTTAATCTTTTCAAAATACTGTGATTTTGTTTCAGGTGGGTATAATTTACATAGCCGCTTCACACTAATGAAATGCAGTTACTTATCTTCATGACGCGTGTACAGTTAATCTAGCTCCAGATATCTCCTAATGCCCATTTGCGGATTCATTGCCCCGGTTTGATTTTCCAACTTGCCTCATGTTAGCATGGTTCTAGGTGTGAGATCAGATTCCCAGGTCTTGGGGCATTTCACTTTTCTATGGAAGCACTGGTCACTGGTCAGGTCCACCCATCCCCTACCCAGCTCAGTCCACGTCAATTGCTTTTCATTTTTTCCCCCTTCTTCTTTAAAAATTCAAACTCACTGATAAGTCCAGTAGCGCCCCTGCACGAAATGCTAATGGAAATAAATTATTGCTAAATAAGACAGCGATCAGGTCACAAATCGTATTTTATCACCAAAATTTTATAGAAAAAAAATGGTATTAAATCAATTTTCCAAGAGCTTAGTAAATGTGAGCACACAAAAACGCATAGAGTGGAACGAATGATCCACAAAACAAATAAATAAAAAATACCAACAGTGAAAAGGAACAGCATGTCTTAACAATTTTGTTAGCTTTCCTTTTGCCTTCTGTTGACTTTGGCAGTTTCTGGCTTTTCTCAATGAAAACAGACACTTGGCTTTATGTGTGGCATTAAAAACGTTGAGAATGATGGAAAACATCTTGACATATCCATGAACGTCTTTCTTTTAATCAAATGTCATGCAGTCATGCAAATGATCTAAGGAACACACCCACATGCACTCATTGGCCTGCCACTGCCAGCACATGTGTAAATCTTACTGAACTAAGAAAGGTATTACTTCACTCTTCACATTGAAACAAGAATGGAAAAAGGCTTTGAGAACAATGTATGCCATTCCAATATTGTGGCAGGAATCACCGTGGACTTATTGATTGGGAGAGCGGAAAAACGTGCATAAATTTTGCACAGTCCCCTTAACCCTTCAATGTAAAATTTGCAGTTTTTGAGAAATGTTGACAGCCACTGAAGCACTCCCACTGCAAAGTCAAAGTAAAAGTTGATTAGTTGATGGGGAAGCCCCATAAAGTAGCATTCCTACAGAGAATTGTGAATGTGTGCAGGTAACGTGCCATGTATGCACATTTAGTCTTCAATGCTTTTCTACGAGGAGCATTGGCTTGGACCCTCATGGAGGAAGCCTCCTCTGTGTTGTCGGCGCTGGAAACAGGTGAGTAAAATCTTTATTTTTGCTAGGAGGTTGGGCCTATGTAGAGGCAAGTAGATGGGCACTAGTGTTGGGAATAGAGATTTAAATTCCTAATGCTATAGTGTCCCTTTAACTTGCTGTGAGCAAATATTAAAGAGACCAAAAACAGCTGTGATGCCTAGATTTGCTCTCATTTATAATAAGAACACTAGATATTTATTTTATAAGAAGAGTCAACATGTTAGTAAACCAGGATGCATGAAATAACAAGAGACGTCACATTTGGCGCTCTCATGTGAAAGTATGCAAAGCAACATGGCGGCAACAAACAACTTCTCTGGCATGCTCCCACATTACATACCTCCAAATGTTGGAAGTATGCTGAAATGAGCACTGGCCAGGCTACGAGGTGATCAGCAAAATGGAATAGCTTTCTAAAGCAAATGCTGGCTTTGTGCCTTAGTTGGCAGAGCAGAAACCTTACTACTATGTTATCTAAAAAGACATGTGCAACTTTGTTACTAGAACAAACAATGCTGGTTAGGGGGGGACAGACAAAGTGTAGGCTTGCTGTATACATAGATTTATATCCTCTACTAGTTTTCTCATAACCACTATATGTATTACACTTCACTGGAAAACAGCTCTATAGATAGAAACATACGGATTCATATTTAAAAAGTGTAGCTTTATTATTTCTTTTTAGACGTAATGGTTGCTATATTTAAGATTTACCCAGCAAAATAAGTTCTGTTATTAAGATCTCTCCATCAATCTAATGCCAAAATGGAGTCACTATAACCAATATGTATTAAAATGAACAGAATCATACTTTTTGGTTGATTATAACGTTTCCCTTTAAGACTTCGCAAATTCTTCCAAGCCATAAAATTACATAGCGTTTTATAAACTCCAAGATCCTTCTCGAGTTCCTTGATTAGTCATCCATACTATAGTTATAGTTTTATAAAACTTTGTTATTTGAGTTACAGGATCCTTTGGAAAAGGTCACATATTAAGTGTTCCAATTAACAGCTGTGTAAATTCTAGTGTAATACAGTTTAAAAAAAAAAAAAGTGTCCTAGGAAGCTGGAAAGACACCCCGCAGAAACAGCAGGACATGGAGGGATTAATCATAATAATCCGTTGTCTCTTAAAACAGTTATGAGCGTTCTGTTTTATTTAATTTTATTGTTTTACTTGTTACTACCTATTCACTAACATGCAGGATAGGGATGATGGGCCTGCAGGTCCCTCAGGGGACTTCCATTTAGACAGTGCTGAGGGTGCTATGGCCTCCCAGGAGTTTCAAACCATGCTAGAGGCCACTATGGCTTCCACCATACAAAAGGCTATTGCCTCAGCCATGGGAGCTGTCTCTACCTCCTTTTCTCAATCCCTGCACTCTCTAGTTTTACCTGCTCTGGCCACCCCCGCCCCTATGGGTTTGGGGTCCCCTTCTCCTGCTCAAACTGTGCCTGGAGCCCGTAAGGCGAGGGCCAAATCTAAACATGTCGGCTCCCACTCCTCGATGCAGGTTCTACCTGCCATGACTGACACGCTAGAAGTGGTCTCAGATAGCGCGCACCCCACGCGCAAAAGAGCCCCTGGCCGGGCTAAAAAGGCTAGGTTGTGGAAACGGGCTAGAGCCCTTGATGATGGGTCGGATACCGACCGTAGTGTGGAGGATGAATCCGACGTTATGGAGTACGACTCCTTTGATGATGATGAATCTGGCGAGGATTTGCCCCTTACGGGCGTGAACCCCTCGGGGTCCTCTGCCAAGGCCCGGGGTCCAATATTTGGCCCCTCTGGGGATGATACATCGATCCTTGACCCGCAGGGTAACCCCCTGTTTGACCCAGACGACCTACGTCATCCCCGGTCCGCTGAGTGGGTTCCCCCGGATCATATTGCCCAGTATGTGGCTAAGCGCATCAGCACGCCACTTTCCAGAGAAGGCCGCAATAAACTGCGCGCCGAATGCCCACGCCCTTCCCTCCCGGGCGCTGCTTGTAAGACATTGACCCACAAATTGCCCAGTTCCTGAATAAGTCAGGCTGGAAGCCCAAGAAGGGCCTCGACCATTCCCTAAAGAGCTGCCAGGACAAGATCCTGGATACCCTTTCTAAGCTCTACGAGCTTCTTGATGCTGCTAGAACTGGGGATTCAGTTTTAGATGTGTATGTGGCCATTGGTTGGGTCCAACGGGCCATCTGCTTACTGGGGAACGCCAATACGGCTATGTCTACGGAGAGACGTAAGGCGATACTCTTAAAGATCGACCCTAAACTGGCCGCTATGACTGTGGCTGAGCCTGATCCGACCGATGAGGGTCTGCTGTTTGGCACCTCCTTTGTTAAGGACATGGGTTCTTATGTCAAGACCTTCACGGCAATTGACAAAGCACAGGCGAACATGAAGCGCGTGTTCGCGCCCAAGGTTTTCGGAGGGGCCGGGCGTAGCAGGAACAGTCCACCCGGCCGTGGTTTCCGAGGCGCATTCCGCGCAACTAGAGGTTCCTTTTTTCCCTCCCGGGGATTTCAGGACCAGAGAACCCCTCCCTTCTTTCCAGCCAGAGGTCGGGCTTGGGGCTCCAGATACCCCCGTGGTGGTACCCCCGGCAGACGTCCTTACGGTGAGTACCCTTTCTTCCCCTCTCGCTCAGGTACAGGTAGCGGGGAGGCTGGCCTTGTTTTGCCAAGAGTGGGCAAATATCACCTCGGATGCTTGGGCTCTGCAATGTGTAAGGGGCTTTCGTCTGGAGTTTGTTTCCATGCCTGTCCAGTTTTATCCCCCCAGAGAGCTGTCTCTCCCACCGGAGCAGGACGAGATGATTTCCGCGGAGGTCGTGGAGATGTTTTCCAAGGGCGCTATAGAGGAATTGCCGTTCGCCACCCGAGGCTTTACGAGCAATTTGTTCCTGGTGCCAAAGAAAGGGCGGGGTTCGCCCTGTGATAAATATTTGCCCCCTCAACGCCTTTCTACGTTACCAACACTTCCAGATGGAAGGTATACACTGCCTCAGAGACCTTCTACGCCAGTCAGACTGGCTGGCCAAGTTGGACCTGAAGGACGCTTACTTCACGGTCCCCATTGCTTTGGAGTTCAGGGATTATCTCCACTTCACATGGCACGGGCGTCGTTGGCGCTTCACCTGCCTGCCTTTCGGTCTCTCCTCGGCTCCTTGGTGCTTCACCAAGCTCATGAAGCCCGTGGTAGCATTCCTCCAAACCCGGGGGGTTCGCCTCATTATTTACCTGGACGACATTCTGATTTTATCCCAATCACGAGGGGATCTCCTCATACACCTGGAATGGACGACCGGCCTTTTGCAGAAGTTAGGATTTCTGATCAATTGGGACAAGTCGGTCCTGATCCCTGCCCAGTTCATAGAGTTTCTGGGCTTCCAGGTGGATTCCGTCCGACAGTTTCTATGCCTTCCAGGTTCCAAGGTGAAAGCCATCCAGAAGGAAATTCGAAGGGCCCTTCGTGTCCCGGACTTGTCAGTCAGACAACTGGCGAGGATTATTGGCCTTCTCGCGGTCTCTATTCAAGCGATCTTCCCAGGCCCGCTGCACTACCGGGCGCTCCAACGGCTCAAAGCATCATACCTTCGCTCAGGTCATTCCTACGAATCTCGGATAATTTTGGACGTGGAGTCCAGAGACGAGTTGGTGTGGTGGTTGGCACACATGGAGGCATGGAACGGAAGAGCCATTTTCGGTTCCGTCCCGGATGTGGTGATAGAGTCCGATGCCAGCTTACACGGCTGGGGCGCTCGTTGTGGCGACGTTTCCACGGGAGGCAGATGGTCCGACACGGAGAAGTCGTTGCACATCAACTGCTTGGAACTCCTGGCAGGTGCCTTCACGATCCGCAGTCTTACCCCAGGGAGGGCGAATTGCTGCGTTCTCCTCAAGATGGACAACGTATCGGCAGTTCGTTACATAAATCACCTAGGGGGTACAAAGTCCAAAATGTTGGCGGTTCTGGCGAAAGATTTCTGGCAGTTCTGCCTCTACAACAACGTCTCGGTGATGGCGGAACACATCCTAGGTCTGGACAATTCGGGGGCGGATTGGAATTCCAGACACTTAAGAGACTCTGGAGATTGGCGTCTGCACGCTTCGGTGTTCCAGAGCCTAGACAAGTTGTGGGGACGATTCCAGTTGGACCTATTCGCATCACGGCTGAACACTCAGCTACCGAGGTTCTACAGTTGGAGGCCGGACCCGGCAGCAGTGGTGCCTTTCTCCAAGAATGGCCACCGGGTCTTATATACGCCTTTCCCCCATTCAACATGATCGCACGCACGATCTCGAAATTGGTTCGCCACGATTGTCGGATGGCGTTAGTCACCCCTCTATGGAGGTCTCGACCATGGTTCCCTCGCCTGATGGAATTGTCCATAGACTACCCTCGATTGGTTCCGATATTCCAGGATCTCCTTTTGGATCCGGATGGGAACTCACACGAACTGGTGTTGCGACATCAGTTACTCCTGATAGCATGGTTCCTTTCAGGGGACCTTGGGTTGTCCCAGACGTTCCGCAGTCAACTCTCCTGCTCCTCGATAACGCCTGGGCCCCGGGTACACGAACAGCTTATCGAACTTCATGGAGATCGTGGTCTGGTTGGTGCATGGAACGGGCAATGGATCCCGTATCCGCCCCTCTACATTTGATTCTGGAGTTCCTCACGTTCCTGTTTGATTCGGGCAAGGCGTACTGCACGATCAACCTTTCCCGCTCGGCTATTTCGGCCGGTCACAAAGGTTTGGACGGTTCTCCTGTCGGCAGACATCCCTTTGTATGTCGCCTTCTCAAGGGTATTCGCCTTACTCGTCCTCTTCGACCTTGTTTTTCTGCCTTTTGGGATGTCAACGTGATGTTACAGTTCCTATCATCGTGGTACCCTAACCTGGAACTGACTCTCAAGCAATTGTCATCCAAGTTGGTGATGTTACTCTGTTTGATTTCTTGCAAGAGGGTCTCCGATGTTAGGGCCCTGGATTGGGACGCCGTTGCATTCACCCCAGAAGGCGTTACTTTTGACATATCCAGGAGGACTAAGTCTGCATCCAAGTCATTTACATACCCTAGGTTTTCAGGTTGTGCGGCGCTCTGCCCGGTGGATTGCATCAAAGCTTACCTGGATGTTACACATTCCCTTCGCTCAGCAGATCTGCATGATCTGTTCATATCTTTTAAATCACCTCACCGGCCAGTTTCGACTCCTACTCTGGCACGTTGGGTGCGTTGGCTGTTATCCTCTGCGGGTGTAGACACCTCTGTATTTACGCCTCATTCTGTGTGAGGCGCGATGGCCTCGAAAGCATCTTCAGTCGGATGTCGTCTGGAGGACATTATGAGAACGGCGGATTGGTCTTGAGAATCGACCTTTCGAGACTTCTACTTCAGACCAATTGAACACATCGCATCTCGAGTGGTAGCACAGCTTTGAACTTGCATAATATGAGCCTCCGTGTCTTTAATAACATTTCCAGATTTTACTAGTAACATGACGTAAAGTCATGATTTTATTAAAGACACGGAGGCGAGTATTATTCCCTCCCACCCTCCCGGTGTGGATTTGGGATAGGAGATGCTTTGTGGCTCTGCAGGTATGTTTCAATTAGGTCTGTATTTATATCGTTTTTGTATGGTTTTGTACGTTTTGTGCTGATTACTAATTATTATATATTTTATATTTCAGAATTCAGTTTTTGCCTGTGACTCCCCACGGTTATGTTTGGTAAGTCTGCAGTTTTGAGTTAAGAAATTACCATATTTCTCTGTCTTTTTTAGCTTGAAGTTATCGCCTTGTTCCCGTTATCCTGTTTTGATCAAGTGGGACATCGTTCGTCTTACCTGGTCTTCGGTTTCGCAAGAAAGAGGGGGATTGTGGGAGACACAGGACTTATATAGCTACTTCCTATATTCTGTGATTGGCTGCCTGTTGTGCCTATACAGTTTTTCTTTCATTTTTGATAATATTTATATTCCTCTATCTTTGCTGCTGAGGAAATAAAGAAAGAGTTATGCATAATACTCGCCTCCGTGTCTTTAATAAAATCATGACTTTACGTCATGTTACTAGTAAAATCTGGGAATTTATCAGGTATCTATCCCTTTAAACCCTTAATTTCCATGAGTGTAGCGCTTCAGTATAAATTTAACAGTTGTGAATATGCATATGTAGTGCCAGAAAAGCACTTACCATCTATACAATGCTTGTATTCCCGTGTATATATGGGGAAGAAAGAAAAAAGATATATACAAATAATAGTGCAATATGTCTAAAAAAATTAATGTTTAAATTATACGTGTGAGTTATAACGTGAATTAACTCACATTTTTTAGAGCCTTTTACAGTGGTAAGGCTCTAAACTTCCAGGCGTCTGTGTCTTTTGGGTAGACCACACAACCCCTCTCTCTCAGTGAAGGAACGTCTGTTACTCTCCAGAGTGTATAAGATGAAACAGAGAAAAAAACGTCCAAACTAAGTGTAGTATTTTAAAATACCAATGTATATCAGTATAGATAAAATCCAGAAAAGTGCTCACCTTATTTAGAGCCTTTTTATAACTGGCTCTAAGTATATAGGTTCAGTGTCAGTTTGTAGGGTGACACTATCCCTTTCTTGAATCACTTGTACAGGATGCAGGAAGTGAAGTATATAACAACTATGTTTATTATCAATATTAAAATGTATACAAACTATTATAAAAACAAAAAATATATAAAAACATATATAAATAATACTAATGTATTAAGTGGTCTGGCGTAGGTCCACTTGCAGCCAAAACGCGTTTCAACGAAAATCGGCTTCCTCAGTCAGCTTCAGGACGTCTTCTGTCTTCTATGCCTTTTAAACCTTTATTTGCCCGCCAAAAATTCTCTTTTGCCGGTCCGTAATGATTTGTTGTGACGCGCCCGAAATAGCGTCGCGTCACTTCCGGTTTGTTCTTACTACATGTCCCATAGTTCTTTGCGTTCGTGGGTGTCACTTCCGGTTATAAACCGCTGTAGTGATGGGTAATGTAGTCCTTAATATCGTCACTTTCTAGTTCATGTTTCAGTCCGTATCGGGCTCAAAATAAAGAGCCGAAATGGCATGGAAAAGTATCAAGAGAGCAAGAAGCATGTGTCAATGTTAATATTCCATATATAGATTTCCAAATTTAAACAGTGTATACCATATATCTTGTGAACAATACATATTCTACACTTAGTGAACATTTCATACTATATATTTCTTATTTCAGAAACAAGGAAGGGGGGGGGGGGAGTGAAAGTATTTTAGATGGACTTTATATTCAGGACTTTAAATTATATACAATAAATATTCAGAAGTGGTGTTACCTCTAAATCTCATTTATAACATTTTAAATTAGAATTGCAGACTTATGCATAGGTCCCATAGTTATGACAAATTAAATTAAACTTAAATGGTTTTAATGTCTCTTGCAGTTAATGAATCCTGTCTTTTTGTTAAAAATATATAGAATATAATAAAAAATAAGAATAAGAATTAAAAAAAAAAATGTATGTATTTATAGAAAGTAAGTTCTTCCTGTTAAAATAATAAGTGGAAAAGATATGTGTATACATTAGAAAAAATGCTGGAAAAATAATAATAGAGATAAAAGATATATAAATAAAAAATAAAAAATAGAAAATGGAAAATAAAATGAAAAAATGTGTAAAATGAAATAAGATAAATAAAAATAAATAAAAATAAAAATAAATATAAATAATACAATTAAAAATAAAAATGAGAATTAAAATAAAAATAAATATAAAAATATATATTGTATATAGTAATCAATTATAAAAAATGACATAATTCAAAATCTGCATTAAGACCTGAGGGGGCTAATGTATTCAAATTAAAAATCCATTTAGTTTCAATTTTACCTAATTTCCTTATTTCATCCTCCCCTCTACAATAGTGTGACTTTTTGGATAGCATAAAAATCTAAAAATTGCGGATCTTTATTGTGTACTAGTCTGAAATGATCTGAAACACTGTGTTTTTCGAAACCTTTTCTTATGTTGCGTACATGTTCATTTATTCTTATATTTAAAGGGCGTTTCGTTTTTCCTACATAAAAGGAGATTACAGGAACATTTCAATAAATATATGACTCTTTTTGAGAAACATGTGGTCATTTCGTGTATTTTATATTACTATATACACACAATATATAATTTTATATTTATTTTAATTTTATTATTTTTATTATTTATTTTTATTTTAATTCTCATTTTTTATTTTATTATTTATATTTATTTTTATTTTAATTTTAATTTTTATATTTTATTTATCTTATTTCATTTTACACATTTTTTCATTTATTTTCCATTTTCTATTTTTTTATTTTTTATTTATATATATATCTTTTATCTCTATTATTATTTTTCCAGCATTTTTTCTAATGTATACACATATCTCTTCCACTTATTATTTTAACAGGAAGAAATTACTTTCTATAAATACATACATTTTTTATTCTTATTTTTAATTATATTCTATATATTTTTAACAAAAAGACAGGATTCATTAACTGCAAGAGACATTAAAACCATTTAAGTTTAATTTAATTTGTCATAACTATGGGACCTATGCATAAGTCTGCAATTCTAATTTAAAATGTTATAAATGAGATTTAGAGGTAACACCACTTCTGAATATTTATTGTATATAATTTAAAGTCCTGAATATAAAGTCCATCTAAAATACTTTCACTCCCCCCCCCCCCTTCCTTGTTTCTGAAATAAGAAATATATAGTATGAAATGTTCACTAAGTGTAGAATATGTATTGTTCACAAGATATATGGTATACACTGTTTAAATTTGGAAATCTATATATGGAATATTGAACATTGACACATGCTTCTTGCTCTCTTGATACTTTTTCATGCCATTTCGGCTCTTTATTTTGAGCCCGATACGGACTGAAACATGAACTAGAAAGTGACGATATTAAGGACTACATTACCCATCACTACAGCGGTTTATAACCGGAAGTGACACCCACGAACGCAAAGAACTATGGGACATGTAGTAAGAACAAACCGGAAGTGACGCGACGCTATTTCGGGCGCGTCACAACAAATCATTACGGACCGGCAAAAGAGAATTTTTGGCGGGCAAATAAAGGTTTAAAAGGCATAGAAGACAGAAGACGTCCTGAAGCTGACTGAGGAAGCCGATTTTCGTTGAAACGCGTTTTGGCTGCAAGTGGACCTACGCCAGACCACTTAATACATTAGTATTATTTATATATGTTTTTATATATTTTTTGTTTTTATAATAGTTTGTATACATTTTAATATTGATAATAAACATAGTTGTTATATACTTCACTTCCTGCATCCTGTACAAGTGATTCAAGAAAGGGATAGTGTCGCCCTACAAACTGACACTGAACCTATATACTTAGAGCCAGTTATAAAAAGGCTCTAAATAAGGTGAGCACTTTTCTGGATTTTATCTATACTGATATACATTGGTATTTTAAAATACTACACTTAGTTTGGACGTTTTTTTCTCTGTTTCATCTTATACACTCTGGAGAGTAACAGACATTCCTTCACTGAGAGAGAGGGGTGTGTGGTCTACCCAAAAGACACAGACGCCTGGAAGTTTAGAGCCTTACCACTGTAAAAGGTTATAAAAAATGTGAGTTAATTCACGTTATAACTCACACGTATAATTTAAACATTAATTTTTTAGACATATTGCACTATTATTTGTATATATCTTTTTTCTTTCTTCCCCATATATACACGGGAATACAAGCATTGTATAGATGGTAAGTGCTTTTTTGGCACTACATATGCATATTCACAACTGTTAAATTTATACTGAAGCGCTACACTCATGGAAATTGAGGGTTTAAAGGGATAGATACCTGATAAATCTGAAATTTTCCTTTGTTGTTTTTTGGTGACTTCCTGTAAAGAGTCATCTAATGTTTACATTTCCTTTATTGCAAATTCTATTTAATTTAGAATTTGTTATCTCCTGTTCTGTTAATAGCCTGCTAGACCGCGGAGGAGTCTCATGTATGTAACTGAGCAGGGGATAAAAACTTTCAAATTAATTAACATTGGATTGAAAAATAAACCATTTTGTTTTTATGCAGGCTGTGTCAGTTACAGCCAGGGGAGGTGTGGCCAGAAACAAAAGGGATTTAACTCCTAAATTGGCAGAAAATTGAGCAGTGAAAACTTCAGAGGCCTGATCCATAAAAACCGCTACATTAAATATGAAATCTTCATCTGGTTGCAAATATTAACCCCTTAAGAACCAAACTTCTGGAATAAAACGGAATCATGACATATCATACATGTCATGTGTCCTTAAGGGGTTAAATATTATAACAACCAGCAATGAGACTTTAAGCTTAAAAATAATGATTTAAATCAAGTCTTACCGACTAGCGTTTTAAATCAGGATTTCAATTATGATTTAAATCAAATCCACAATGCGGTTAGCATTAAAAAAAAAAAAAAAAATAAAAAAATTAACTGATCAGAACATTCAGGTTAGTCCACATTTTCCTTCACAAAAAATATTGTGAGGTTTGTTTGGAGATCAGTGGTTATGCAGGTACAAGATGTAATGAAAAGGAAAATATATACGATTTATTAAAATTACTTACAACTTCGTTGCTAAATTTGTAAGTAAATGAAAAGAAAAGAAAAAAAAATTGCTTGGGTCATATTTAAGCTGTCAGCTAGCTTCAGTGATTGGAAGCCCCCAAAAAACAACCAAGTAGCATTTCAGTACATTCAGCTCTTTACAGAGTGCATACTTCAATCTAAAGCATAAGAGATCGATACATAATATCAGTTTCTAAGTTATTTGTTCTTTTCTATACTCAACCACAGACATCTTATCTTAAAGCTACTTTTAAAAGGTCAGATTGTATGAGAAGTGTATGTATACTGCCACCATGTGGCCAATATTAACTTGCGTTCATAATATTATTATTATTATTCTGCTTGGAAAAGTTACAATCCAGTGATATATAGTTGGCAATTTTTTCATTTGTATTTTAAATATACTGACATGAAATACCAGCATGCAAGCCATATAGCCTATATAAAAACTATTCCACCATAGGAACGCAGATTAATAGGCTATATACACTATTTTAAACTCTGCTAATTAGAGTAAAAGCCAAGCCTATTATTTCCTCGTTAGATCATTAATTATCTTCAAAGGCGAGACATACCTAAAAAGATATCCAATTAGGAAGCATAATTATTGGTGCAAGTGAATTATATTTTAAAATGGATTTCAAGTTAATATATGACTTACTACTGTTTGGATCTGGGTCCAACGTGTAAAAATGTAAAAGATTATAGAATATAGCATATGCAACATGGAAGCTGAGCATTTGCAGTCCTTAAAATATTAACAGTCTTAAAAATATTAATAGGACACACCTATGCATCATCCATGCAACACCAAACAGGATACTAAAATGCACCCAATGATTATCCACACAACATGCATTCATTATATAGAGTTTTTTTTGTAGAGTAGGACCATGCACATCTAGATCTGGGTGTTCTTTTTAGAAATGCCACTCTTTCTTTCTTACTACACAAAGTGGAGCTAATGTAATAAATAAATAAGAGTGGTGATGCTATAGGATGGGGGTAACTCCTACGAGAATTTAATTAGGAAAGAAAAAAAAATTAGGTTAGCAAGCAATAAAATATAAAAAAGTAACTTTTAATTGAATTAAAGTCATAGTAACCATTAATATCTATATAATGAAAAGGTGTGTGTTCACTACAGTCACCAAAGTAAGTGTGTCAGAGAGTAAAGCCAATCTATCAATAATGCATTAAATTAGAACCAACATCTAACGCACTTTACACTGATCAGCCACAACATTAAAAAGCACTGACAGGTGAAGTGAATAACATTGATAATATTGTTACAATGGGACCTATCAAGGGATGGGATACATTAGGCAGCAAGTGAACAGTCCGTTCTTTAATTTCATGTGTTGGAAGCAGAAAAAGTAGGCAAGCAAAAATAATCTGAGTGACTTTGACAGGGACCAAATAGTGATGGCTAGGTCATAGTATCTCCAAAATGGCAAGTCTTGTGGGGTGTTCCTGGTACAAATTGGTTAGTACCTACCAAACGTGGTGCAAGAGAGGACAACGAGTGAATCAGCATTTGGGTCATGGGAGCTCAAGGATCATTGATGCACGTGGTGTGCGAAGGCTAGCACATCTTGTCCAATCACACAGAAGATAATGACCATGATAAAAAGGTGCCAGAACACACAGTGAATCACAGTTTGCTGCGCATGGGGTTGCACAGCCACAGACTGGTCAAAGTGGCCATGTGGACTACTGTCCTCTGCCGAGAGCACCTTCAATGGCAGCGTGAGCATCACAACTGGACCATGGAGCAATAGAAGAAGGTTGCCTGGTCTGATGAATGAGGTTTTCTTTTAGATTAGGTGAATGGCCAGGTGCATGTGTATCATTTACTTGGAAAAGAGATGGCAGCAGGATGCGCTATGGAGAGAAGGCAGATGGAGAGTTACCCTATGGGCAATGTTGTGCTAGGAAACCATAAACCTTGGCCCCTGGCATTCATGTGGATGTTTACTTTGACATATACCACCTGCCTAGAGATTGTTGCAGACCATGTACACTCTCCATGGCACTGGTGTTCTCTGATGTCAGGGGCCACTTTCAGCAGGATAATGCAACCTGCCACACTACAAAAACTGTTCAGGAATGATTTAAGGCAGACCATGACCAAGAATTCAAGGTGTTGCCCAAATCTTAATCTGATTGAGCATCTGTGAGATGTGCAAAAACCACAAATCCGACCCATCAAGGCGCAACCTTACAACTTAATGTCTTGGTGCCAGATACCAGAAGACACGCTTAGAGGTTTTGTGGAGCCCATACCTAAAGGCATCAGGACTGTTTTAGCAGCACAAGGGGACCTACACGAAATTAAAAAGGGGGTTTTAATATTTTGGCTGATCAATGTATGTATACAGTATCATCACTATATAGTAATAATTAATCAAAACATTGTAGAGATTATCACAGAGTACAAAGTGAAAATTGTCAGGCGTGTTGCTGAGAGGACAACAAAGAAAGAGAAAGGCCTTCCCAAGAAAAATTGCTGAGTCTCTCCCTCAACATGCCATGGAGAGCACCTCGACTACACTGCATTATTCAGCAACTCTAACTTTAGCTACCAATCCCTGAACAATCATAATGCAAAGAAAGTATAGAACAAAAGGCCACAGTGATATATTACAACAAAATAAAAACTGGTAAGGCTCATGCATAACAGTGTATAACAGTACTGCTAACGGTCAGGTCACCATTAAGTAAAAAGTAGCTGAGCTGGTTTAGAATCGAGCCCCGACAATTGTTTTGCTGGTGAGCAAGGCTCACCATGCCACCCCCTTTTTCAGATGAGGTCCCTCCCAATATTGTAAGTGGATCCAAGAACTTGACCACGGTCAAGACTTGTGTAGGCCTGCTAATCCTCATTCTAATTTCAGTCCTCCCAATGTAGTAAGGGATTTTGAATAAGATTTTTTTAAGTTCACTTTAAGTCTCAATATTTCATCAAGCAACAAATAAATAATTGATTATAACTTAAGGAGCTATTGCGTTTGTAACACCTCCTCTCCCAAATGCCAGCGTTGCCATTACGCTGTATACAGGATTGTTACACAAAACACCCACACCTCAGCTCTGCAGGACTCTTGGCCTCTTCTAATGTTAAACATTGTTGCGCCTTTAGGGGAGTTCTTCGGTTTCTCTCATGTCACTCAGTCCTTGACATATTAGCTATGCTGAAAATTCATTTGCAGGTAAGGGGGGTACTTTAGTTTTAACAGCAAAAAAAATAAAAATAAAAATAAAAAAAAAACCTATATATTTGCTAGCATTTTTGATAGCACAATGCACAGATGAAACGCTGTGCTATTTGATATGAGTATAAGTTGCATTTATAATGACAAATACACTTTAAACAAAACATCTTTAGATACAAATATGGAAAACCAAGCAGCTTTTACATGTATTTATATTGAAATGATCTATAATAAAGAAGAAATGCCATTAAGCATTCACATAGCTCTCTTTAAGACAAATCGGTAATGCTATATTTAGGCATTAGATCATTCACGGGTGCAGACGTACTTTACGTGCCACATTTTCTGCTTAGCAGCATCACCATCTGTGAATTGTTTGCAATCAATAAAACCTTACTAGCTTCTTGGCAGTGATCTACCTTTATTTTTTACATTGGTCCCTTAGGTTGAAATTAGACGTTTATTTAATGCATTCTTGGGATACTGTTACTCTGGAAGATGATGGTACAAGATTGCCTTGTGTTAAAAAAAAAAATAATATAGACTATTGGGACAGTTGATGTAGGATATTTACCCCAGACATTTGTCAAATATTCCTGGGGACATTTGTTTTGTGGCCAGATGCTGTTTTACACAGAGAGCAACACAAATATACAAAACAGTGTGCACACTCAAATGATTCTTGATCTAGAGAGTATATATATATAAAACCAATTATGCAAACAGTATTCCAGATTTGTGTCCCTCCCCCCCAAAGATGTCACATACATAACCTATACAGAAATAAATATTAAAATATAAAGACCTAAAAACAAAAAAGTGTTGAGATACTGAACATAAACAGTATACACACACACCTGTATGCTTTTAAAGCAGATCCTTTCAAATGGAATCCTTGTGGAAGCCTGCTATAAAATTGTACAGTCCAGTGGCAGAACTTAACTCTCACTATACAGTTGCAAGAAAAAGTATGTGAACCTTTTGGAATGATATAGATTTCTGCACAAATTGGTCATAAAATGTGATCTGATCATTATCTAAGTCACAACAATAGACAATCACAGTCTGCTTAAACTAATAACACACAAAGAATGAAATGTTGCCATGTTTGTATTGAATACACCATGTAAACATTCACAGTGCAGGTGGGAAAAGTATGTGAACCCTTGGATTTAATAACTGGTTGAACCTCCTTTGGCAGCAATAACTTCAACCAAACGTTTCCTGTAGTTGCAGATCAGACGTGCACAACGGTCAGGAGTAATTCTTGACCATTCCTCTTTACAGAACTGTTTCAGTTCAGCAATATTCTTGGGATGTCTGGTGTGAATCGCTTTCTTGAGGTCATGCCACAGCATCTCAATCGGGTTGAGGTCAGGACTCTGACTGGGCCACTTCAGAAGGCGTATTTTCTTCTGTTTAAGCCATTCTGTTGTTGATTTACTTCTATGCTTTGGGTCATTGTCCTGTTGCAACACCCATCTTCTGTTGAGCTTCAGCTGGTAAACAGATGGCCTTAAGTTCTCCTGCAAAATGTCTTGATAAACTTGGGAATTCATTTTTCCTTTGATGATAGCAATCCGTCCAGTCCCTGATGCAGCAAAGCAGCCCCAAGCCATGATGCCCCCACCACCATACTTCAAAGTTGGGATGAGGTTTTGATGTTGGTGTGCTGTGCCTTTTTTTCGCCACACATAGTGTTGTGTGTTTCTTCCAAACAACTCAACTTTGGTTTCATCTCTCCACAGAATATTTTGCCAGTAGTGATGTCCCGAACAGATCGCCGCGGACGGCGAACATATGCGGTAAACTTTGACCCTGTACCTCACAGTCAGCAGACATATACCAGCCAATCAGCAGCAGGCCCTCCCTCCCAGGCCCTCCCACCTCCTGGACAGCTCACTAAGAATGCAGCTTCACAATGAATGTAAAATGGATGCTCTTTTGTGCGAGGCATCAGTCACATCAGGCAATGCTTCTTGTGAAAAGCAAAACCAGAACTGGTGTGTGTTTTTTATAGGGCAGGGTAGCTTTAACCAACACCTCCAATCTCATCTCATTGATTGGACTCCAGTTGGCTGACATCTCACTCCAATTAGCTCTTGGAGATGTCATTAGTCTAGGGGTTCACATACTTTTTCCACCTGCACTTTGAATGTTTACATGGTATATTCAATAAAAACATGGCAACATTTCATTCTTTGTGTTTTACTATTTTAACTCCTTAAGGACACATGACATGTGTGACATGTCATGATTCCCTTTTATTCCAGAAGCTTGGTCCTTAAGGGGTTAAGCAGACTGTGATTGTCTATTGTTGTGACTTAGATGATGATCAGATCACATTTTATGACCAATTTGTGCAGAAATCCATATCATTCCAAAGGGTTCACATACTTTTTCTTGCAACTGTAAGTAATGAAGTTGTTTTGGTGCATACAGTTGTTCCTCAATTCCTAGTGGTCCCAAATTACATCATTTAATAATTAGAATTATTGGAAGCACAGCGTTAAGCCACATTGCCAAGTTATCTGGGTATGAGAGCAAAAACTGTTACTACCCAACTCTCATACTGTGATGTCACGTGCGCATGCACAGACCTGTTATGGTTTGCCATAGAAAGTCACTGCATGCAAGATTCTCTATGGAACAATCTTAGTAGCATTGTGCCTAGAGACTGACTGGACCATCGTCCCGGAGGCACGCCTCCAGAATGACAGGAGGAAAGGACCGAGGGAGACTTGGCATATGAGAAAAGGTACGTAAAATTCGTAATTTTGTTTTATTTCATTTATTAATTGCAGACCGAGGGGTGGCCAAAAGATAGATCCTCAACTTCTGTACAAATCCCCACGATGCTTTACCAGCTGTGGATATACTATTACCTCATCCTTAGAGGGCTATAGCGACTGTGTATTAATTTAGGCATGTTTTTGTATTGAGTATGGGTGTATGAATGTATTGGTATACTGTGCTGATGTTTGAAAGCAGGGGTGAATTTGAAAGTAGCAGTTTGTGTATAGTTTGGTCTTTTGAATGCAGAGGTGTTTTTTTGTAGTATTAGTGTTTAAATATGTTTAATATGAATTGGAAAGTATAGTGTAGATCATTGTAGAGTGCTACAGAAGTTGTTGGCACGATAAATAATAATGAGAATCATAATAAAGGATCAGGAGTCACTAGAACAGTATTTTCAGTACATTTGATGACATGTTCTGAGCATTTTCAGAGTTATTCAATTAATGTTCCAACACCCATGGTCCAAATCAAGATTCAGGATTCTTACTGGCCACTACCAAGTGAAAATTACACCCAGTCGATTGCAAATGTGGCATAGACCCTCAAGGCTTGCATTGGCTAGTAGCATTTGTGGCCTGGCTAGTACTATACAACTTGAAATTTGAAGCCCTTGTTTAGATGATCAAAAATACTATTGTCCCATCCAGGGAAAATGTCTCTGCAAAATAAAGGCATTCTTAAAGGGATTCTCCAGTGCCAGGAAAACATATTAGTTTCCCTGGCACTGCAGGATCCTCCAGTGCATCTCTCCCTATTGATAACATTTATAATGTTCTCTAATTTAGCATTATTTTGACTATTTATGTATCATATTAGTAAGCATTGGCTCATATACTGTTGTTCACAATGCTGTTTTCTTTGAGGCACAAGCTGGATGTATTGGCTCCCTTCTAATGTGACATATTGATTACTCTTTCTATTATATCCCTTTCCCATTCTACCCAACAATATGCCAATCTCCTGTAGTTAATGGAAGAGGTGTTTCGGATTAGTCAATAGATTGGACGGGGGTGGGGAGAGTTCACAAATTTATTTTAAGGTTATTGTTACATTCCAGAGATATTCCACAACACAGAACAGTTATAAGAGAGATGGCATGACTTACATTTTGCAATGTCTCCCTGTATCTGCAATATCTGTGGAACAGGCATGGTGAGAACCACTGCATCGAAAGCTTCAGAGGAACCACATTTTCTGTACACCTCCCATTTGTCACCCTGAAGATTTATGTGTGTAACATGGTGTTCAAAGTAGATATCAGCGCCTGCTTAGAATGGTAAAAGCGGTTAGTATTTACTTATGTGCTAGAACGGATCAAATACAACAACAATAAAAAATAAATAAAAAAAAACACGTGAAAGGGGCAACCTCAGTGCCAAAATCAAACATGCCAATTAAGTGGGTATGGTGTCATTTTGGTTGCAGACACCTTTCTCAATTCTTAGAGAAAAAATGGTTTCAGCCCTTTGACCACAGTCCCCCACCTTCCTCATGAGGTCCACAAGGCTCTGAAGGTCCAGCTATTGTGAAAGTTCCACTTCCACTCTAGCAATTTCAATGTCATCCATTTAGTATATGTCCAGAATTGATAGTACAAATGGGAATTATATATTGCCAATTAACGCTAAAAGCCATTCATTGGCTGAACAGGTTACGTGAAATTCTTAGCTAAAGCTTAACCGCTTTGGAGATCACCATTTCAATCACGCTCTCAAAACCTATTTCATCAATAACTGGGAAACATTGCTTGCATCATTACAGCACCATAACCACTAGATTGGCATGTATTAGTCTGTGCCTTTAATGAAATTGAATTTTATCTGGGCATTTTCTTTTTATAGATATGTACATAAATAATTTTTTTTAAAATACTATATAGCAATTGAAGTAAAACACAAATAAACATCAACATAACAACAATTAACCAGGATGGTTCATTGTTTAACCACATGAAGTCTTAAAAAAGACGTCTTGCAGGGAGTATCGCTATTAGAACACCATTTAATAGGCAATAGATACAGGCAGTGTTCTGTGTCTTCATACTATACCAGTTTTCATCCTTAGCAATCTTGGTATGCTAATGTGGAAGGATGAACTACTTTAGCACATAAACCAGATGAACCGTGGACGTCAAGCAGAACCAGGTAAGTGTCAAACCATTCATAAACAGTTTGACAGCTTACGCTGGGACAGTCACCTTAACACCTCTCTAATCACTTTCTCTCCAATAGTGAAAGCTCATAGGAATGTTGTGTCTCAGAAGATGAGACAATAATGAAAAGTATTTAATTATGCAGTTTCTGTCCTTTATGGTACTAACTGCAGCAATTATGAAGGAAGTAATGCCAAACACTTAAAACCAAAAAATTTAATTAAACGGATTATAAAAATAAATAAATGATAGAAAAATCGCTATAACTAGTCTAGACAAATACATTTAATGATGCTAAAAGCTGCATAGGTGACAGTGCATTTTCTGTGAAATAATGGAGGCAAATTAATCTTTCAGTGCTTTTAGTTTATTGAAACCTCCACAAATAATGCAAAAGCATTACGGTTGAAAATCTATCTTCTCGTCCCAGTGCTGTCTGACTGTATAAATATTGACAAGCAAACTGTACTCAATATGAAAGTAAAGATACACTATTAGAAAAGTAAAAAAAAAAAAAAACACAATAAGTGTTTCGAGTTCACAGATACAACAGCATAGTACTGGGCACAATGTGGATTGCACAGATCTATAATTTTCTAGAAAATTTTTTTTTACTACTGTTTGGATTTCAAAACATTCTGAACTCTATATGCCGATTTAAATTGTGCTCTTTTACATGTTGTTCTTCAACCAAACCTACACTATAATCAGTGGCTGAATGAAATAGTCAACAGCCAACAGCAATAATGCTATGGGATGTGGGACTGGTAAGATGTACAAGAAACAGCGATGGGGTAAAAATTATATTTTTTCACTGTTTTATTTAGATATGACAATGAACAAAAGAGGAATAGAAAGAAATAAACTGCTGGTTTACTGGTAGTTCTGAGTCAGTGTACAAGCAAACATTAGAGACAAAGTGTGTTAATGTATGTAGGGAAATGAAAGATGTGCTACCTGATTCTTTGAGGTAATGTTTGACTATGGAAGAGACTCCGTGAGGTGTAACCAAATTGTAAGAGCCATCTTTCATCCCCATTCCTTCTACCACAGCATGTAACGGCTTTAAAATGCCATGAGCCAATAGATCATCGTGAAATCTGGGAGAAAAATAATAAACAAAACGACATGTTTAGAACATAGGTATTGGAAGTTAGGAGGACATTTTTTAACCCCTTTAGTGCGGAGGCAATTGTACAAGTTCTGACCAAAATAAAACCTACCATTTTACCACTTGAGAAAGCCTTAAGGGGAGAAACACGTTGTGGTTTTTATGCTGTTAAAGAAAGTATTTTGGCTACCTCATTACCTGCCTTTTAGCCATATATTTTTAGTACTTATTATTGTGTATTTTTCTTGGCGCTACCTGTATATTGTTGTTTGACTTTTTCTAGAGTTCTTGGGGGTTGGAGGTATTCCCCTATCAGGTGTGCTGCCTCCAATCCCAGCGTTCTTAGTTTGTTTAGCGCTGCTCTTTTCCTTGTTCAGTTTTGTGTCTTTTATTTTATTTTTTATTCAAGAATGGTGACCAGTCTTTTTTAGCAGCCACTTGGTCACAAACCCTGGCCAAAGCCATCGTTCATATTTGTTATTTGCAGTTTTCACACACAAACTGCATTTCCATTGATGATATAATCACCATTATATGTTTCTTTTTTAAAACACTCATCTTTGTGTTCAGTGAAGTCTCAAGAGTACAACAGTACCCCATCACCTCCCCCAAGGTTTTATGGTGTTTTGGAAAGTTGCAGGGTTAAATATAGGGCTTGCAAATGAAAGTCTCTGGATGTTCTGCCTGGGTTGTCAGACAGGTTACTTAAATTGTAATTAATAGGCATGTGCATGGGGAAATTATTCAGTTTGATTCGGCATTTCGGAATTTCGGAATGTCTCTTGCAGCCACTTGGTAGATAACTCCCTAATTCCCACGGTATTAGGGAGTTATCTACCAAAAGGCTGAAAGACCTAAATTGGTCTTTCAGCCAAATTTACAAACACTAAGTAAAAATAGACTGGCATGTCTATTAAACAGTGAGCAGCCAGTGGAAGAAAATTAAAAAAAAATGGGTCCCCCCTCCAGAGCCCCCACCCGTGATGCACGAGTGGGGGCTTTTAAACTAAAGGGGGGGCTATTGCGCCCCCTAGCCCCCACCCCTGAGCGGCGGGTGGGGGCCCTAAAGTAAAATAATGCAGGGGGGACCTATTGCCCCCCCCTTGGCCCCCACCCCTGAGCGGCGGGTGGGGGCCCTAAAGTAAAATAATGGGGGGGACCTATTGTCCTCCCCCCCCGGCCCGCACCCCTGAGCGGTGGTTGGGGGCCCTAACAACTAATTAGGGGGAGACCTAATGTCCTCCCTCCTGACCCCCACCCCTGAGTGGTGGGTGGGAGCCCTAAATTAGAATGAGGGGGTGGGACCTAATGTCCTCCCCCCTTGCCCCCAACCCTGGCCAAATAAAAAGACATAATAACCGATGCACTTTAAAAAAAAAAAAAAATCCATCTTCCCCCGGCGATGGCTCCGCGCAGACTGAGCTCTGCAGAGTGGGGGAAGGTTTATAAAGCCTTGCCCCACCCTGCAATTAGGCTCAGAGCACTCTGATTGGTGGGTTTAATCCACCAATCAGAGTGTGATGAGTCAAATTATACAGCGTGGGAAAATTCCAAAGAACTTTCCCACGCTGTGTAAAATGACACAGCGCATTCTGATATGTGGATATCAAACCAACCAGAGTGCTGTGACAGGTAAATGTAGAGAATTACCTGTCAGTCCCTTCATTTACCTGTCAGAGCACTCTGATTGGATGGCTTACTTAGTATTAGTAAATTTGGCTGAAAGACCAATTCAGGTCTTTCAGCCTTTTAGTAGATAGTTCCCTAATACCATGGGAATTAGGGAGTTATCTACTTATTCATTCCTGTCATTACACTGACTGGCCAAGTAACTTACATTTTATATGAATGTGTGTTACTTGATTGTTGTAAGTGTTGCAAATGCTTACAGCTGATTCCTGGCTATGTTTGTATATTTTTTATTTAAAATTGTATACAGTGTAACATTCTTCTTCTTCCACTGGGTAAGTATATTAGTACTTAGGCAATACTGTGCTTCGGAACTTCAGGACTTCGGCTATTCGGAAGTACCAGAATGTCCAAATTGCCCAAAATTCGTCCGAATTCATATTCGGCCCAAAACTAATTGCACATGTCTAGTAATTAATAAAATCACTTAACTATGATGAAAATGATGTGCATGTGTACAGGGAGTGCAGAATTATTAGGCAAGTTGTATTTTTGAGGATTAATTTTATTATTGAACAACAACCATGTTCTCAATGAACCCAAAAAACTCATTAATATCAAAGCTGAATATTTTTGGAAGTAGTTTTTAGTTTGTTTTTAGTTTTAGCTATGTTAGGGGGATATCTGTGTGTGCAGGTGACTATTACTGTGCATAATTATTAGGCAACTTAACAAAAACAAATATATACCCATTTCAATTATTTATTATTACCAGTGAAACCAATATAACATCTCAACATTCACAAATATACATTTCTGACATTCAAAAACAAAACAAAAACAAATCAGTGACCAATATAGCCACCTTTCTTTGCAAGGACACTCAAAAGCCTGCCATCCATGGATTCTGTCAGTGTTTTGATCTGTTCACCATCAACATTGCGTGCAGCAGCAACCACAGCCTCCCAGACACTGTTCAGAGAGGTGTACTGTTTTCCCTCCTTGTAAATCTCACATTTGATGATGGACCACAGGTTCTCAATGGGGTTCAGATCAGGTGAACAAGGAGGCCATGTCATTAGATTTTCTTCTTTATACCCTTTCTTGCCAGCCACGCTGTGGAGTACTTGGACGCGTGTGATGGAGCATTGTCCTGCATGAAAATCATGTTTTTCTTGAAGGATGCAGACTTCTTCCTGTACCACTGCTTGAAGAAGGTGTCTTCCAGGAACTGGCAGTAGGACTGGGAGTTGAGCTTGACTCCATCCTCAACCCGAAAAGGCCCCACAAGCTCATCTTTGATGATACCAGCCCAAACCAGTACTCCACCTCCACCTTGCTGGCGTCTGAGTCGGACTGGAGCTCTCTGCCCTTTACCAATCCAGCCACGGGCCCATCCATCTGGCCCATCAAGACTCACTCTCATTTCATCAGTCCATAAAACCTTAGAAAAATCAGTCTTGAGATATTTCTTGGCCCAGTCTTGACGTTTCAGCTTGTGTGTCTTGTTCAGTGGTGGTCGTCTTTCAGCCTTTCTTACCTTGGCCATGTCTCTGAGTATTGCACACCTTGTGCTTTTGGGCACTCCAGTGATGTTGCAGCTCTGAAATATGGCCAAACTGGTGGCAAGTGGCATCGTGGCAGCTACACGCTTGACTTTTCTCAGTTCATGGGCAGTTATTTTGCGCCTTGGTTTTTCCACACGCTTCTTGCGACCCTGTTGACTATTTTGAATGAAACGCTTGATTGTTCGATGATCACGCTTCAGAAGCTTTGCAATTTTAAGAGTGCTGCATCCCTCTGCAAGATATCTCACTATTTTTGACTTTTCTGAGCCTGTCAAGTCCTTCTTTTGACCCATTTTGCCAAAGGAAAGGAAGTTGCCTAATAATTATGCACACCTGATATAGGGTGTTGATGTCATTAGACCACACCCCTTCTCATTACAGAGATGCACATCACCTAATATGCTTAATTGGTAGTAGGCTTTCGAGCCTATACAGCTTGGAGTAAGACAACATGCATAAAGAGGATGATGTGGTCAAAATACTCATTTGCCTAATAATTCTGCACTCCCTGTATATATATCGATCCAGCGCACTCACCTATCCACTAAACAGCAACTTCAGTGTTGAAAGATTTTGTTTTTTTAAAAACACCTAATCTAGGCAAAAATAATGGGGATTTAGTTACATTATATGATCATACATTGCATAAGCCTGCCACAACTTGTTTTGTCCTGATGAAAGCTCCATGTGGGAGCTGAAACGTTGACTTTTTAAATGGATTGAATAAAAGTTAATTTTTTTTTAGCAACAAGCATCACAGGATTACACCAGGAGTGCAAGCCCAATGAGGGAGAGGGAAAGGGAGAGGGAGAGACTGTATATATGCACCTTCGTCAGAGGAAAAGATCTACTGAACGTGGACTCCCTTATATCAGAATACTGCACCCAAAGGTAATTAACAACAGCCAATCGGTTCCCTGGACATCTTGAGGGGGTGTGTGAGGGGGCGTGATCATCAGGTGACTGATGTCATACCTGAAGTATACCTTATTTTATATAATAGATGCCCATCGCAGGGCTGTCAAATAAAAAAAGTTTTTAGTTAATTTTTATATTATTGTTGTTCATTCAATATGCTATTCTTATTTATTGTTTTTAACGTATTTATCCTCGAATAGCCTGTTATGATATGAATGAGGTGTACGAGAAGGCCCAATGGTGACAGCGTTTTTAAATTTATATATCCTGAAGCTATCTCTTTGTATGACCTTCCTGTCCAAATCACCCTTCCGGGGCTCCAGGGTAACTTTCTCTATGCCACTGAAACCCAGTCCAGATGAGGAACCCCCATGGTAGAGTTTTAGGTGCTTGGAAGTGGGGCTATCAACATGTTGGGATGGATTAGCGGAGTTTACATGCTCCAAAATCCTCAGTTTAAATGCATGGAGTGTTTTACCCACATAATGTTTTTGACAGCTGCACTTGAGAAAGTAAATCAATCCCCTCGTTTGACAATTGAAAAAGGAGTGGGTTATGAAGCTCTCTGTCTGCACAGAGTTGGAAAAGTTTGCAGAGTGTCTTTATATGTACCTACATGTCTTACACATCCAGCACTGGTAAGTGCCCCTAGTGGGAGATCTAAGCCAAGTAGGGTAGGAAGTCTTAAGGTGACTCAGGACCAAAATGTCCCTAAAATTACGCCCGCATCTCGCTGTCATGGAGACGTGTGCAGGGATGTCCTCATGGACATGTTGATCATCATGGAGTAAGGGCCAAAACCGTTTATGCCTTTGACTGCATACCATCCTGCATGAAAGTTCCCTATACATCTAAAATCGGATCTCTAGTTGGTATCGTAGGCAGAGGTTTCTTTCGAAGGTCCGACCTATCCAACAGGAGTGCCCTTTTGTACACCATTTTAAGGCATAGAACCATAGCCTTAGTCTTGAAGTCTTCCGTAGATGTACAATTGCATCTTAAACGGAGGTATTGCCCTACCGGTATTGGTGGTGGTAGGTTTACGGAAGAGGGTAGTAGTTCACCTATTTTCCTGATTCACATAAATGGAGATATCAAGGAAGTTAAGTGCCTGTCCTCCTATCTCAGATGTGAGCCTCAAATTGATGTTATTCTGGTTCAGGATATTGACAAATTCAAGGAAGGCAATCTCAGTATCAGTCCAAATTAAAAGTACATCATTGATGTAACATTTCCAAAGATGGATGTGGTTGGTATAGTATCCTAGTTCATTGCTGAACACTATAGGTATATAAAGGCCATGACTCATTAAGCCTATATGTATATTGCAGATTTAGGTGTTTAGCAACTTCATCTCATCTCCTCACTTACTTAGACATGGAAGTTTATTATGATTTACATTTTTTCTTCTATGTCCATCTAGTAAGTTTCACAAGGAGAGAGGTCTTCTTTATTTTACTTTATCCGTTTGTCTACTTTTACTTATTAGGGCTGCCAATCTTTTAGACAGTGGCCTTTCTCCGTTTGGCATTTTTTTCTTGTGCTTAGGTGTCAGGATTACTGTTTTATCTAGCACATAGAACTGTACAGCACGGATGACAAATAAGTAACGTACTACCGATCCTTAGAATGGCCGGATTTAACATACAAAGAATAGTCAAAAATACTAGCCGAGGTCAGGGAACACAGAAAGGGACACAGCGATGAGGAAAGCCAGGAGTCAGGATACCAGAATATAGAGAAGTCAATAAACAAAGCCAAAGTCAAAAACCAGGTAGAAAACTATAAACAGGAACGCGCTCTCAGACAACCACAAGGGAAACCACGACAGGGCACTGAGCAGGCTGAGAACTGGGCCTAAATACCCCTCCTTTAGTTCTGATAGGCTGTAACCGGCCTTTGACCCCAAAGTCAGTTACCAGGTTTCATTTGCATAATTGCTGCTCAGCATTAACCCTTCTGTGGATTAGGTTGCTGCTCGGCACAACTTTTCCTGTGTGGACAGTAAATGTCATTAACCACATTTCTATAAGCGGATGAATACGTGACATTAGGTACAATGGGGAGATTAACAAACACCCTATGCATTAAAGGGCCAGGACTAATAAAGCCTATATGAATATTGCAGAATTAGGTGTTTAGTAACTTTATCTCCTCACTTACTTAGGCATGGGGGTAGCCTTATAAAGACTAGTTCGGTATTTATTATTATTTGGAGTCACAATTTATTTCTGTGTTGATACTTTCTGTTACTTCAGATATTTAGTGGTCTGCCTCTTGTTACATTGTTCCATACCACTGGATGCTTTGGTCTTTATCTCACGTCAGCATTATATTCACAGTTTGTGAACTTTTGCTTTTTTGTTTCTGTATATGTATATAATGTTGTGATTGTCTGTTTTCTATATTTTGTAACCTTTACTATGTATCAAAGGTACCTTGTGCTCACTTAGTCTAGAGTGGTATCAGCTAAACCTCACTGACAAGACCAAAAGAAAGCCAAAAATGATTGTTCAGTGTTGCTTTAACACTCGTGAAAAGGGAAATTGCAGGCATTTTGGATATGGACTTCCGATGTGGGTGGGATCAGTCTTATAAGCAAATGGTGTAGCTTCCCTCTGTAATGGCACACGTGAGCAAAAACTATTTTGTGACCTGAGTGGGGATTTACCGAAGAGCAAGCTATAAGATTTCTCTGAGCTTCTGTCCATTCTCAGAGTTCTCATATGCTCTAATTTTTTGCTCCTGTGTATCAAATGTAGACTCATTCAAGTAATAAGTTATGACAATAAGGAAGCGGGTATGGGATACTTATAATGAAAACTTTTTTAAATCAGGGGTTGAAGAAGCAGATGAGACATAGAAATATTAGAGAAAACTGTAAAACATGAATTTAGATCATTCCAGATTATAGATATGAAGGGATTAAGGAATCTCAATGAGAAGAGTATGGGCAATTAAATCAAATGCACCAGATTAGAATAATTTCAAAACAAGAAGTCACCTTTAATCTTATGTTCTCATGCGTTTGTTACATTTAGAGATGTGAAGACCACAGTGCATCAAATATATTTAGACGGTGATC
>OW240922.1:70586572-70635588 GCA_933207985.1 Pelobates cultripes | reverse complement strand
GGATGAGCAAAACTCCTGTAGTTGCCTGTAGCAGCAGTATTACATAAAATTTAGTGGTGAAGATTACCAGCAGTAGCAGGGACATATAGGTGGATAACCTCATCTTGGGGGGGGGGGGGACAGTAGCATGCCAGATATGGAGTGTGGCTGAAATCAAAGGGTAGTGAGCCACCTTTCTAGCTCCCTCCAACTTGTCCATCCACGTCAGCACAAGCAGTGGTCTGCCCATCTGCATGGCTTCAACAACTTGCGGACTCCAGACTTGAACCACTCTATCGCTCTCTGAAGGTATGTGGTATAGTAGTAGAGCCTAAAATCTGGTAGCGCTAAACCCCACCCCCCCACACACACACACAACCTTTGGCAGGGCAAGGGTATCATAGTTGATCCGTGGCTTACCTTGATGCCAAAATTACCTGAGGATGAGTGTCTGTAAGGATGTAAACAATGCAGCAGAGATGGATTAGGCACAACTTACAAACTGTGTTATCCCTCGCCTCCCGCTTTGGAATAAAGCCTACCTGGTCTCCGTGGGTCAAGTCAGGAATGTACAGTCGTAGTCGTTGAGCAAGAATTTATGTAAATAATTTCAAGTCGCAATTTAAGAGTGAGATGGGGCAGTGGCTCCTGCATTGCTCCACATCCCTGCCTTCTTTTGCTATCAGGGAAATATTTTCAGCTAAAGCCTATATTTCTATATTTTGATGAGGGGAAGCAGTATTGCAAAAAATCAAAGAGCAAAGTTAGTCCATGTCTGGTTGGTTAGGCAATTAGTATAAATTGCAAAATAATCCTGGATCGGTGCCGCAATTTTGTCGGGGAGGTATTGGGTCTTGTCTGTTGTGCGCATTTTAGAAATATAGGAATATAGGACGTTGTCCTCAGTTTATTGATCAAGTGGACCAAAAGTATTTCACATTTATTGGAGTTGGAGAAGAAGGATTTTTTCTGCAGGAGATCCCTATTAGTTAGCGATGAGCAGTTTTGAGAGTTTCCATCCAGCAAATGTCAGGTTTTGCCACGTTGAAGGGTCTTGTGACAGTCTGTGTTTTCTTTCCAGATTCTAAATCTCCCCCAATATGCAGGAGATCTGCATTGCATGGGCCCTCTTCACTGCTGTACCTTTTTGAGATGAAGTACCACATTGCACATTTATATGCCTCCGAGACCGGGCCTCTTTAGATCTCCTTATTCTATGCAATAATGCAGTGATATCATTGAAAATCTGTAATTATACAAAGTGTAGAGTACCATGCAGATACATTTTTTCCAGTGCGCAAATATTACAAAAGCGAAATACGTTTCGGACTCCAGATATATTGAAGGCATAGTTAACTGACTTTTCACACAAAGAAATTATTTTAAAAAAATTAAAAATAAGAATTATTAACACAAGGTACAGTATTCCTTTATCATCACAATCTCCGAGTATTGACAGACATTGTGTGATTAACAATTACTGAATTTAAGCCTGGTTTGAAGTCGACAAGGATTTAACTTCAGCATTGTTAACATCATAAAAACAAGTTGTGACATTTTTGGTCAAAAACTCTTACACAGCACCAGCTGAAAACATATTGAAAAGATACAAGCATTGAAATTTAAACATATTCCAAAATAAAATGTGTGTCTAAATCTAAATGAACCAATTGCCCAGCCACAGAGCGCTGTTTGACACTGTCGCTCAATGGTTGAAAGCCCACAATTATTTAATTTTTTTGTAATTCTTTATTTTTGCGGTGCTTTGCAAACTTCACGGATGAACACAGACATTGCAAAAGGTATCATCAGAAAATATCAACCAGTAGAGAGCATCACATGACTGATTCACAGAACTTTTTTTAGTTATATCTAGATCTGTATTCCTGCTTCTAAGATATAGAGTAGGGTAAAGGTTAGTAATTTGCTACACACAATCCAATCATGCTGAGGGAGATTAATAAAACGTGCTCACAAATTACTTTTATCTATAGACAACATTGCTTGATTGAAGGCATATGTAGGCAGGGCCAGCATGACTAGATATAAGAGAGACCTTATAAAAGTAAAGAGTAGCTGGACAGTAAACTATAATAATGGTAAAGGTTGCTCCAGGCTGAACAAAAGAAGAAATATTATCCACAGGAAATATAAACTAACAAGGCATCATGATAAACTGGTCATACATAGCGACAGCCGAAATCGTGTTCTCACGATTAGAAGTTAGGCAATAGGCATGTCAGCTTTGAGAAAGAGTAATGGAAGCTTCAGCCTATGCCCAGTACAGGAATGTCCCATTTCTTTCACTGTTGGCCCCTCCGATGGAGCCCCTTGGCTCTGACCCAGTGCTAGCACTTGTCGGCCAGATGTTCTCCTCTTCAGCAATGCGGCGTTCAGCTTTAACCCTTAGGTGCAGAGTTGTGCTTCGTTGATCAGAGGCTCCTGGGGAAGGTATTGCTTAGATTAGTGGTGCAAGCATGGTTATGTGGGTAGGGGGGTGTTGGCATACATTGAGGAACATCAGTGTTATTGCAGTTGTGAGTCTTATATGTGTCCAACTTAGAGACAAGCATGAAACCAAAATGCATGGTAGTGAACTCCACTGGGTTCTCTGTGGGCAAGTCCCGCTTCCTCCCATGTTACACTCCACCACACAGCAGGATAAGACATGCTGTAGAGCTCGCTGGGTGCTCCTTGCCTTTGGCTCACCTGACTCTGACCCTATGGTGGTGTGAACGGAGGCCTGAGGCGAGGACGGGTTCGGTATGCACCACTCTACTCTGCATGAGCAGACTGCTCGTGCCCTCAGTTACGGAGTCAGATTGGGCCGGTAACGGGAGTGCTGGCTGATGTGTTTCGCTCAGGAGTAGGGCTGCAGTTCACGAAACGTCCTCTAGAGGCTCAAGGCCCAGGAAGGTCGTCGTGGGGACCAGGCCCAGACCCTGGATATGATGGTCAGGTAAGCCAAGAGCAGTCCATTTAGTGTTGGAAGGCTCTATTGCTACAGTTCTGAGTGGTGAAGTGGAATGCCTTAGTTTGTCATGTTTCCTGCTAGCGTTGAGTGTTCCCGCGCCTAGCTTGGGGGGGGGGGACCAGGGCCTGCGTGGTGTGTTACAGGGCTCTGGTGTGGCATCCTGGCCTTTGAACAGGGCAGCGGCCATCTACACCGCGTCTTCCCCGAGTAGGCCGGAGACTCCGAAGATTCGTACCGCAAGGGCCCCAAAACTCCCGATCTCTGAGTCCACGATGGCACCAACCGTCTCCTGTGCACTTCTGCAGGCTATTCCGGCCAATTATCAGTGGTGAGACCTGGATTTCGGACAGTTAAGGGTCGATGTAGCAGGAGCCTCAGTGCCATGTGATCAGTCAGCATGGCGGTCAGGCCCCGCCCGAAAATCCACAATTATTTTAACAGTCTAAAATTAAAATAAAACAAAAAGCACCTTGATAATTATATTTTCAAATCATATTCTTCTTTATGAAAACTAGCTACACCTTGTGCTTTTTTATCACAATGTTTAAACATAACTAATATGCAACTTTGTACAATAAAAAAAAAAGTCATTGTGAGACTTCCGCTTTAAACAAAACATAAAAATAGTGTAAACGTATTAACAGTTCAACATTTGAATGTAGAATGGCATCTAATTTTCCTTTGTAGATGGCTGCAAAATACTGACTCCATGCCAATAAATGAGGACTAAGTGACCTATACAAGCATTGTATAAGGTAAACAATACTATGTCATATTATACCAAAAAGGAAGCACAGAAGAAGGGTGGTCTGTTCACGAACCATCTGCATTCAGTTCTAGATACTAGGCTGGATTATTTTGAGGAAAATAGAGCCTCAGTCAGCAGTGAAAGGGTAAAGAAACAGCTCAGTAAAATTTCCATTTTCCTTAATCTCAAGGGAAATGGCCTTTCATTTATGCAGATGAGAATCTAACAGAGAGAGAACCGGGAAGCAGCTGCTTGACCTCTCTGTTGGAGGCCACAAGATGTGAGGGTCTGTGTTTATTCTCAGTTTTATGTAGAGACATTGTTCCTTACAGGACCATGACTGTCACTGAGGCTGTGACCACAACACTTTTGCAAAGCCTTCAAATTTGCCACTTTAATTGTAAACGGGAAAGCCCATGCTTACGATAATTTCTTTGCAAACAAGGGTTTTTCAAACTGTACTTTAAAGGAACACCATAGGGTCAGGAACACAAACATGTATTCCTGACCCTATAGTGTTAAACCATCCATTTAGGTGACTTGCCCCCTCTTAGCCCCCTTAAAAGTTAATAAAAAAACTCACTTTATTTACAGCGCCGATCAGGTCTGTCGGCGCTGTTCCCCCCCCCTCCCCCCCCCCTTGGTGACATCATCAGAATTGCCAATTTTTAGCCAATCTATGCTTTCCCATGAAAGCATTGGATTGGCTAAAATCACCAAGGGGGTGGGACCAAATACCGTTTTGGACAATTAGCACCTTCTCATAGAGATGCATTGAGTCAATGCATCTCTATGAGGAACATTTAGCGGCTTCATGCAGAGCGTCGAGATGCTGAATGGCACTGCTGGCTATTGTGCAGCACTGAGCCAGGAAGCACCTCCAGTGGCCATTTGATGAGTGGCCACTTGGTGGTATCCCTAGGGACAACGTAAACACTGCCTTTTCCCTGAAACAGGGCCTTATTCAACTCTAGCTGTGTCTTAACATTCCGTAAACTAATAACTTGTTGTAAGAATCCCCTTTGTATTATTGTAAAGGTCAGCAGAATATATTGGCGCCATATAAATGCTAAAAATAGTAATAATGAATATGTAATTGTTCCCTTTTCCATTATTTGCTGGTACGTAGGGTTATGCTCTGTTAGAAAAATAAGAATTGTTACTATTTTCTTCTTACTATATATTATGCACTGTACGTTCTGTGTGTGTATAGAGAGGTGCTGTGCAATGCAATTCACAAGATCCATCTAAATGATATAAAAATGTATTATCCTTTGTTAAGAACAAGATTAGTTAGTGGCCTGTTTCGGTGGTCTCCTGCTGGGAACATTACTGGTGAGATATATATTCCTACGGCTTCACTGTGTTCTCCAGTTAGTCCAGTGTGGTTCTTGATGTGTTCCAGCTCGGAGTACAGTATAAAAAGGATAAGTTGCAAGATGCTTAGGGTAGCCCCATGGCAAAATTAATTATATTTAATAGATTAGCCTTGCAAACCTACAGCATGGATGCACAGTACAGACAGGTCCAGATACACGGCAATGCCAATTGTCTTTCCTTACTAGAAGAGCAATTATTATTTTCATTATCTTCATTTATATAGCATCAACATATTCCACAGCACTTTACAATATTAACCCCTTAAGGACAGAGGACGGTTCAGAACCGTCATCAGCATTTTCCCATTGCCGACTGCTGACGGTCCTGAACCGTCCTAACGGTCCTAGTTACTTACCTGATCGCCGTCGTTCCCCCGGGGGCGATCAGCGTTGCTCACGGTGTGGGGAGACTGCCTGCAGCCCAGACAGTCTCCCCACACTGGATTAGGACCCCTGTGGCCATGTGATTGCTTAACACAGCGATCACATGGTCACAATAGGTGTCCATGTGTCTGCCTGCAGGGGGACTGCCTGTGCTGACAGCCAGTCTCCCTGCTAGTGTAAAATAAAAAAAATTAAAATAGTTAGTGTTAATTAAAAATAAAAAAAATTATATATGTGTATATATATATATATATAGACATATTATATATATAATATATGTCTATATATCATATAAATAATGTCATACTAAGTGTATTTTTATATTAATATGTACTTATATTAATATAAAAATACACTTATAATTAAATTACACACATATATAATATATATAATAACTATATATATTGTATATATATATATATATATATATTATAAAATATAAATAATAAGTAATTTAAATTATTTTTTTTAAATAATAAAAATTGTAAAAAAATTATTCTAACTGTATTTTAAAATATATATATATATATATATCTCAAAATACACTTAGAATGAATTTGTATATATATCTATGTATATATAAATAAATAAAAATAATACGAAATATACATATGTCCATATACAAAATTACATAAATAATTATATAAATATACACGTAGACTTCAAATATAAATAATGCATATATATTTAAATTCTACGTGCGCATTTATGTAATATTTTTACATAATAAAAAAATAAAAATTATTTAATATATATATATCTATATATATCTATCTATATCAAAGGCAGGTAAGAGGAGCCCCAAAAGCAGTCCTCCAACTTTTCTTTTTTTTAATTTAAGCTAGATCTATGCGTTGGCTATGCTTTTGATTTCTAAACAGTGTTGGCGTACAATATATATCTTGAAAATCTAAAGCATTATGATTAGGCATTAAGCAAGCTTGGTTAGCAACCGGTTAAAGTTTAGTTACATCGCTTTAGTGCTATTAGTGCGTTGGCTTTGTTGTAAATATCTGAGCAATTCTAGTACACAATGTATATCGTGAGAGTAATCTAACGCATTATGAGTAGGCAATAAGCATGCTTTGATGAGCAGTAGGTAAAGGTAGTTACATCGCTTTAGTGTTAGTAATGCGTCGGCTATGCTTTAAAATACTAAACAATGCTGGCACATAAGATATCATGAAAAAAAAATCTAAAGCCTTGTGAATAGGCAATAAGCATGCATTTGTTAGCAACAGGCTAAAGTCAGTTACATCGCTTTAGTGTTAATGTCACCCCGACCGACAGGATTGCCCATGCTCCCTCTGCGGGGAGCCGTCTTCTTGGTGGTCCTGAGACCCCATATTCGGGGGGGGGAGTCCCACTATCATTTCCCACCTGCTCTGTCCGATCCGTGTAGCGTGTATTGAGTGTCTGATAGAGCAGGCTTCTGAACATAGTCCAGCCATGCTGCGCCGTCAGGTTCCTCTGGGGCTGTAGCTGTGTTTTGTTACGATTGTCCCTCTAGGTTTTCGAGGGGCCGGAATTAGCCATGAAGGGGAGCTTGGTGTCGTCCTTATGTGGTTGTCTATGCCTGGGTGGTGTTGCAGGCTGGTTGTGTGGTGAGTGGGTGGTCTTTCTTTGCGTCGATGACAGGATCAGTCCGTTCAGGTGGCAATAGTCAGTGCGTGGGTTACCTCTGTCACCCCTGTGCCGCCATTTTCGTTGCTGGTTCAGTTGGCTGCGGGGGTGAGTAATAATGATCCAACTACTTGACTCAGCCGGTTTTTGAGGCAGGAGCCACGTTGTTAGTCGTTAGGTGCTGGTCCTCCCTTCTTCTCTTGCGCACATGGCGCCCGCCATCTTGGGTCTAGCGGGGTGACCCCCCAGCTTCAGCTGCGGCTTCCCAGTCAAGGCTCCAGGGTGAGGACCGGGATCACCCCCCCGGTCCATGGGGGGGTGAGGGGGGAACAGGGCCGGGACCGTCCAGACTCGTGTCTCAGGTTGGGTGCTGTGTTGCCGTCTGCCTCACTCACTGCCGGAGAAGGCCTCAGGTAGATTTACTAAGAATTCTCCTCCAGGGGACTGTAGCCCGGTGGGCCAGCCTCTCCCAGGATCCAGCAGTCCCCGTGTTGTAGGTACCAGTGCTGTTGGTCTGCTTTTCTTCTTAAAGACATGGTTTTTGGTCGTTTTCAATGTGAAGTTGCAGGAGCTCTGCTTGCCTGCGACCGTCTAGCTCTGCGGTCCGGCCCCGCCCCCTCATAATTAAGTAATTTTACTGATTGCAAATTGAGGGACCTGCCTGCCAACCCAGGCCAAAAGTCCAGAGAATTTAATTTGCTAGCATTATATTTTACCCTGTGATGTTCTACGACACCTAAAACCTGTACATGGGGGGTACTGTTTTACTCGGGAGACTTCGCTGAGCACAAATATTAGTGATTCAAAACAGTAAAACGTATCACAGCGATGATATTGTCAGTGAAAGTGACTTTTTTTTGCATTTTTCACACACAAACAGCACTTTTACTGATGATATAATTGTTGTGATACGTTTTCCAGTTTTTAAACACTAATATTTGTGTTCAGCGATGTCTCCCGAGTAAAACAGTACCCCCCATGTACAGGTTTTATAGCATTTTGAAAGTTACAAGGTCAAATATATGGGTCAAATATTTTTACATTGAAAATGGCCAGGTTGGTTACGTTGCCTTTGAGAGCGTATGGTAGCCCAGGAATGAGAATTACCCCATGATGGCATACCATTTGCAAAAGAAGACAACCCAAGGTATTGCAAATGGGGTATGTCCAGTCTTTTTTAGTAACCACTTAGTCACAAACACTGGCTAAAATTAGCGTTCAATTTAGTTTTTTTTACTTTTTTCACACACAAGTGTATATGAATGCTTACTTTGGCCAGTGTTTTCGACTAAGTGGCTACTAAAAAAGACTGGACATACCCCATATTGAATACCCTGGGTTGTCTACTTTAAAAAAAATATGTACATGTGGGGTGTTATTCAGAGATTTATGACGGATAATAGTGTTACAATGTCACTATTGATAAATTTTAAAAATGTATGTTTTGAAACCGCAATATCCTACTTGTACCTATAGCCCTATAACATGCAAAAAATAGCAAAAAAGCATGTAAACACTGGGTATTTTTAAACTCAGGACAAAATTTTGAATCTATTTAGCAGTTTTTTTCATTCGCTTTTGTAGATGAGTAAAAGATTTTTCAAGTAAAAGTAAAAAAACATGTATTTTTTTAAATTTTTCATCAGATTTTTGTATTTTTTTTAAATTAAAATACATGAGATTATATAAATAATGGTATGTAAAGAAAGCCCCTTTTGTCCTGAAAAAACAATATATAATTTGTATGGGAACAGTAAATGAGAGAGCGGAAAATTCCAGCCAAACACAAACACCACAAAAGTGTAAAAATATGCCTGGTCGCAAATGTACAACATCGCAAAAACAGTCCAGTCCTTAAGGGGTTAAAGAGGGGAAATTTAACAATAGAAATACAACAATGCAAAATGTTACAGGAACAATAGGATGATGAGGACTCTGCTCACAAAAGTTTACAATCTAGAAGAAATTGGTATAAAACCATGATAAGCTTTATATATCCAATAGGCAAAGTGGTCAGGTATCGGCACGACAACCCCAATCTGTCTTTTTCCTTGTGGAAAATGAAATACCTAGTGGGTACTTTTGCTACTGCATATATAAATAAGCTGTAATTTTTGTATTGCCACCTGCAGGAGGTAATTGGTATTGTGTGGTCTGTCTTATTTAAGAATACTGCCATCTGTTGGTGATTTTCTGTGGTATCTTTGTTTGTTGGCCCAACCTTTACATGTAAACTTTGTATTTAAGCAGTGCTTCATGTATAATCCATGTTAACCTCTCACCAACAACATATAATACGCACATAATAATGTAATGTTATATGCGCACATATACACATAATGATACGATTGTTCCAACACTAATAGCAATGCTAACACTCCTGCACAAAAACTAAACAAAACATGGAGACACAAATGCTCTGAATCTGTGATGGTCCACTGGGCTCTGTTTTTCTGGGATCTGGAACCAAAGTGCAGCAGAACAGAGATCTCTTAAAAGCACAACCTACAAGAAACTCTGGAGGTGGAGAGAGGGTATTGGTCGGTGGATGATGGCATGGTGCTTTATTAAATAGTAGAATATCCAGGTGTCAAATCCAAAAGGGTAAGGTGGATGGAGAAGCAAGTCAAAGGTAGTCTCAAGGTCAGGGAAGGCAGAAATAGTTAAAGCCAGTTTTAGAGTCACAATACTGGTAACCACACAAAAGTTCGGAGACTAGGCTGCAAAACAAGCAAGCACGGCTTGGAGAGAGCGGAATTTAAATGGAAGAACTCAGATGACAGGCCTCTCTTTCCTGCAGGTGGAGTCAAATGATCCTATAAACATGCCCTAGGTACTCAGCCCCATTTATTGATGCGGTCTAACTCTGCCCACCACGCTTTCGGCCATGCCGGCCCAGATTCCAGCATGGCGATCGCTATCTGGGGAAGGAGGAGCAGCTGCCACAGATCCCCATCGGCAGACAAACCATAGTAGGTTGCAGAACATCAGGCAGCAGCCTTTCAGCAGAGGATCATGGCCAGCGACCTTGTGGATGCAGAGAGTGCCATGAGCAGGTAAGAGACCGCCGGTTGCCATGACAGAGTCTCAAAATTATGCTAAATTCCCATTTATTAATCAACAATAAAGTATTCAATTTATATTAGATCAATTTATATTAGACCCCCCTCTAGAGCTAACCCTTAGCTAACCAACTAGGGAATACATTTCTGTGTATATATCTCAGAGGCCCACTCAAATTTTTACCTTCCCCAGGTCCATAAAAGGAGTATCAATTAGTACTATTATGTGGCCTACTGTGGAGAGCCAATATTCCCCCACAAAGATTATAATACACTATATAGGCACATGTGTTAGTAGTATTTACTATATTCTTTATAATATAATGCCAGGCCTTTTAAATAGCCATTACTGTCAGGCCTTTAAACTGGTAATTGTGAGGGCTGGATTAAGAACACAATGGGTCTAGTACTGGCAATTATAATGAGCCTAATTACAGGTTCTTATTGATAGAAAATACTACAACAATATCATCTCTCAGGCGTTTGTGTATCTTGTGGAGGTGGTGCCAGAGGAAAACTCACAGGAGACACTTATAAGAATACACAAACTCTATGCTAATCTCTTGCTTTAATTCCTCAACCAAATCCATATTCCTTAATATTGCCATTCTCTAAAGCAGGATGTCGTTCGGTGGGGTACAAGGACGTAGGAGTGTCACTTGCACTTCTCAAAAGGGGCAGAATCACCCACAAAGCAAGCAGGTTTGCCTAAAGAATTGGAAGGTCAGCCTGGCAAGAATGCATGCCATACTGCCTGCCAATCACATAGGCTGGCCAACTAAGGACGGACAAGGCAGACAGCACAGTTTTAGCTTGGCGTGAACACGTTTAATGATGTGTTTGCTTTCTGGGGGCAGTTCCCTGGTGTCACTCCGCACTCACTTGTCAACTCCCCTTCTTACTAGCAGTCTGGGATTGGGAAATAAGGTGGATGTAATGAGTGCACAATTAAGGGGGCATGCCATGCTGTTAGATAGACAGAACCAGCAAGAGCATTTGCACATTTTTTTTATCAATGGACCTATTCTATGTGCATGGGCCTGGGGCTTCTGTTTAATTAGCCCCGGTAATGATCGTTGTAACATGAAAGATGTGAGATCTGGGATTGCATTTAGGCAGGCCAGGAAAAGGGGCAATCATATGGGTTATTCCAAGCTGGTAAAGGCCCACTTAGAGTGCTGCTGAAAAGCCAGAGGTATGGGCTGAATTTTAGAGTGTCTAATGACACATTGACACTGTACTAATTGGGGTCAGTTCCCTGGTATCCCTAGTTGTGTGAGGGGCAAATAAGGCCGTATAGGAATTAAAGGGAAAATGAGTCGGTTGAGGTGTGCCGGAACCGACGTCATGGTAGGCCTGTAATAAAAGAGGGCCCACCCATGAGGTGTAATGAAAGGATAGGTAGAGGGAGTGGAGGGTGGGGACATGCGAGTCGCTAAAAAATGAATGGGACGGAGGAAGGTGAGTAGGGGGGTTTAAATAGGGTAACATGCCCCTCCCACAACTGCAGGCCAAGCCTTTACATTTGTAGGACACGAGGAAACAAACCCATGACCATGTAGCACGACCCCAAATGTGAGACCATCCTACTGAACTTTACACAGTTGGGATATAAACCTTTGAGAACTAATTGCATTCTTTAAATTATATGTACCAATGTGTGTGAGGCAAGATCAACTAAATCATCAAATTGTTTAGTGCTCTATATCTGTTCTCTTTTTTTTCCCCTCAATGCTTCAATAATATCTTCTTACAAAGTTCTTTAAAAACTGTTATAGATTACACACAGCTGATTTTCTTTTTTTTTTGGGTATGTGCTGTGGGAAAATGAACTTATTTTTTCAGTCACCCATGACATCTGACCGTTCAGCTGATCACGAGAACATTGCGGTAAACCACAGCTCAAGCTGATATCATCATGTTGAGCACAGTTCCTGTCGTTGCATGGCACCACTTACATCACCTGCCCTGCTGTGAAGGAAAGAGAAAAAAAAAAGAAAAAAAGAAAACCTGCCTTCTGTATCTTCGGATATCTCTGTGGTCATACTTTAGCACGCATTTATTGTAAGGTGTTCCAGTATGGTAAATGTTTCTGTAAAATTTGATCACATACAAATGAGAAGGTAGCTGTGGCTTTATTTTGGTGTAAAAAAATATGTTTTTATTTGTATTTACTGTGAGTTCCTCAAACAGACAACTTTTGTTATTCTTCTAGATTACCGAAATACTCAATACGGTGGCCTTCAGAGTGCAAGCATCTATTCTCCAGATGAGTAATAGACTCAATAATTTTGCCAAAAAAAAAAAAAAATTTTGCCAAAAATTGTCGGCTCTGCCTTATAATGAATTTTATTTAATAACAAAGTTTCGCTGGTCAGTTTTCACTGCCCTGTAACTCACTGTTTAGCGAATAGACTTCATAGATAGTGCAGTTGGTAGAGATGTCAGAAATGGAGAAGTTCCCGAAACAGCACAGATTGTGTGGTTATAAAAGGGATACTTAAAGTAAAACATTAATTTTATTTTCAGTAATAAAAAATTAGGACGTAAATTAACATTATCATAAAATATTATTTAGTAAAAAAAAAGAAAGACCTACAAATTAAAGCGTCACTGTCACCGTCTGGGAATTTTGCAGAATTTGCAAAGACCCCCAAAAGTGACATCGCTGTCTGGGGGTTCTACTTACCTGATCCTGTCCCTTGCAGGCGCTTGCCATCTTCTCCTGGCGGGTCCTCTTCATCGCCAGTAGCCATCTTCAACACTGAACTCTTGTGCATGCACAAGAGTACAGTATTGATGTCAAAGGAGGCTCCTCCATAGGTTAAGCCAATTCCCTGCAGCTGTCACTACTGACAGCTTGGGGGATTAACACTTCTAGATGGCGGTAGCTCCTCCAAGTGTCTAGAAGTGTCAGGAATAGGAAATATACAGAGTCAGAGTACTTTGTTTAAGTATGTCCCTTGACAGAAACAAAGTTCCCTATTTTGTCTCAGTATATCCCTTGACTGGGTTTGAATTTAAGTGAAATTCCTACACCGTCAATAAGATGTATATACACAAAAAAAAAATGTATTAAGGTAATTTCATCCACACTAAAGGTTAATAGTGTGGTGAAAAAACACACTTATCTCAGTGGATAGTGATAACGGGCTTCCTCCAGGAATATATCAGAACGTATTCCTTAGTATACAATACAATACTGGTACAACCAAGAGAATGGAGAATACAGCTGTAAATCTACAAAAACATAAAAACAAATTATAGTGCAACACTGTAATAAATTATATTATAATGCGCTATTGGGTTACACTCACAGGATGAAGAATGATATACTCGCCTTAGGGTGCCTACCCTGATTTAGATGGGGGGCTGATCCAAGTCACCTCCTCTCCTTTCAACAGCACTGTGATATGAAGGGCCAGACTCAGGTTGAAGAAAATATATAAATTCTGCTTTACTGTTAAAATCAATAAACATAGAATAAAAAATATATATATTACAAGTTGCTGTATCTGGTCCTAAAGGTTTTGTCCCAAAGGACTTCCTAAGGGACCATTTAGAAATATAAAGCATGTGAAGACCGGGAAAATCAACCAGATGAGATAGTGAACAGCTGGGGATGTGAGGAAACACCTCATGGACCACCAATGAGAAGAATGAAGGGTCAAATATAAAAAGAGACATGGCTGTCTTTAAAGCGGGGCAAACAGGGCAGCTGCCCTGGGCCCAGTTATTCATGGGGGGCCCAGGGCAGTTGCCCTGTGGGTCCCGCTGTCCTGCAAAAAAGTTTTTATCTGCCCCCATGAGCTTGCCGGTGCTGCGGCTGCACCGGGGGCTCACACACCAAGTTGGCCCGGTCAGGTGCTGTGGGTGCCCTGGGTGCCCTTTAACAGAGCGACTGAGCCCCTGTCAGTCACTATATCAGTGTGTGTGTCCTAATATGTCTGTCAGTGTGTATCTCTATGTTATCAGTATGTGTGTCAGTGTGTATATCGGTGTATCTGTATTGAGTCAGTATATCTATTATATCTATGTTTCTATATGTAGTCTGTGTGTATCTGTATCTGCATGTGTGTCATTGTGTGTATGTTCGTGTGCGTTAGTGTGTGTAACTGTGTGTATGTGTATCTGCATGTGTGCCAGTGTTTGTATCTGTGTGTATGTGTATCTGCATGTGTGTCAGGTTGTGTATCTGCGTGTCTCTATGTGTGTCAGTGTGTATATCGGTGTATCTGTATTGAGTCAGTATATCTATTATATCTATGTTTCTATATGTAGTCTGTGTGTATCTGTATCTGCATGTGTGTCATTGTGTGTATGTTCGTGTGCGTTAGTGTGTGTAACTGTGTGTATGTGTATCTGCATGTGTGCCAGTGTTTGTATCTGTGTGTATGTGTATCTGCATGTGTGTCAGGTTGTGTATCTGTGTGTCTGTATGTTATGTATTTGTGTATCTGTATGTTGTCAGTTTGTATACCTGTGTGTATATCTGTCTGTGTACCTGTATAGAGGCAGTGTGTTTATCTGTGTATCTGCATGTGTGTCAGTGTGTCTGAGTATCCACATGTGTCAGTGTTTGTATATATGTGTCTGCATGTGTGTCAGGTTGTGTATCTGCATGTGTGACAGTATGAGTGTCAGTGCTTACAGCTGTGTGTCCTCATGTGTTTCAATGTGTGTGTGTGTATGTGTATTACAGTCTGTGTGTGGCAGTGTATGTGTACATGTGCCTTCATCGCAGCATTCAAAATGCCATTACACACAAGTACGCTCCTGCATTCAAACATCAACACTACATGCAAACAAACCTTATAACATATATATATAAAACATATATATATATATATATATATATATAAAAACATATATATATAAACACACCCCTGCATTCAAAAACAAACATTACACATAAATGCATGCTTGCATTTAAACGAGAACACACCCCTACATTTACACAAACATAGTCCATACGCATGGAAAAATGGTAGAGCACCAGACAAACTACACTTCTGACCGAAGGAGACATAAAAGACAACCATCAAATATTCACTTCTTGGTTTATTTGTTTTTAAAGAATTTACTGATTGCACAAGGTTTGATTTCCTGTTGGTAATTATAAGGCATTTGATTTGATTAGTTAGCTACTTGCTATTGATTGCTGTTTAAATTAGCTATTGTTTGCAAATAAGCAGAGGCCTACCCAGGTGTTAAACATTCCTAGTGGGCGGTGATTTTAGGAGTTATATAAGGCTTGGTGTCATTAGCTTGGCTAATATAGCTTGGTTGCTTCTAAGTGTGTGGTTGGAGATATTCTGGAGAGTTTTACAGAAGCTTCAACTGTCTAAGAGTTGTGCTAAGAGTTTTCTTTTCTACTGTTACAGGTAAGATTCATCTGTAGGAAGCTTGGCTAATATAGCTTGGTTGCTTTATCTAAGTGTTGCTTCTAAGTCTGTGGTTGGAGATATTCTGGAGAGTGTTGCTTCTAAGTGTGTGGTTGGAGATATTCTGGAGATAACCTGGAGGTAATCTGAGGTATTCAGGAGGATAAATAAAAAGTTAAGATTCGATTGATTTAAATTAATTATTCACCTCATTGGAATGGCAAACTTAGTTCAGTGTAATAGCTGCTATGCATTTGTTTCACATTCCACTTTTTGGAGGTTTGGTTGTTGTCTAATCTGTAGACAGTTCTCTATCTTGCGGCAGGAGATTGTATTTTTGAAGTCTGAGATTTGTAAATTATCTGGTAAACAAACTCAGACTGGAACTGCTGCAAAGCCACTGCTGCAGAGACATACTAGGAATGGCAGAAGGATTACTGTAGGATCTGGTAGACTTAGAGTTGTGGATAAAAGGCATATTGCATAGTCTGTTGCTCTACATAATTAATTTTCTGCACTTTCAGAGTGTAATGGTGTTGTGGAGAGAGGCACTGAGGCTAGTGGTGTTGTGGAGAGAGGCACTGAGGCTAGTGGTGTTGTGGAGACAGGCTTAGAGACTATGGTGAGGCCTAATAGAAAGCAGTTGTTGTTGGGGGATTCCATCATAAGAGGTGTGGAGATGGACAATGGTGGTCTTGTGAGATGTCTTCCCGGAGCTACTGCTCACAGAGACAGGAGACGTATCTGTAATATTGTTAAGCAAGCAAAGCAGGAAGGGGAATTGGATGTACTTGTCCATCTAGGGACAAATGACTTGCTTGCAATGAGGTTTCAGAGGTTAAGGAAGTTTTTAGTGTTTTTGCCAATGATATACGGCAGGTTGCTTCCACACTGTCATTCTCTGAAGTTCTGCCTGTGCATAACACTCAGAACGACAGGCGGATGCGTATTAGGGACTTTAATTTGTGGCTTGGTGAATGGTGTCGGGAGCAAGGATTTGGCTTTATTTCTCATGGTAGCTCTGTTTGGAATGGAAATAAGCTGTACAAAAAAGATGGTTTGCATCTTTCTCAAAAGGGAACAAATGTTCTCAGTGAGCAGTTCAGAGGTTTTGCTAGGATGTATTTAAACTAGGAGGGGGGGGCAAAGGGTGATAAAACATCAATCCAATTGTCCCCCAAAACAAGGACAGAAGGTGCCTGTAGCAAGTGTGTTAAAAAATGATAAGCTTAGAGTCATGTCTACAAATGCTCACAGTTTAGGGAATAAGATCCATGAACTTGTGGCAATAATGGCAACTGATAGTGTAGATTTAGTCGCGGTTACTGAGACATGGTATAATGAGAAAAATGACTGGGACATAACAATAACAGGGTACTCTTTATATAGAAAAGACAGGGAAGGCAAGAAAGGGGGAGGGGTGGCCCTGTATGTGAAGGATTGCATACAGTCTAGCCTAATAAAAGTTAGTGAGGCGAACATAGAGTCCGTTTGGGTTACGTTAGAATTTGGTAATCACACAGTAACTCGTGTAGGTGTGATTTATAGGCCCCCAGGACAAATTGAAGAGTTAGATAATCTACTAGTTGAGGAAATAGCTAAAATGACAATGAAGGGGAAGTTATCATCATGGGTGACTTTAATCTTCCTGATGTGAATTGGAAAACAAAAATAGCTGCTTGTGCCAGGAGCACACATATTCTAAACTCCCTACTGAGATTGTCTCTAAAACAAGTCGTTGAGGAGCCAACTCGTAAAGAGGCCATACCAGATTTAGTGTTAACAAATGGAGATTTGGTATCAGATATTACTGTAGGTGAAAGTTTAGGATCCAGTGATCATCAGTCAGTGTGGTTTAATATAAGAACAGTGACTGAGTCACACCACACAAAAACATAAGTTTTAGACTTTAGAAAAACAGACTTTTCTAAAATTAGAATATGTGTAGGAGTCATGATCAGACTGGAGAAATTTAAATGGAGTCCAAGAGAAATGGGATTATTTAAAAGTTGCACTACTGAAGGCAACAGAAAATTGCATTAGGCTGGTCAGTAAAAGCTAAAAATTCAAGAAACCACTGTGGTACTCCGCAGATGTGGCCAAAATAGTTAAACACAAAAAGTTAGCATTTAGGAATTATAAAAAACCCAGAGTGAGGAAGACAAAATGATCTATAAGATTAGGCAGAAAGAGGCTAAGCAAGTTATAAGAGCTTCCAAATCACACACAGAAGAGAAAATAGCACAGTCAGTAATAAAGGGGGACAAAACTTTTTTTTAGATACATAAATGAGAAAAGAAAAGTGAAACAAGGATTAGTTAGAGATACTAGCTTACTGCCTCAATTAATATTTTTGTTCGGTATTTACAGATGAAAATAAAGGAAAGGGACCTCAGTTAAGAAAAAGAATAAATGAGTCATTTATTACACATGAGTTTACAGAGAAAGAGGTTCTATTTCAACTGTCAAAAGTAAAGACAAATAAGTCAATGGGACCTGATGAAATACACCCAAAGCTATTAAAAGAGCTTAGTGGTGTACTAGCAAAACCATTAACAGATTTATTTAACCAATCATTGTTAACAGGAGTAGTCCTAGAAGATGAACGTGATTCAGATGAGTGAGCAATTTAGACCAACTGAATAATATACAGATCACCAATAGCCAACATTTAGCTCTGAGGCCAAAACCAGACTAACAATTCATTGAGCCCTAGGCAGAGCACCACGGAAAAAGGATATCTGCCCGTCCTCTGCTACTTTTATTGGTAATTGGGGATTCCCGGGAACAACTACCAGTTTAGGTTAGTGTTTAACTATTATTATTGCAATTTATATATTCCAACAGATTCCGTAGCGCTTTACAATATTCTAAAAAGGGGGGATTTAACTATAAATAGGACAATTACAAGAAAAGTTAAAGCAACGATAGGTTGAAGAGGACCCTGCTCAAACGAGCTTACAGTCTATAGGAGGTGGGGTGTAAAACACAATAGGATAGGAAGTGGCAATTAAATAAGGTGGGAATGAAGCTGAGCTGCAGGAGAGAGCAGAGTGCTGACCTTTAGGAGAGAGCAAGGCACTTTTTAAACGATTGAAGACTAGGGTAGAGTCTGATGGCGTTAGGAAGGCTATTTCATAGGAAGGTAGCCGCCCATGAGAAGTCCTGCAGCCGGCATGAGTTGGCCGTACAGGTGCGAGTAGCGGACAGGAGAAGGTCCTAGGCAGAGCGGAGAGACCTAGAAGGGGCATACCTGCGGATCTGTGAAGAGATATAAGAGAGGCTAGAATTGTTCAATGCTTTTTAGGTATGGGTTAGTACTTTGAATGGACTCCTACAGGATACAGGAAGTAAGGACTGAGATAGGTGAGGTGTGAGAGGACAGACTAAAGAGGAAAATCAGTCTGGCGGCAGCATTCATTACAGATTGTAGCGGGGCAATACGATTTTTAAGAGGACCAAATAGGAGAGGGTTATAATAATCCATGTGGGAAATTACTAGAGCATGGACAAGTTCCTTAGTAGCATCTTGCATAAGAAAGGGGTGGATGCAGGCTATGCTTTTAAGATGGAATCTACAGGATTTGGTAACATATCGGGAGGCTCAAAGGTGAAGTCAGAATCAAGTATGATGCCAAGACAGCGTGCTTGCAAGCATGGACTGATGTGGATACCACTAACTTGAAGGGAAAGCAAAATAGGAGGAGGAGGAGAGACAAGGAGTTTTAGAGAGATTGAGTTTCAGAAAGCAGGAGGACATCCAGTCAGAGATGGAAGAAAGGCAAGCAGTGACACGTTGCAGAACAGCAGGGGATAGGTCCGGGGAGGAGAGATATATGTGGGTGTCATCAGTGTAGAGGTGATAATGGAATACAAATGAGGTAATAAGTTTGCCAAGAGAGGCAGTATAAAGAGAAAATAGAAGGGGGCCAAGGAGAGAGGCTTGGGGGACTCCAACAGAGACAGGACGAAGGGAGGAGGTATCATTAGAAAAGGAGACACTGAATGAGCATTGGGTGAGATAAGAGGAAAACCACGAGAGGACAGAGTCACAGAAACAGAGAGATTGAAGAGTTTGAAGACGTAGAGCAAGATCAAGGCAGCAGAGAGGTCAATAAGAATTAGTATGGAGTAATGGCCTTTGGATTTAGCTGCAATTAGGTCATTAGTAACTTTGATAAGAGCAGTCTCGGTAGAGTGGAGGGGGCGGAATTAATTGAGTAAGCAAATAGCTTCTCTTACCCATTTCAATTCAAGATGGTTGGGCAGAGTTTTTATCAAAGTTTTTTTATCAAAAATGCTGGATCCCCCCTTCCCCCCTGACACACTCAGGATACCACTACTCTGACCCACTTTCCCAGAGAAATACATTCACACACACACATACATGCATTCCAGACACTATCACAGGTACACACGTAAACCTCAATACACACTGCCAGGCTTACATACATACTATACACGCACACAATCACAAGGATAAAACACAAATTTATGCATACACCCTGCGACACACACTGCACAACACTCAAACACACACTCTTCTATACACATACATTGCTCAACATACATCCAGCTACATACACTACTACACACACTATAACTACAATCACATACATAGCTAAAAACATACCCAGCTACATACACAAACATTGCTACACACACAGTTTAAATTAATTTAAACTGACGTTTTATTCAGCCACCTTCCAATTGGCTTCCAAGCGGTCCAGAGTGTGTGGGGGGGGAGGGGGGAGGGGGCTTGCATAGGGCTCTGGATCATGGGTCGCAAGTACCTTTTCTAACCTTCCAGCACTGCCATTCAGCTGTGAAAAGCTGGCAGTTAGTAGGGCCTCATTGGATAACTGTCTGTCACCTCTTGTTGGTGACCCTGTGGGTGAAGGATGTAAAACAAATATACTTAGGGAGCCTTAAGTGTTGACTTTTTTTCATTATTTAGTTCATTTATACTTGTTTTAGCACTGAATAACGTGTCCTGTAATCTACCTCTGGTAATGTCATGGGGTCTCATCAACCATCCTTGAGCTAGAATTCTGAGCTGGCTAATGTAAGTTATGTGCGTATGGTTTGTTTTGCACAGTGTGATATTTCTTGTTCTCGCTCAGTCAATGAATGGCGATGGAGTTGGCTTCTGGAACGGAGAGTCACCAAGGAGAAGAGGAGCCTCAGAAGTCAGTAGAGACCCGGGTAAGGTAGAAAGCCATTGCAAAACGTCTTACCCCATTACCGGGAACCAGGTCATGGAACTCTTGGCATCATGATTGGAGAAACCATATAAATTAATAGCACCAGCAACACAATCTTTGAAATAGCATGAGGCTCTGCACATTTAAGAGGAGTAGAACAATCCTTTTCAACATTAAAAACATTGTCCAATTGATTGCTCTAACATGGTAAATTCCTCCATATGTATATTTATATTGGTTACACAGTCAATAAAAGATGCTGCCTTATAATCATAGCATAGCATGTAAGATTTTTGAGTTGCCCTATGCCTGCCTTTCTTTCAGATGACAAAATTGAGTTATCGTTTATTAAAAAAAAAAAAAAAAGCCCCTTTAAGTGAAACTATGCGTTGTTTACAATGTTGTTGGTATATAGCAACAGCAGTTGGTAGCGGCCACAAAATACCAACTCGTTTTCTACCTTGTTGCGGTCTGCTACTAAAGTCCACAGCTTTGTATTGCCAACACTATAGTGTTCCTTTAGATAGTGACAGCCATTTTAGAGGATAATGGCTTTTTGGTAAAAATTAGAAACATTGGTCAAGAATCTGTTTTTAGTGTTCTACAAGTTATTTCTGAGATTATTTCAGGGCTGAATTTACCTCTTAATCCATTTAGGCAAGGGGACATTCATTAAACCATTTCATTCTATAGAATTTACATCTAATGGATCCTACAACAGAAAGTGCTAGACTGCTCCAATGAGAAAAAAAAAATTAAAAAAATGATTTTGCAACGTATGCTCCTCTGAATCTATTCAAATTAACAACATAGGGTCTATATCCTCACAATTTGCTTCAATGTTAACTTTTCAGAGTGCAGCTGGGAGCCAGACTATTACTCATTCCGATGGGCCTCAAGACATGTGCTTACTTTGTTTGATGGGCATCTGGCTTTGGACATATCTACACCAGGTCCCAGTTTACAAAAGTAGACTTGTAGGTGAGGAATCTTATTATCCAAATTCTGCTTCAATCAATATATACTTTAAAGTGATTTACAACTGATCTTGAAGAGTAGCAGTCACCAGGATTTAAAAAAAAAAAAAATGCTGTTATGTGGTGTGAAAAATTTAATTAAAGGACCACTATAGTGCCAGGAAAACATACTCGTTTTCCTGGCACTATAGTGCACTGAGGGAGCCCCCACCCTCAGCGTCCAAATCCCGCCGGGCTCTAGGGGGTGGAAGGGGTTAAATTTACCTCTTTCTCCAGCGCCGGACGGGGACTCTTCTCCTCCATATCGCAGTCATTGGCTGAATGCGCATGCGCTGCAGGAGCCGCGTGCGCATTCAGCCAGTCCATAGGAAAGCATTCTCAATGCTTTCCTATGGACGCTGGCGTCTTCTCACTGTGAAAATCACAGTGAGAAGCGCGGAAGTGCCTCTAGCGGCTGTCAATGAGACAGCCACTAGAGGCTGGATTAACCCTCTTATAAACATAGCAGTTTCTCTGAAACTGCTATGTTTATAGAAGAAAGGGTTAACCCTAGCTGGACCTGGCACCCAGACCACTTCATTAAGTTGAAGTGGTCTGGGTGCCTATAGTGGTCCTTTAAATATAGGTATCTACACACCATAATGAAATTTGCCTTTCGACTGGGAGACTCCATCTTAGGTCTGTGACAATCATTATAATAACCTTTGTTCTTTGTACCTGGCGGTTAGCACAGGGACGAGGAGAACTTAAACAATGTTTCTCCTTTTCTACATTCATTTGCCCTGATGTTGCCTTGCCTGAACTGGCTTATGATATAATTTGCCAAATCTTTATTCTAAATTGGAAAACAGAAAATGTCATTAAAGAAAAAAATAATAAAAAACAAAAATTATATATATATATATATAAAAATTATAGTAGTTATAGGTGATTTTCAATGTTTTATTCAACACTCCTTTGGAGAGCATGGCATGACAATTTGTCATTTCTAACATCTTTACAATTTACACTATGTTAAAGGAACACTCCAAGTACCATAACCACTATAGTACACTGTAAGTGTCATAGGCCACAGCTTTGCTTTCCAGATTAACTTTGCAGAGGAATCCAGTTCGACGAGCTAAGCACAGCTGTGTAGGGCTACTCTAATTTACTGAAAGCATTAGCTGACCACTCTCAACCAATGAGCATAGGCTTGTATCGTACTGTACTGTGCTTAGCTCAGGTGAGACATGCAGCATGGGCACCCGGAGGACGCAAGTTGTCAAACTGTTCTTAAACAGTTTGACAAATTACTCTGGCACACAATCAGGGTACTCCTGGTACCATTATCACAAAAACATGCTATGGAAGGGTTACTCCAGCCTCCATAACCCCTTCTGCTTTTAGAAGTGGTCATGGAACAGCGAATCAATATTTTCAATGTACAATGCAGATAACTATGTATACCAATACATAGTTATCTCAAATTTATGCCGGGGGCTTGTTACACCCCTGGCACACTCGACTTGGCCACCAGGAAATCACTCAATGTTAATTTTGTGTAATATTTACGTCCGTCGTCAGCACTCTGAGTGCGCATTGCGACAACCAGCTTCTACCCTTGCAGGCAGTTCTGGGAGCGCAACTGCAAAGGGACGCTTGTATGAACCTTCCCTCCCAGGCCTCCATTGACATTTATTTTTTTATGACCAGCTCTGTCCACCCCACACTCTATCCCTTCCCTCTCTTATGGCTGCAGGGAATTGGCTCTGTCTATAAAGAAACTTGTGGTCACAAGGCATCCTCCATAGACCTTATAAACTCCGCACACGAATGGGAGAATGAGAAGTATTTGACTGGACCTCAGCATGGAAAGGAGTGATGTAATGTGACAATGGACGGGGCATGGAAACGCTAGAGGAGAGCTTTACTTTGTGCTGGCATCTGGGTAAAATATATTTTAAAAATAAATTATCATTAAAAATAGGGTGAGGGGAAGTAGCAACTATAAAAAAAAAAAATTGTACTATGGAAAAATGTTAGAGTAACCTTTTGTTTGTGGTGTTTCTTATTTATTATTATCACTATTTATATAGCACCAACATATTCCTCAGCACTTTACAATATTATAAAGACTGAAATTTAAATATGAGACAATTACAAAATGTTACAGGAACAAGGTTGATGTATATATTGTAATTTAGTTATAACTGTATTACCCCATTATCGCTAAATGTCTAACATTTTATAAAAAAACACTAACTTTATTTTTTGTGATAGCCTTATCTCTTTTAAGATACTAAATATATATTGGCAAAGACCACTAGGGTTTTTGCAGGAATGAACAGGCAGAGTCAACATTTCATAACTTCGTTTCTAAGAAAGAGAAAAAAAATGAAAGAAAAAAATTACCAGAGAACATTTTTAAAAGACATGAAAAACATAACATGATATCTTTTCTGCCCTATCCAATAGCAGGCGTGTGTGCAAAACCTCATAGCACTTCGTGCGGTTACCCAATACTTGAGGTCATTGAAGTGTACACACACACACACTCTTATTACTTTACTTTCACTTGTGCCAGAATATATTTGGCACTTGGAGAGACCTCCTTGTATTTATTTGTGGATGTTTATCATGTTTGAGACAAAAATGTGGATATGAAAAGTTATCTACCTCTTCTAATTCCCGACTTGGATGGATCGTCACTAGAATAGTCATTATATGATCCATACACAAGATTGTGATCAATTGCGTGCTATAGTTCATTTGGTACAATGTTTAAAAAGTAGGGATGTACATGGGCAAAATATTTGGTTCGGTAATTCGGGTAAGTAAAAAATTAGTCTGCTTCAGCAATTTGGACCAATGGCAGAGTAATGGACAGGGGGCTCCTAGTGCTTGGACTGCCACCACAACCACTTACACATCTATAGGGCTCCAAATGCCTGGTCTGCCACCACAACCACTTACACATTTATAGGACTCCCAGTGCCCGGACTCAGTGGCGTACTAAGGGGGGGTGGAGGGGGTTGTCCGCCCCGGGTGCCACCAGGGTGGGGGGGTGCCATGACCAGGAGGAGCGCCGGCCCTCCCATGCTGCAGCTGCTCGAGCACTCTGTAGAGAGCCTCAGGCGGCTGCAGCTTTCCCGGGCTGGTGCGTCCATGAGGGCGCACCGCCTGGGCGCAGCCTGATGAGAGGGGCTGATAGGAGGGAAGCGCTCCCTCCTGTTACTCCCTCACTGTAGCGTCGCCGAGCCCAGTATAGTCCGCAGGTACAGGGAGCATCTGTCTCCTGTACCTGGCCGGACTAACAGGAAGTGCACACTGAGTGTGCACTTCCTGTTAGTCCGGCCGGGTACAGGAAACAAAAGCTCCCTGTACCTGCGGACCATACAGAGCTCGGAATGGGGGGAGAAAGACAAATTGGGAGGAGGGGGGGAGAAAGACCATAAGTGGGAGGAGGGAGAAGAAAGACATGGCTATTGGGAGGAGGAGACATGTGGGAGGAGAAAGGCATATTGGGAGGAGAAAGACATATTGGGAGGAGGGGGAGAAAGACATGTATTACAGGAGGAGGGGGGAGAAGAAAGACATGTGTGGGAGGAGGGGGGAGAAAGGAGCACTGTGGGAGGGAGGTGGGGAGAAAGACATGGGAGGAGGTGGGGAGAAAGAACTGTGGGAGGAGGTGGGGAGAAAGACATATTGGGAGGGAGGGAGAAGACATATTACCCAGGGGAGGGAGAGAAGAAGGCATATTGGGAGGAGGGAGAAGGAGCATGTGTGGGAGGGAGGGAGAAAGACATATGTGTGGGAGGAGGGGGAGAGAGAAAGACATATTGGGAGGAGGGGGAGAAAGACATATTGGGAGGAGGGCATGGCCAGGAGGAGGGGGAGAAAGACATGTATTGGGAGGAGGGAGAGAAAAGGGGGAAAAGACAAATTGGGAGGAGGGGGAGAAAGACAGGGGGAGAGACAAATGGGAGAAGGGGGAGAAAGACATTGGGAGGAGGGGGGGAGAAAGACAAATTGGGAGGAGGAGAAGGAAATTGGAGGGAGGGGAGAGATTGACATTCATCACACACACACACACACACACAATGCACCCCTTGCACACAGAAAAACACACAATGCATTACACACACACACACATACACAAGCAATGCAACCGTTACACACAATGCATCCCTTACACACACAGAAACACACAATGCACCTTACACACACAATGCATCCCGCACATACACAGAAACACACCTTGCAGCCCTTACACATACAAACACAATTTCACACACGTGCACAACACATATCAGGACATCCCCTACACACTCCACCCCCTGTGAACAAACTCATTGGTGGAACATGAAGGTGGACCCTGGGACCCAGACTTTGAGCTGTGTAAAGGGCCCCCCAAAAATGGAGCTGCTTCCTGTTCTCCCAGAACATTGATTTTTGTGACCACAGTTACAAACCGCCTCCAGAGAGCCTCTTCTGCACCAGACCAGTCGAGCCAGACTGCAGCTAGAGCCCATCATCATCCTCATCTGGTTGTAAGTAGGCAATCTAGTATATTATTCGTGGCACTAAGCTCTAATTTACCTCACATTAAAGAAACAATATAGTCCCCAGAACCACTTCAGCTTAATGTCCCTGCAGGCCTTTTAATGTAAACACGACGGCACTGCAGCACTGGCGTTAGTTAACATGGAAAATCATATTTGTGGGGCATTGTGATGTCACATGGGGGGGCGGCAAACTTTACTTTTGCCTAGGGCGGCAAAAATCCTTGCACCGGCCCTGGCTGGAGGGGGCTGTGTGAGCTGTGGCCGCACAGTGCCCCATGGTAGTTAGGGAAAAGTGTATGTGTGACTGTCTGCCTGTAACTGAGTGTGTGACTGTCTGCCTGTAACTGAGTGTGTGACTGTCTGCCTGTAACTGAGTGTGTGACTGTCTGTCTGTAAATGTATGTGTGGGGCTGCAGGGATTTTGTAGACGGGGGCGGGGGTTTTGTATTGGGACAGGAGTCTTTATAAGGGGGGATAAGCAGGGGATTTGTGGAAGGGGGTTGCGGGGGTTTTGAAGACAGGGCAGTACAGGATTTGTAGAAGGGGCAGGACAGAGGTTTTGTAGGAGGGGTGGGGCAGGATAAGGGTTTTGTAGGAGGGGCTGTCAGCGGTTTTGCAAAGTTTACAAATTGTAAAAAAAAAAAAAGAAAGAAAACCTTTAAATTTTTTTACAGGTGCCAAGCACAGGATCTGCCCCGGGTGCCAAATGCTCTAGGTACGCCCTTGCTCGGACTACCTCCACAACCACTTACACATCTATAGGGCTCCCAGTGCCAGGAATCAGCTTATTGGCCAAGATTCCGGTCATCATTCACATAATTTTCCCTCCATCTCTCTTGTTTTGCAACTTTCCAGAAATCCAAAGCACTTTGGCAATTCGGACCAATGTTATTCGGTTCGGCACTTCCGAACTACCTAAATTCACTATATTATAAAAAATTTGCGCTCTGTGTTAACTTGCTTTTTTACCTAAATTCAGCACTTTGGACATTCGTAAGCATCCGAATTGCACGAAATTCATCCAACTGTACATTTGGAATGAAACAAATTGCACATGTCTATTAAAAATAAATATTCTCACAGTCTGTGTGCAACTAATCTGCAAAAGCAAGTGTGTACAAAGGTTTCTGTGTTTTAAAGTGGATTTTGAGGTTAAATAAAAATGTATCAAGGACGCCATGTACAGAATAGAAATAGGTCAGAATGTTTGCAGAAATATTTAACTGAAGTTCATACTCTTGATGGTCCGCGATCAATTCAAAATGTATTGCCAATAATAAGGGGTAAAGAGCAGGGGCGTTTTAGCCGCGAGGCAAACAAGACATTTGCCTTGGGCGGCATTTTCCAGGTGGCGGCAAAAAAAGCCGCCCCCCCCAAATGCCCAGGGCAAATGCCTTGTTAGTGTGTCTGTGTATCTGTTACTGTGTGTGTGTGTGTGTGTGTGTCTGTTAGTGTGTTAGTGTGTGTGTGTTAGTGTGTCTGTTAGTGTGTGTGAGAGTGTGTCTGTTAGTGTGTGAGTGTGTCTGTTAGTGTGTGAGTGTGTCTGTTAGTGTGTGTGTGTGTGTGAGTGTGTCTGTTAGTGTGTGTCTGTTAGTGTGTGTGTGAGTGTGTCTGTTAGTGTGTGTGTGTGAGTGTGTCTGTTAGTGTGTGTGTGAGTGAGTGTGTCTGTGGTGTGTGTGGGGGGGAGGGGGTTTGGGGTCGCGCCTGAGTTTTGTCCTGCCTAGGGCAGCACAAAACCAGGCTACAGCACTGGTAAAGAGGGCACAGTTACTGACCCTAATGATAGTTACACAGGTTGGCACATGTGACTTAGGCAGCCTGGATCTCTGTTCCGAGATGTACAATGTCAATTCCTCCTCCACCTCCCCACTCTCTCCCTACCAACCCCCTCTCCCCTTTTTTGTGCAGTGGGGACCGGTTAGTAATATGGAATTTTGATTTTTTTAAAAAGAAATAGTTTAAAGGGAAACTATAGTCACCAAAACAGCTTTAGCTTAATTAAGCAGTTTTAGTGTATAGACCATGCCCGTGCAGTCACACATATCAATTCTCTGCCATTTAGTAGTTAAAGCGGCACGGTCACACCGAACTTACCTTTTTCCAATTGCTTCCTCTTTCCTACTCGGTCTTAGGGACTACTTCGTCTTGTGAAGTGCTCGTGTTGCTTTCATTTTCCATTTCCAAATGTCCTATTACGCAGACTAGGGGTCCGCTGGAATGACTGAACTTCATCCAAACCGAATGTCGACAGTTTGTCCATTCATTTTCAGTCGATATTAGGTAATTTTTTCGGTTCAGAATTTCATTAGGAAGTATGAAATTCCAAAACGGGGCGCAGCTGCATCTTTCAGTCGTTTAGTAGATAGTACCCTAAATTGGTACCCTGTGTAATGGTCATATAATTGCAATCCCACAAGTATTAGGGAGCTATCTACTAAAAAAATTAAAGACCAAAAATTACTTAGTATTAGTAAATAAGGAAGGTTAAATTATCCCTCCTGTCCATACTTGCTATGCAACAGGTAGGGGCATGTCTACTAAACAGTGAGAAGACGGTGGCTGATCACAGTTGTAAAGAAATATCCCCCAAATCCGATAAAGGGGGAGCTAGCACCGGTCCCCCATGGTGAACATTCATTAAAATCATTAACGGAGTGGGGGACATAGTAGAGACTACTAAATTAAATAGGGGACCTAGTGTTCCGTTAGCTCCTGTTAAATACCTGAAAAATAAAAAAGAACACCTTTTTTCTATCATCTTCCTTTTTCAGTCCCCCCAAAAAGCCAATTAAAACTCCATGAAGTCCCATCGAACTATTAAATTTACAAAAAAAAAAAAAAAGACCCGCTCGCAATCAAAAAAAGAAAAAACAAAACATCCAGTTGCAAAAAAATACTCCATCTTCACCCGGTGAGGGGTCCTTAGATTGAGCTTTGCAGGGCGGGGAAAGGCTTATAAACCCTTCCCACGCTGTGCAAGTTGACTTAATACTTAAACCGAACAAATCAGAGCCACTGGCTTCCTGTAAAGTGAGATCTAATATGTATAGTTCCTTTATTGCACAGTCTGTGTAATTTAGAATTGCATTTCTCTTGCTCTGTTAATGGCTTGCTTGAACTTGCAAGAGCCTCCTGTATGTTATTAAAGTTAAATTTACAAAGCTAGTGATAAAAACTTTTAAAGATCGGATGGAAAATAAAACCAAATTTTCATGCAGGCTGTCTCAGTCACATCCAGGGGAGGTGTGGCGAGGGCTGCATAAACAGAAACAAAAGTGCTTTCCTAAAAGTTGCCTAACGACCCGTAAGTCCCTCTAGTTCAGGGGTTCTCAACCCAGTCCTCAGGACCCCCTACCAGTCCAGGATTTGGGGATTACCTGGGTGTGTCTCAGGTGTTTAGAAAAAGGGAAAAAAAACACCTTAGACACACCCAGGTAATCCCTAAACCCTGGACTGGTAGGGGGTCCTGAGGACTAACGTTGAGAACCCCTGCTCTAGTTGCGGTTTGGTAGACAGCCACTAGAGGTGGAGTTACACCACAAAGCTTATTATTGCAGTTTAAAAAAAAAAAAAAAAAAACTGCAATAATTACCTTGGCATGGTTAAGGATTCTGGGACACTGCAATCAGACCACTTCAATGAGCTGAAATGGTCTGGGTGCCAGTAGCATCCCTTTAAGAACTTTTACAGTAATCTTTTAAAAAGTGAAAAGTCACATAGCTGAATTAAAACTTAAAATCGCATATAGATTGTGTTAATAGTTTATCAAATAACGCTCAGTTTTCTTTTAAATTTATATGAAAAATTTAGCAAAATTACAATCCAGTTTAGTCCAGGCACACCTAGGGCACACAATGCAAATCAGAAGAGGAAACATGGTTTCATTTCTCATGTTTTTTTAATACTTTCCCTAAGTTGCTTACCACGTGCAAAGGACATTGCTGGACAGCGATTATAACAGTGATTGACAGGAAGCCAAGATGGAGGTGCCAAGTTACAGTATAAAGAACTGTGGATTTCTACAATTTTTTCACATCTCACATATTCAGATTTGTTCACAATAGGGCATAATTAAACTGAAGGCTAAAAATTCTTGATCGTAACTGTGACCTTATAAATGTATGGTACTTTATATATTTTAGGTCTAATCCAGCAGAACTATTACTACTTGACAGATTATCAAGTGATATTATGTTACCCTTTGGCGTCCTTAATGTATTTACCATTTTATAAACTTACGTGTAGCTATGTTAAAGTGTTTATTCCAAGTTTGTGTAAACAAATGTGGGAGGAACATCACAAAGAATGTAGCCCCATGTAGCCAAAGCGCAGCTAAGCGAAAAAAGGCCTTGACAGGGGTTAGGAGGCGGGCATAGGAGGAGGGAAGGAAGTAGGGAGTTATGGGTAAGTAGGCTTGGCTATTTAAATAGGCAGCCATTTTAAAGCCTTCACTTTTAATTACTACCTTGCTGAGTTTGTGTGCACTCCTGTGTCCACAGATTTGGTTTGGTGGGGTCTTTGTTTTCTCTCCTTCTGCAGGGTCGAAGGATAACATGGAGGAGCTGTTGGAGCGGATCCGGTTGGCGGCTCAAGGACGTGGCGTGGCCTGGCTGCGGGCGCAACTTGGACCAGCCCTGGCGGGTGCTGCGGATCATGAGGGCGGCGGAGGTCGGCCTGTGCGGGCTCGGAGGCCGCCGAGACGGCTGAGCCCAGGCGCGGAGTCAGGTGGAGACGGTTCCAGCGGCCGGGCGGCGGCGGGACCAGGCCGAAACGGACCCGGTAGCCGCATGGTTGAGGCTCCGCCTCCCGGCGCGTTACCGGGACGTCGGAGAAGCGGTAGCCGGCGGGAGGCTACCCGGGAGTCGGACGGTGCTGCTCCCAGTGCGGGGAGGGCTGCGCCTGGAGCGGGGGCCGCGGGAGACATCGGGCGGCCCCCTGGAACCGGAGAGGACGCGGGATTGCAGCCCAGGAGGGCATCTCCTACACCCATGGCGGGGACTGGCGGGGCTGGTGCGGAAGGAGTTCGCGGACCGCCCCTGGAACAGGCAAGTGCAGGGGGTTCCGGCCGGGACCCCCTTGGCGCGAATCAGCGCAGGAGGACTGGGCACAGGGTTCAGAGACCTGGGGGGGACATGGAGAGGGGTCAGGTGCCTTCTAGAGCGGGGGCAGGGAGGTCTAGGGGGGAGGGTGCGCAGGGTAGTTCCAGGGTAGTGAGCTTGGAGCGAGGGCCTGTAGCCGGGAGGGTGGAAGGGCCAGGGGGTACGGCAGGGGGAAGTTTGCCATCAGGTGGGGGCAGGAGGTCGAGGTGCGCAGGGCGTTCAGGACAGGTTAGGGGTGCAGGGTCTGGGGACGGGCTAGAGGTACCGAGGGGGTTCTTCTAGCCGGGGGGCCCGCCGGGGTGGGGGGTGGGGATTTCCCTGCGCTGGTGAGCAGATAGGTGGGCGTAGTTCTGGGGGGGGTTCAGGTTTGGGGTCAGGTGATAGCAGCCCGTCACCCGGGGGGTTTAAGGGAAGGGCTCGGCGTGTTAGGTCCTCATCTAGTAGCTCAGGGGGGGAGAGTGTCATGGCCCCAGGGCTGGTTACACGGGGGCGGGCCTCTGGTAGAAACGGGAGGAGTCGTAGTCCCAGAGGCAGGGCCGATCGGGCCTTGGGTGGGCGAAAAGGAGTGGTTGCGCGACGGGAGGCTCTGGTGTCCAGCGGGCGCTCTCAAGGTCGGGACGGGGGGGCTGCTCATGACCAGTATGCTCTGCCCAGGACTTCTTCTCCTCGTTACAGATCTCGGAGCCGCTCTGCATCTGATGTGGCCGGGCACCGGGTTGGCTCCCCGGTTGGAGGATCGTTAACGGATGTCGCTCATCCTGGTCAGGGGACGGTACACAACGCAGCCCCAGGAGCTTCGGGGTCGAGGGGCTTGGCCGGTGAGTCCTCTGCTTCTCTGCACTCCAGTGCATTGGTTCACACACTTCAAGCACTTCTCCACTCACTGGGAGCGGGGGGTGCCACAAAGGGCGGTGTGGGGCAGGTTTGGGCTCAGGGGGCCGGGGTGGCAGGCCCGAGCGAGGTTCCCTCCGCGGAACAGAGTTCGGGTGGGGACACTGCAGTGACGGTTACTGGGGCGGAGGCGACGAGTGAGCGGGCTGAGTTGACGGGGGGGTGGTTCCTGATGCGGCCAGGCAACACGCATATGTGTCGTTTGCGGGTCCGCTGGGGGTCCACCTCAAACAGGAGGTGAAGGAAAAAATCTGGAAGGGTGACTTCTGCGAGATCTTTTCTCTTCTCCCTTTGGAGGATTTTATTGATCTCAAAGAGGACGATAAAAAAGATGAGGAGAAGGAGGAGGAAGAGAAGAAGAAGCGGTATCGTAAGATTCCCAAGTCTTTCGGTAACTGGCTGAGGGCCTTTTGCGTGTTGGCCAGTGTTCTGGGCGAGAAATCGCCGGGCCTGTGCTCCTCCCTGTTTTGTTATTTGGATGGCATTTGGGAGGCGTACCGCACCTATGGCGGACTGGCATGGTGGCGGTACGACGAGCAATTCCGGCAGCGTTTGGCGGCTAATCCGGTTATGCGGTGGGATCAAATGGACCTGCCTCTCTGGATGAAGCTGATGATGGCGCAGAAAGCGCAGCCCTTTCAGCCCACGGCCGGCGCAAAGGGGCAGTCCGCCTCGTCGGCCGCCATGCAAAAGAGCTTCTGCTGGCTCTTTAACGAGGGCCAGTGCAAATGGGGGAACGCCTGTCGCTTTAAGCACGAGTGTTCGGGCTGCGGAGGCGCTCATGGGCTCAACCGGTGCTTCAAGAAAGGGAAGTCAGGGCACACCGGAGTCCCTACCGCGGCTGGGGGGGAGGGGGAGTTTCGCTTGCCCCGGGGCCTAACCCCGGTGAGGCTAGATGCGATGGAGCCGTGGCTATGCCGCTACGGTAATAGGGCAGATGCCGTGGCGCTCCGGGCGGGGTTTGGTCAGGGGTTCTTTATCCCTTTCCGGAACCGGGTGTGGTGCGGGAAAAACTGGGCAAGGAAGTCAAATTGGGGAGGATGGCAGGACCGTTCCCAGCTCCTCCAATGGAGGGTCTGAGGGTTTCCCCACTCGGGGTGGTTCCCAAGAAGGAACCGGGGAAGTTCAGGCTCATTCACCACCTCTCCTACCCGGAGGGAGAGTCGGTGAATGATGATATTGACAAGGACTTGTGCTCGGTCTCCTACGCATCATTCGACAGGGCGGTCGAGCTGGTAAGGAGGGCCGGGCGCGGAGCACTATTGGCTAAGGTGGATATTGAAGCGGCGTTTCGGCTGCTTCCGGTCCACCCAGCGTGTCATCACTTGCTGGGGTGTTTCTTCGACGGGGAGTACTTTGTGGATTTGTGCCTTCCAATGGGTTGTGCTATCTCATGCTCCTACTTTGAGAAGTTTAGTACCTTTCTTGAATGGGTGGTCAGGGTCGAGGCGGGGAGTGGGGCTGTGGTACACTACCTGGACGATTTTCTCTGCGTAGGACCGGCGGGCTCCCCCGCCTGCCTACACTTGCTGAGAACGGTCGAGAGGGTGGCTGGCCATTTCGGGGTCCCGCTGGCGGCGGACAAGACAGAAGGGCCGGCTCAGTGCCTTAGTTTTCTGGGGTTGGAGATAGATACGTTGCAAGGGGAGTGTCGGCTGCCGCTGGAGAAGTTGCGGCGGCTGAAGGAGGAGGTGACGACGGCGGCTCAAGCCCGTAAGGTTACATTGCGGCAGCTGCAGTCGGTGATCGGGATGCTGAATTTTGCATGCCGGGTGATCCCAATGGGTAGGGTGTTCAGCCGGAGCCTGTAGGCAGCGACGGCGGGGGTGCGATCCCCGCGTCACTTCATTCGGGTGTCGTCGGCCATGAGGGCCGACTTGGCCGTATGGGAGACCTTTTTGCGGGAGTTCAATGGGACGGTGATTTTTAGACAGGAGGGCGTGTCGGCTGCGGAACTGGAGCTGTTCACAGACGCGTCTGGTAGCGTGGGCTTCGGGGCTTATTTTGGGGGCCGTTGGTGTGCGGAGCGATGGCCGAGGGAGTGGCGACTGAGCCCCCTCATGCGGAACTTGGCTTTCTTGGAGCTGTTCCCGCTGGTCGTTGCGTTGGCCCTGTGGGGGGATAGGCTGCGGGACCGGAAGGTGGTCTTTTTCTCGGACAATATGGCCGTGGTGCACGCTGTGAATAACCAATCAGCGGCATCGAAACCCATGGTTAGGTTGCTACGTCATTTTGTTCTGTTGTGCATGTCGCTAAATGTTGTTTTTCGTGCACGCCATGTGCCTGGGTTCATGAATGATGTAGCTGACGCCCTGTCTCGTTTTCAGTGGTCACGATTCCGGACGGTGGCGCCAGAAGCCCAAGAAGTGGGGCAGGCTTGCCCAGACGATATTTGGCGGCTCGGGGCGACCTGCTTGGGGGACTGGTGAAGGCTTAGCTGGCGCCGGCCACATGGGCCGCTTACAGTAAGGTCTGGGACTCCTGGGAAAGGTCATGGGAAGGGTTGGACCGCCTGCCGGCGGGGGAATCGCTCAAGGATGCGTTCCTCTGGTACACCTGTCAATTTCTGGCGAAGGGGGTATCCCCGGCGGTGGTTGACAGGTCCATGGCGGCGATGGCTTTCTGGTTCAAGCTACATGGGGAAGAGGACCTTACTAAGACCTTTGTCATAAGGCAGGCACTGAAGGGGTACCGGCGGGGCCGCAGACGGCCTGACACTCGGCGCCCAGTATCGGTGCGAGTGTTGAGTGACCTGGTCGGTTTATTGCCTACTATATGTTTTGACAGGTTCGAAGCATCGTTGTTTCAGGCGGCGTTTCTGTTGGCCTTCTTTGGAGCCTTTCGGGTAGGGGAGTTGGTCAGTGCCACGAGGACTGCGGCAGGAGGGGTACAGGTGTCGGGGGTCCGAGTGCTGGAAGGGAAGGTGGTTGTACACCTGGCAAGATCAAAGACGGACATGTTAGGCAAGGGCCGAGATGTGACGCTGCGGGCCCTGCCGGGCTCCGCTTTGTGCCCAGTGGCCGCGGTGGCGGGGTACATGGCACGGAGGCCGGGGGTTGGAGGATCGCTGCTGGTACACACGGACGGGTCTTCCCTCTCCCGGTTCCAGTTCACCAAGGTTTTTCGGTCTGGACTGGGAAAGCTAGGACTGAGGGTGGATACTTTTGGTACACACTCCTTTCGTATTGGGGCGGCTACGGAGGCAGCTCGGTTGGGTTTGGGGGATGACATAGTGAAACGGATTAGGAGATGGGAGTCGGTACGGTTCCGTTCATATGTGCGTTTGGGTTTATTGGAGTAAGATGGGGAAGGGCCTTTGGGGGGATCCCCGGGGGCTGGGTGCATAAGGGGCTGTTATGATCTGTTTTCCTTCTCTCCCCCAGGCCGTGTCGCATGGATCGTGGGCCATTCATTTGTCTTCTGGGCCGAAAGAAGGGCTGCAGCTCGAGCTCAGGGCCACCAGCTGGGCTTTCATCGGGACCAGTTGGCAGTACAGTGGTTCGGGTATAGGGGTTTTTGTTGGGGGGAGGTCTGCGAAAGGGTGTTCCGGATGGTAGCAGGCGGGCAACGGCCGGACCTGCTGGTGCTCCATGCGGGGGGGCAACGACTTGGGCCTCACTCCGCAGCGGCGGCTAGTGAAGTGGATGAAGCAGGACCTTAACGGTTTAAGGGACCTACTTCCGGGGGTGATGTTGGTCTGGTCGGAGATTATCCCTAGGAAGCGGTGGCGGCATGCTAGGGACCCGGAGGCTATTGACAGATGTAGGAAGAAAGTGAATAGCTTGATGGCAAGCTTCATGCGGAAGCTAGGGGGTGTGGTAGTTCGACACAGCGAGTTGGAAGGTGGTTTGCCGGGGTACTACCGCTCGGATGGAGTTCATCTCTCGGCAGTTGGTTGGGATCTGTTGACCCTGGGCTGGCAGGAGGGCATAACTAAGGCTCTTTTTCTTCGGGGTGGCGGAGCTCAGACAGCTTAAGGAGTCAAGGTCTGAGCTTGTGGCGGGATAGGGAGCTGAAGGAGAAGAAATAGGCTCCCTAGGATGAACGTCATGGAGATGTAAAACTGTGGTCATTGGTGGTTGGTAGGTTCCGAGTCCTGTCGGTGGCTCAGAATCTGGTGGGGCAGGGGTATCCGGGTATACCCCTGCCATGGTTAATTTATGTTTGGCACTTTAAGTTGGTATGTTGGAATATGTTGATACGTATGTTGTATTTATATGTATATGTGTTAATTATATGGGGGTCATTGCCTGTTATATTAACAGAAGGATTCGGTTACGAGGGCGGAGTATGGGGGCAATGACCCATGTTTATTGTTAAATTATTATTGCTATGGTTATTAATATGGAAATTAATAAATTGTTATTATTCAAGATTGTTTTAAATAAAGCTGTGGACAAATTTTCCCATATACCTTCGTGTCAGTGAGTTATTGGTTTAGGTATGTGGGAGGGTTGTCCTGGAGTCCGACTGCCCATATGGCGACTATACACCGGTCATGTAGCCCCATGTAGCCAAAGCGCAGCTAAGCAGAAAAAGGCCTTGACAGGGGTTAGGAGGCGGGCATAGGAGGAGGGAAGGAAGTATGGAGTTATGGGTAAGTAGGCTTGGCTATTTAAATAGGCAGCCATTTTAAATCTTTCACTTTTAATTACTACCTTGCTGAGTTTGTCCCGCCCACCCTCCCTGAATTTGGTTCGGACTTGGGTTATCCCGTTTTTTCACAGCGGCGGGATAGGGAGCTGAAGGAGAAGAAATAGGCTCCCTAGGATGAACGTCATGGAGACGTAAAACTGTGGTCATTGGTGGTTGGTAGGTTCCGAGTCCTGTCGGTGGTTCAGAATCTGGTGGGGCAGGGATATCCGGGTATACCCCTGCCATGGTTAATTTATGTTTGGCACTTTAAGTTGGTATGTTGGAATATGTTGATACGTATGTTATATGTATATGTATATATGTTATTTATATGGGGGTCATTGCCTGTTATATTAACAGAAGGATTTGGTTACGAGGGCGGAGTATGGGGCAATGACCCATGTTTATTGTTAAAATTATTATTGCTTAATAAATTATTATTATTCAAGATTGGTTAAATAAAGCTGTGGACAAATTTTCCCATATACCTTTGTGTCAGTGAGTTATTGGGTTGGGTATGTGGGAGGGTTGTCCTGGAGTCCGACTGCCCATATGGCGACTATACACCGGTCATGGGATATTACAGAGCCCCCCAGTAATGTGCAGTGTGTACTGGGATATTACAGAGCCCCCCAGTAATGTGCAGTGTGTACTGGAATATTACAGAGCTCCCAGTAATGTGCAGTGTGTAGTGGAATATTACAGAGCCCCCCCAGTAATGTGCAGTGTGTACTGGGATAATACAGAGCCCCCAGTAATGTGCAGTGTGTACTGGGATAATACAGAGCCCCCAGTAATGTGCAGCGTATACTGGGATATTACAGAGCCCCCCAGTAATGTGCAGTGTGTACTGGAATATTACAGAGCTCCCAGTAATGTGCAGTGTGTAGTGGAATATTACAGAGCCCCCCCAGTAATGTGCAGTGTGTACTGGGATAATACAGAGCCCCCAGTAATGTGCAGTGTGTACTGGGATAATACAGAGCCCCCAGTAATGTGCAGTGTGTACTGGGATAATACAGAGCCCCCAGTAATGTGCAGCGTATACTGGGATATTACAGAGCCCCCCAGTAATGTGCAGTGTGTACTGGGATATTACAGAGCTCCCAGTAATGTGCAGTGTGTACTGGGATATTACAGAGCCTCCAGTAATGTGCAGTTGTGATGGGATTCCAGCATGGTTAAAATTTAGTAGGCCAAAATCTCCATGTGGCATATGTGTATGTTGTGTCAGTTGGTTAGCTACATGTAGCTAGTGAAAGGGTTAATGTTGTAATGGACTCTAATCCCCTCGGTTCTCGATCCCTCGGTCACCATAATCAATGTTGATGGAGAATCATTTGTAAGCAATAACACACGGACAACAGCTTTACAAGACTCTCAAATGAGTGTATTCCAGAGCTGGCTTTTATACATAGTTTGCTTACATTAGCCATGGTATATGTCATTCATTACAGTATAGACTATAAGATTTATTACTTCCTTGTATTACGTTATTCTGACAATGGAAAGATAAGCTTTTGCATACGTCTGGAAAAGAATATCCTTAAAATCGGAATGGGCAAGACATCCTGAAATTTAGCATTGTCTTACATCCTATAGAAGAAATACCTTAGTCTGTCACAGTCAGCATATTGACTTTAAGTATTCAATATCCCTTCAGTCAGCAATAATCATGTTATAAACCTTATAAAAGCATAAAATACATATAAACAAGTTAACTATTTAATATTCTTACATTCCCCTCTTTGAGCAATAAAACAATTGCTCATCTTATCGATAAAATCTTACCAGGACAGAGAAACTTCCACATGGTATTTTCAGGGGTGCTAGTCACTCCCTGCGGGACTTTCATTAATTTCTTCACCTCGATTCCCATGTGGTAATTCCTAAGGCCCAGTTTAAAGATGGGTTGATACCCTCCAGTGGCAGAGAGGAGAATTTCTAATTGTTTCTGTTCTGCATTATGGATTCATTTCTGTACTCTCTTCCTCAATGTACAAGTAAGGTGACAGTTATATAAAATCATACACAATAAAATCAGGACTATAATAACAAAATGATAGAAGAATGATTTCATTATCTGAGATCCAGTAGGGGACCAACCAGTAAAGCATTGTACCAATTATGGGCTAAATCATTCTGAATTTGTGAACTCACCTTAAGGAGTTCTCCTTTTAGGATATGTGTGGCTACCTGTGTATGTTATCTTTGGGAAAAATATAGTCCCCTGTGTATGTGGGTGCCCACCAGGTTAAATTCTTGGCAAAAAGATCATAAACTGGTACTGGTAATGTGTTAAATTGACAAGCTAATTTAACATCCTTTGATGATGTATGATATAATGTAAAATAGCATGAGCATGAAAAATGTGAAACATTACCAGTTAACCATCCATTGCATTTACTGGATTGGGGTTTCAGAAGTAACCATTCATTATCTGTGAGGTTAAGCATTCCTCTAATCTTCTCTAGTTTAGGAATCATTAGTGTGTTTTCTAATGCCAATCCTTGTTGTTGTATCCATAAATACCTGATGGCACAAGTACTCCAGTTACTTAAACCTGTAGTGAATTTCATAGTTGCAACAGTTAAATTATCTAAATAATTATACATTGATTTATCTAAATCCAATCCTATAACCTGTGATTTAACAACAATTGGAGCCCAATTTGCAGTAGCATGAAAACGAGTCCCTATATGCATGCTGGCTGTGTTTAACTTATTCTTGAGGGTCTCCATATCTATAACTATTTAGTATACCCATAGTGGTTCCAGCACCATCTAACAGTGTGTCATACCATTCCCTTTTCTGCCTTTGTTTGTTGTATTACATAATGTTACAACAGGAGTAGTGATTTTTAATGACACATGTACAGCTTGTAAGAAGGCAGTTGTATTAACACATGTGGACGGAATAGGTGTGTGTGTGTCGTGTTTGACTTTTGGTTCTATGATAGTGGATGAAGGACAGTAATAAGGTGTAAAAATATAAGGTAGTGTATAGTTCTCAATTGTAGTGTCGTTCATAATGACTAACATTTGTCCCCTTCTCCAATTAATGATACCAGTTATATAATCATTATTAAAAGTAACAAGGCCTGTCTGTTTACATTGATATGCAACCTTAACTGTGCACATTTCTGCGTTATAAGATCTAACAATTTTCTGTGAACCTTTAAACAAACATAATGCATCGGTTTCATTAGCTGTAGACACATTTCATATGGGTAACTGGTACTTATAAGGGTTACTATTTGTCCAATTCATCCAAATGCGTTCAGTAAATGAATGATTGCATATTGCATGCTGATAGAAAGGTGGTGGAGAAAGGTTCTTGAGGGGGTGTGTGTGACGAATGCTAGATGAGGAGCTAAGGCCTAATTGGGCTGGGGGTATTGAAGAATTGTTCATCATGTCAGAGTCTTTTTCCAGAACTTGCCATTGACTTGTACTCATAATGGCATTCAAGGAACAATATCAGAGGGAGTATAACAACTCCAGAAAGCATAGCGCACAACATAATCTTGGTCTCAGGTACGTATGATCCTCTCAATCTACGATATGGTGTGAAAACCATGATGCTTCGCTGAGGAGAAATTCTTCTGTTTCCGAGCGAGGAGTGGTGTTGTCTTCCTTGGTTCCCCTCTTTGGACACAGCTTCACTCGGGATGCGTGAATCCAGATGTCATGGGAATCTGTGAGGACAGCGGTTCTGGGTACAGCAATCACAGTAGCAGGTGGTCCAAAAGGGTATCCTCCTTTCTTGGTCCTGTTCAGCTGACGGATATACACCTTGTCACCGGGCTGGTATGAATGAGTAGGTTCCTGTGAAGGTAAGGGAAAACTGCGAAGAAACATTGTCATACATACCATTCAGTTTTATCAACAACTCCTGTACATATTGTTCTTGTATTAGCTGTAAATCCCCAGACATTATAACAAGCGGTTCCCTGGCCCAGGGTGTGGGAAAAGGTCATCCCATCAAAATCTCAAATGGAGATAATTTAGTCACCTTGTGAGGAATCACTCTTATCTCAGCTAAAATAGCTGGTAGATATCTAGTCCAATTTTCCCATGTTCCTGGGTAAATTCTGGGCTTTTCCTTAATAGTCCTATTCATCCTTTCAACTACCCCTGTATTCTGTGGATGATAGGATATATGAAACTGCCAGATAACTTGCAAGAATTTAGCAAGTTCCTGGGCAACCCCACTGGCAAAAACCGGGCCATTATCAGAGCCAATCTGCAGAGGGCAGCCATACCTGGGAATAATTTCAGTAACAATAATCTTCACTAGCATCTTCCCTAGATGTCACAAAGGCATCATGCCATCTACTAAACTGATTAACTATGACCAGTAAGTATTGCTGTTTCTTACCAATTTTGGATACATGAATAAAATCAATCTGTAAGTGTGTAAAAAGAGCAGCGTTCACACGATCTTACAAAAGACTGTACATGCTGCCTGAGATTCCTAATATAAAATGAATTCATGAAGAATTGAATGGTGCTTGCTATGTGCCTGACTGATGAAAATAAATCAGCTTGCTTCAAGTATGCCTATTCTTCAAGTATGCCTATTCTCCCCTCTTTAGAGAACAGATCATTTTGATCTTTCTCTAAACCTTGTTTAATCCAAAAGACAGATTCTGGGTATTTAAAAAAAAAGAATCTCATAACCACTGAAGCGCTGGGCTGTCATGTGTTGTGTGGTGAGATTTGTCAGCTGAGTGACCTGGTGACTGGCATGAAGTATTGTAGGATGCCCTAGTGTGATAGTAGTAGCAGTTTCAACAGCCATTGCACATGCTATCAATGCTCTGAGACACGCCGGCATACCCTGTACCGGAGCTCGAACTACTTTGGAAAAGAATGCTATGGGACGCATACCGCCTCCTTGCTCTTGTACACAGACTGCGGCCATGGTTTTACAATTGTCCCAAGCATACAAATGAAATGGTTTACAATACACAGGTAGTCCTAAAGCCTGGGCTTGCACAATAACAACTGTAAGGGCAATATATGCAGCTAGCATGTCTGGTGACCAGCAGACATTTTCAGGGCTGTCAGAACGTACAGCCTCCCTTAGGATTGAGTCATAATGGGAGCATTCAGGGATCCATGGTGGCAGTAATTAATCATGCCGAGGAAGGTGAGCAACTCCTTCCGAGTAGTGGGTGTAGGAATCCTCTGAATGACCTCAATACGTTTTGGACTCAATTGTCTGGTGCCTAAAGCCAGAACAAAACCTAAGTATTCAACCTTTGATTTACACAATTGCATTTTGTGTTTAACAACCTTGTGACCTACAGTTGCTGACAGTATTCACAGTGCTTGCCTCATAGCTAGGGCTACATAACAACAAATCATCAACATTTTGCAAAAAGGACGGAACCATGACCGGTGGTCCATGTTTTTAGAGTATGTTGGAGTACCAACGAATAAACAGCTGGGGAATCCACATAGCCTTGGGTAAGCGTGTCCAGGTAAACTGACAGCCTTCAAAAAATAAAAACCATAAGTAGCTGTGTCTCTTGATCAATAGGTATAGAAAAAATGCATTACTTAAATCAATGACAGTGAAGCAAGTGGCATCATGTGGAATGGCTGTAATGAGGGATGTCACATCAGGGACAATGGGTGAAATGGGCACAATTAAACTATTCAGGGCTCTAAAGTCCTGAACTAAGCGATATGCTGGCCAGTGGTGTTGGGAGTGGGTCTGGTGTTGTTCTTGCCTACCGGGCATATTTTGAGAATTGTGGGGTTGTTGGGGTGTGTGGGGTTTCCTGGGGTTTCCTGGGGTTTCCTGGGGTGTGGACACTCATTCCTCCAGTGGCCATATTGGCCACAGTTGAAACAAGTGTTCCTGTCTATTCCTCCTTGGTTACCCCTGCCCCTATAACCCTGATTTCCCTGTCTCCATCCCCTTGCCCCTCTTTGACCACCCCTTCCACGGGCTTTATGTGCTCCATCCCATCCTCGCTCTCAGCCTGTGTAGGTGGCAATCCCTGAGCATAATAAGCAACCTTACTTTCCTAAATCTTTTCTTAATTCAAAACAACCTGCATTTTCCTTTTCTATAACCTTGGTAAGAAAATCTGAGCTATCCAAATTGGCCCAGTCTGATCAATTGTTTCACAAGCAAAGAATACTGTGGCAACATATTACCAAGGCATGACTGTATTTTAAAGAGATCTATATCATCTCCAGACATCAAACCTGCCTCATCCTTCCAACACTTGTAAAATTTCTTTACAAAAATCATATTACCAATCTCTTCCTTTGCATCTTGCTTATATGCCAAAGCAGTGAATATAGACTGCTTATTCTTCCATAATCCCAACATTTCAGCTTCCACCTTGTTCCAAATTTTAGCACATCTTACTGAAGTACTAAGCTCATAATCACCAATTCATTTCAAACCATATAACTCATACTCAGCATCCCATGTAATATTAGTCATCTCATAAAACAATATCTTTGTAGAAACACATAATGGGTACCCAGCAGATATGCCAATACAGAAATCACATTTATGGGCACACAACTACACACTCTGTCTCCCTCCTAGGAAACACAGATAGACACAATATAAAAGCAATCTTAAACTAACACCTCCAAATCTCCAACTATTCTTGGCCAAAACGCTAGTATTCAACAACTAATAAAACAGTTATTTGCTAGGTTATTTGGCTGTCATTCTTATCAGTATCACTAGACTGTGACAAACTGATTCACATATAATTTAAAACAATACAGCAACATATAAATTAAACCACTTTCAAGTTAAACTGCACACTTATCACACATTATCACAATCACCATTTACACAAAATAAAGAGTTAACAGCTGTATTCAGAACATATTATTGGAAAGTATACCAATTTTAGTTTAGATTTATTTTAGGGATTCTTATGTATACATTTTCTTAATTAACTTCATTACTTTAATCTACTATAGTATTGTATTTAAAGAAAGGATCCATTTATATAGCGCGCTCATAACTCAACTATTTGTATAAAACTACCATTAACTAATCTGAGATGATGCTGCATCAACTTAAATCTTATAGAAATTGAACAAACATCTGGACCAGATTAAACAGACATGGTTTCACCTGAATCTTTCAGAACTCTCAGAGACTTAAAAAATTTATACTATACCATGTTTTAAAGGCATGGCAAACCTTTAGACCGGTCAGTCTCCAAGAGCCCTTAGTAACACAGGTAAAAAACCTCTGTCCATGATGTCTGATTCAGGCTATATACCACAATTTAAAAATAACACATAATGTGAGACATAGAAGACACAAGCAGTAGTTATTACACTGGATCATTTAAAAGGAACCTGTTGCAATAAAAAGGTTAGTTTACAGTGCAAAATAAAGCATGTGTTGGACCGCTGAAAATGTAAATGTTGCTCTGTTATTTTCAAACAAAAATCATATTTACAGTATGGATCCTTTGCAACAAACACACAGGGCATGGAAGATGTGCTGATTGGTGTTTCTATACAATTAATCCCATATGGGGAATTAACTTTCAAATACTAATGAAGTGACTTTTTGTCTCAGTTATAAAATATACTGAGCTCATCATGCAAACAATGCAACACATTTACACTATCCCACTCTCATAATAAGTGTAGTGGGCTTATAGTATTTTTAAAGCAACAATCATTCCAGGCATACAGTTCCCATGTGAAATAACTTACAATAAAACAGAGTAATAAACTTATACTTCTATGCAACAGAAAGAATAAAGCAAAAAGATTTAAGTAGGTCTATCAGGTACAACCTATGAGTCATTTCTTTTCTAATATACAGTACTGCTATCTTGCAGAAAGATAAGTCCTGCGCTCACTCCCATCACTACTGGGCAGCAGCAAGGACTACAGTACACATCAGCCCCAATATATGGTAAAAACCAAAGAAAAACAAGTTACCTGCGTTCTCTCCTTAATCCCTATGTATTTTTAAAACCTCCATTTGTTTAAAAGTACTGCTATCTTATATATACACATATACATATACACACACATATATACATAAATATACACATATATACATACACACACATATACATGTACATATATTGGTCACTCAGGACATGAACTCACATTTCCCATACTGCTGACTCAGAGTGGGGACACTACTAACTTACCAAAGTGTGTCCCCAATATAGACAAACAATCACCCACAAAGAACACTTAAGACAAACAAAGGTGACCGGGAGAAAGAGAAGTTTGGGTTATACTTAAAGATCTACAAACCGTGCTGCTCAGAACACCTATAGAAACCGGAGACCTCTTATGGTCTCAAAAACCTGTATCTATCTTAGATACTAACCTGGGTTACCAAAACCCTATATATTTAGACCAAATGTCTAATAAACCGGAGACCTCTTATAGTCTCAATATAAACCGGAGACCTCTCATGGTCTCAATATAACTAGAGTCCTTACACCTTTCCTATCTACTGGATACAGACTTACTGAACCAAAGGGGGTCATAGACAATCAGCGTCAAATAAGACACAAAAAGGCTACTCACCGCAAATGGTTTTGCTGATCCACTTCTATCTATCCCACTTCTAGACACCAAGCTGAAAGGGTTAATGTTGTAATGGACTCTAATCCCCTCGGTTCTCGATCCCTCGGTCACCATAATCAATGTTGATGGAGAATCATTTGTAAGCAATAACACACGGACAACAGCTTTACAAGACTCTCAAATGAGTGTATTCCAGAGCTGGCTTTTATACATAGTTTGCTTACATTAGCCATGGTATATGTCATTCATTACAGTATAGACTATAAGATTTATTACTTCCTTGTATTACGTTATTCTGACAATGGAAAGATAAGCTTTTGCATACGTCTGGAAAAGAATATCCTTAAAATCGGAATGGGCAAGACATCCTGAAATTTAGCATTGTCTTACATCCTATAGAAGAAATACCTTAGTCTGTCACAGTCAGCATATTGACTTTAAGTATTCAATATCCCTTCAGTCAGCAATAATCATGTTATAAACCTTATAAAAGCATAAAATACATATAAACAAGTTAACTATTTAATATTCTTACAGCTAGGATACTGTCATCAGTGTACTGAGCATGTGCAGGAATGCAGGAACTGAAATTGCACTTATTTCCTTTGTCTTGGATGGGCCATGTGGTTTGACTAGATGTACAAGTCTATATTCTGCTCATTGATTGGTTAAAGGTATATGTGGGTGTAGCTATTAATGGGAGGAGTTATGTGCCTATATAGGGAGCCTGCACTATTGTTCAGGGCTCAGAACTTGCTGTATTTTTGGTGACATTAGTCCCTCTGAGTCCCGATCGGTGATCCAATAAAGAATCTCTTCCTTCCTGAAGAAACCTGTGTCCATCTCTCTGTGCTTTGCTTCCGTCAGTTTCTCCGGTATCATTTGGTGCATTGGCCGGGAAGCTCATCGTTCAACGGTAGCTGAGAGGCAGAGGCGTGAGACGGTCTATCTTTGCCCACGTTCTCTACGGCTGCACCCCTGAACTTCTGCGTGGACCTCCCTTCGTCTCGGCGCCACTGGTCTGTTGTCCAGGAGATCATCGGCCTCTACGTAAGAAGTGCTGGGGTGTCCCCGTCGATGAGTGTGAACTCAGGTTCAGGAACGAGGAGGTAAGACAACTGCTGTTTTAGACGGCAGACCCACTAGGGGTATACCGATTGTGCGGTAGGCCCAAAAGGGGTTTAAATCTGTGTATGGAATCTGCCCCCTCTGTCGGAGGGAAGGAGCGAAGGCGCACCGCTCGATCGAACGCTCTTTAGTAAGACCGTTTGATCTGGTTAGTCAGGCGGGGTCCTGTGTAAATAGCCCTAGCCGGACACCGGTGTCTTGTCTAGACTAGCGTTCTAGGGTGTATATTACGTTCGCTAGGTCGGAGGGACCGGGAGACTAAGCGGCGCCTGTGTAAATTCGGTTCGCTAGCTCTCAACCTATCTTGGCTAAGTGGGAAGGCGTGTAAATTTGGAACCCACTAGACTTTTGATAGAGTAAATAGACTAGAAGGGCAATTTTGTAAATTCCGCCCTCTAGTTCGCTATATGTGGTGCTTGGGCAGTGTGGCTAACCAAAACGGGTGTATATAGTTTTAGGTAGTCTATTCAAGGTACTGGCCAATAGTTTAGTTGGGATTATTGTAAATGTTGTTAAATATATTGTAGTTGGTGAATTGGTTAACTTGTATGTCCTACTAGAAAGTTAGAGCTCTGCTGTCTAGTGGGAGTGTAAATTGTGTGTATAACTGTAAAATAGCGCACGGTACCATAACTACTGACATGTACCATAACCACTGACATTGTGTAAAAATTACTAACAATTGCTGTTTTATGTTATATGTATAATACCATAACTGTTACTAACTGATCTGTGACTTTAAAACTGTATTATAACCACTTACTAACTGTACCATAACCACTGACTGTAAAGATGAGGTTACTAGAATGTGATATAGTTGGTTAGTCAAAAGTTGATTTATAGTACAGATAATTGTAGAGATGAATTTGTTGAAATGTTATGTGATCGGTTAGTTTATATGGATTAATAGCGTGGATAGTTGTATGGTTTGAATAATAGTTACATCGATAAGTGTATAGTCTTTGGTGGGTTTTTGATTTAATTTCGTGTGTGCGACGTCGTGATATTGTTGAGCATGTGAGGATCCTGTGTGTGTGTTTGGGCCTAGTGACTGCGCAATGTGTTGCTGGTGATAAGGAGATTGGTGTGTCTGTTGAAACTGTGTGTATATTTGTACAGCTTTTTGAATCAGACGTTCTGTTGAAATAATCTGATTCACTTGGCTGTTAGTCTTTTGTCTTGTATGTTTAAAAAAAAAGTAGGGAGTAGCTTGTCCTGGTGGCCGCATGGCCTCCATGTAGCAGTCTTCACTTAAATTTAGTGCAGGGTGTACATGTGGCTGTAACTAGTAGGCTGGAATTCTATGATCAGTTTCTATATATTGACTGTTGGAAACTGATTGTTGCCTTGGTGAATTAAACTGTGTCATATGGGAAACAATGTAGCCACATGGTGGTCAGAACTAAGGACTTAATTACAACTGCTTTGGACATCCCCTCCCCCCCCCTGGCATCTGATTACCAACCCCCCAAACATCCTCCAGAGCCAGATTAGCCACGCCCATTTCTGGCTGGTATAATCAGTATTTGCACTCTCCTTGCTCTACTGTCCCCGCCTACCCACATACCTATCTGTTCCTGTGTTTCAAACTCTTGTATTTCTGTACTACCCCTCCCCCTAATCAATGATCAATGGTATCAAATGGTATATTGGTTTTTTTTAGTTACTGGATGGGCCCCTCCCAGCTTTGTCCAAAATGTCCCCTTTTACTAAACTACAAACTGAAATGTTTAATTTACCTTAGAACTAAAGATTTAATCAAGCCTAGCTAGCAGGGTGGACATTGATTAAAATAAGTAATAATAAAATAGGACATAATTAATTAAAGTCTATTTGTTTCATTTGACTTTAGGGAGGCACTCTAAGCCACCTACTGGCCATCTTCGGGAGTTACATTGATAACACTGGCGGATCCAGGGGGGGGGGCAACGGGGCAATTGCCCCCCCCCGAGAAATCCACCGGTCTCCCTCTCCCTCCCCTACCAGCAGCACATGCAGGTGCCAGCCCAGCAATGTGCCTGCGGACCGGAGGGGAGATCAGAGATCTCCCTCCCCGGTCCGCAGGCACCGTGCTGACAGCCGGCGGGGGAAGGAGGGAGTGAGAGGGAGGACCCGGAGCTCAGCCTGCAGCTCCTCCGGGTCCTCCTCTCGTGAGATTTGGAGCATTGCCGCGGTTACCACGGCAACGCTCCAAATCTCGCGAGAGTGAACTCTAGCCCGGGAGCGCGGGCTAGAGTTCACTGTAACCACTGGGACCACCAGGGAATCACCACTGGGACCACCAGGGAACGAAATATGTCCCCCCTCCCACCCAGTAAAGGTAAGAAGGGAGGGGGGACATAGGATATATATTTTTTTTTAAATTAAATATTTAAAAATATATATTATAAAAAAAAGCCCCCCTCCCCTTAACACACACACATATACATTGCCCCCCATACACACAC